>NW_027019640.1:7069562-7205584 GCF_013076305.1 Rhopilema esculentum
AGAGTTAAGCCAGTTCATGACTGTTCTTAGACTGTAGAAACAAATTATTCTATTTTTTGAGAAAAAATTTTACCGATTAAAATTGACCATTTTTGTAAGCCTATAGCCTTACGTTTTGGTCGAAAAAAGACCCAACTAAAAAACGCTCTTTCTTTGAAAGTATAACTTGTATTCAAGAATTAAAGCCAGTTCATGACTGTTCTTAGACTGTAGAAACAAATTATTCTGTTTTTTGAGGAAAAATTTTACTGATAAAAATTGACCATTTTTGTAAGCCTATAGTCTTACCTTTTGATCGAAGAATGACCCATCTCAAAAAATGCTGTTTCTTTGAAAGTATGACTTGTATTCAAGAATTAAAGCCAGTTCATGACTGTCCTTAGACTGTAGAAACAAATTATTCTATTTTTTGAGGAAAAGGTTTACTGATAAAAATTGACCATTTTTGTAAGCCTATAGTCTTACCTTTTGGTCGAAGAAAGACCCATCTCAAAAAATGCTGTTTTTTTGAAAGTATTACATGTATTCAAAAATTAAAGCCAGTTCATGCTTGTTCTTAGACTGTAGCAACAAATTATTCTATTTTTTGCAGAAAAAATTTACCGATAAAAATTGACCATTTTTGTAAGCCTATAGCCTTACTTTTTTGTTGAAAAAAGACCCAAATAAAAAATGTTGTTTTTTTGAAAGTATTACATGTACTCAAGAATTAAAGCCAGTTTATGCTTGTTCTTAGACTGTAGCAACAAATTATTCTTTTTTTTGCAGAAAAAATTTACCGATAAAAATTGACCATTTTTGTAAGCCTATAGCCTTACTTTTTTGTCGAAAAAAGACCCAACTAAAAAATGCTGTTTTTTTGAAAGTATTACATGTACTCAAGAATTACAGCCAGTTTATGCTTGTTCTTAGACTGTAGCAACAAATTATTCTATTTTTTGCAGAAAAAATTTACCGATAAAAATTGACCATTTTTGTAAGCCTATAGTCTTACCTTTTGATCGAAGAATGACCCATCTCAAAAAATGCTGTTTCTTTAAAAGTATGACTTGTATTCAAGAATTAAAGCCAGTTCATGACTCTCCTTAGACTGTAGAAACAAATTATTCTATTTTTTGAGGAAAAAGTTTACTGATAAAAATTGACCATTTTTGTAAGCCTATAGTCTTACCTTTTGGTCGAAGAAAGACCCATCTCAAAAAATGCTGTTTTTTTGAAAGTATTACATGTATTCAAAAATTAAAGCCAGTTCATGACTGTTCTTAGACTGTAGAAACAAATTATTCTATTTTTTGAAGAAACAATTTACCGATAAAAATTGACCATTTTTGTAAGCCTATAGCCTTACTTTTTTGTCGAAAAAAGACCCAAATAAAAAATGCTGTTTTTTTTTAAAGTATTACATGTACTCAAGAATTAAAGCCAGTTTATGCTTGTTCTTAGACTGTAGCAACAAATTATTCTATTTTTTGCAGAAAAAATTTACCGATAAAAATTGACCATTTTTGTAAGCCTATAGCCTTACTTTTTTGTCGAAAAAAGACCCAACTAAAAAATGCTGTTTTTTTGAAAGTATTACATGTACTCAAGAATTAAAGCCAGTTTATGCTTGTTCTTAGACTGTAGCAACAAATTATTCTATTTTTTGCAGAAAAAATTTACCGATAAAAATTGACCATTTTTGTAAGCCTATAGCCTTACTTTTTTGTCGAAAAAAGACCCATCTAAAAAATGCTGTTTCTTTGAAAGTATTATTTGTGGTTAAGAATTAAAGCCAGTTCATGAATGTTCTTAGACTGTAGAAACAAATTATTCTATTTTTTGAAGAAAAATTTTACTGATAAAAATTGATCATTTTTGTAAGCCTTTAGCCTTACTTTTTTGTCGAGAAAAGATCCAACTAAAAAATGCTGTTTCTTTGAAAGTATTACTTGTATGCAAGAGTTAAAGCCAGTTCATGACTGTTCTTAGACGGTAGAAACAATTTATTCTATTTTTTGAGGAAAAATTTTACTGATAAAAATTGACCATTTTTGTAAGGCTATAGTCTTACCTCTTGGTCGAAGAAAACCCATCTCAAAAAATGCTGTTTTTTTGAAAGTATTACTTGTATTTAAGAATTAAAGCCAGTTCATGACTGTTCTTGGACTGTAGAAACAAATTATTCTATTTTTTGAGGAAAATTTTTCTGATAAAAATTGACCATTTTTGTAAGCCTATAGTCTTGCCTTTTGGTCGAAGAAAACCCATCTCAAAAAATGCTGTTTTTTTGAATATATAACTTGTATTTAAGAATTAAAGCCAGTTCATGACTGTTCTTGGACTGTAGAAACAAATTATTCTATTTTTTGAAGAAAAAATTTACCGATAAAAATTGACCATTTTCGTAAGCCTATAGTCTTACCTTTTGGTCGAAAAAAGACCCAACTAAAAAACGCTCTTTCTTTGAAAGTATAACTTGTATTCAAGAATTAAAGCCAGTTCATGACTGTTCTTAGACTGTAGAAACAAATTATTCTGTTTTTTGAGGAAAAATTTTACTGACAAAAATTGACCATTTTTGTAAGCCTATAGTCTTACCTTTTGATCGAAGAATGACCCATCTCAAAAAATGCTGTTTCTTTGAAAGTATGACTTGTATTCAAGAATTAAAGCCAGTTCATGACTGTCATTAGACTGTAGAAACAAATTATTCTATTTTTTGAAGAAAAAGTTTACTGATAAAAATTGACCATTTTTGTAAGCCTATAGTCTTACCTTTTGGTCGAAGAAAGACCCATCTCAAAAAATGCTGTTTTTTTGAAAGTATTACATGTATTCAAAAATTAAAGCCAGTTCATGACTGTTCTTAGACTGTAGAAACAAATTATTCTATTTTTTGAAGAAACAAATTACCGATAAAAATTGACCATTTTTGTAAGCCTATAGCCTTAATTTTTTGTTGAAAAAAGACCCAAATAAAAAATGCTGTTTTTTTGAAAGTATTACATGTACTCAAGAATTAAAGCCAGTTTATGCTTGTTCTTATACTGTAGCAACAAATTATTCTATTTTTTGCAGAAAAAATTTACCGATAAAAATTGACCATTTTTGTAAGCCTATAGCCTTACTTTTTTGTCGAAAAAAGACCCAACTAAAAAATGCTGTTTTTTTGAAAGTATTACATGTACTCAAGAATTAAAGCCAGTTTATGCTTGTTCTTAGACTGTAGCAACAAATTATTCTATTTTTTGCAGAAAAAATTTACCGATAAAAATTGACCATTTTTGTAAGCCTATAGCCTTACTTTTTTGTCGAAAAAAGACCCATCTAAAAAATGCTGTTTCTTTGAAAGTATTATTTGTGGTTAAGAATTAAAGCCAGTTCATGACTGTTCTTGGACTGTAGAAACAAATTATTCTATTTTTTGAAGAAAAAATTTACCGATAAAAATTGACCATTTTTGTAAGCCTATAGTCTTACCTTTTGGTCGAAAAAAGACCCAACTAAAAAACGCTCTTTCTTTGAAAGTATAACTTGTATTCAAGAATTAAAGCCAGTTCATGACTGTTCTTAGCCTGTAGAAACAAATTATTCTGTTTTTTGAGGAAAAATTTTACTGATAAAAATTGACCATTTTTGTAAGCCTATAGTCTTACCTTTTGATCGAAGAATGACCCATCTCAAAAAATGCTGTTTCTTTAAAAGTATGACTTGTATTCAAGAATTAAAGCCAGTTCATGACTGTCCTTAGACTGTAGAAACAAATTATTCTATTTTTTGAGGAAAAATTTTACTGATAAAAATTGACCATTTTTGTAAGCCTATACTCTTACCTTTTGGTCGAAGAAAGACCCATCTCAAAAAATGCTGTTTATTTGAAAGTATTACATGTATTCAAAAATTAAAGCCAGTTCATGACTGTTCTTAGACTGTAGAAACAAATTATTCTATTTTTTGAAGAAACAAATTACCGATAAAAATTGACCATTTTTGTAAGCCTATAGCCTTACTTTTTTGTTGAAAAAAGACCCAAATAAAAAATGCTGTTTTTTTGAAAGTATTACATGTACTCAAGAATTAAAGCCAGTTTATGCTTGTTCTTATACTGTAGCAACAAATTATTCTATTTTTTGCAGAAAAAATTTACCGATAAAAATTGACCATTTTTGTAAGCCTATAGCCTTACTTTTTTGTCGAAAAAAGACCCAACTAAAAAATGCTGTTTTTTTGAAAGTATTACATGTACTCAAGAACTAAAGCCAGTTTATGCTTGTTCTTAGACTGTAGCAACAAATTATTCTATTTTTTGCAGAAAAAATTTACCGATAAAAATTGACCATTTTTGTAAGCCTATAGCCTTACTTTTTTGTCGAAAAAAGACCCATCTAAAAAATGCTGTTTCTTTGAAAGTATTACATGTATTCAAAAATTAAAGCCAGTTCATGACTGTTCTTAGACTGTAGAAACAAATTATTCTATTTTTTGAAGAAAAATTTTACTGATAAAAATTGACCATTTTTGTAAGCCTATAGCCTTACTTTTTTGTTAAAAAAAGACCCAAATAAAAAATGCTGTTTTTTTGAAAGTATTACATGTACTCAAGAATTAAAGCCAGTTTATGCTTGTTCTTATACTGTAGCAACAAATTATTCTATTTTTTGCAGAAAAAATTTACCGATAAAAATTGACCATTTTTGTAAGCCTATAGCCTTACTTTTTTGTCGAAAAAAGACCCAACTAAAAAATGCTGTTTTTTTGAAAGTATTACATGTATTCAAAAATTAAAGCCAGTTCATGACTGTTCTTAGACTGTAGAAACAAATTATTCTATTTTTTGCAGAAAAAATTTACCGATAAAAATTGACCATTTTTGTAAGCCTATAGCCTTACTTTTTTGTCGAAAAAAGACCCATCTAAAAAATGCTGTTTCTTTGAAAGTATTATTTGTGGTTAAGAATTAAAGCCAGTTCATGAATGTTCTTCGACTGTAGAAACAAATTATTCTATTTTTTGAAGAAAAATTTTACTGATAAAAATTGATCATTTTTGTAAGCCTTTAGCCTTACTTTTTTGTCGAGAAAAGATCCAACTAAAAAATGCTGTTTCTTTGAAAGTATTACTTGTATTCAGGAGTTAAAGCCAGTTCATGACTGTTCTTAGACTGTAGAAACAATTTATTCTATTTTTTGAGGAAAAATTTTACTGATAAAAATTGACCATTTTTGTAAGCCTATAGTCTTACCTCTTGGTCGAAGAAAACCCATCTCAAAAAATGCTGTTTTTTTGAAAGTATTACTTGTATTTAAGAATTAAAGCCAGTTCATGACTGTTCTTGGACTGTAGAAACAAATTATTCTATTTTTTGAGGAAAAATTTTACTGATAAAAATTGACCATTTTTGTAAGCCTATAGTCTTGCCTTTTGGTCGAAGAAAACCCATCTTAAAAAATGCTGTTTTTTTGAATATATAACTTGTATTTAAGAATTAAAGCCAGTTCATGACTGTTCTTGGACTGTAGAAACAAATTATTCTATTTTTTGAAGAAAAAATTTACCGATAAAAATTGACCATTTTTGTAAGCCTATAGTCTTACCTTTTGGTCGAAAAAAGACCCAACTAAAAAACGCTCTTTCTTTGAAAGTATAACTTGTATTCAAGAATTAAAGCCAGTTTATGACTGTTCTTAGACTGTAGAAACAAATTATTCTGTTTTTTGAGGAAAAATTTTACTGATAAAAATTGACCATTTTTGTAAGCCTATAGTCTTACCTTTTGATCGAAGAATGACCCATCTCAAAAAATGCTGTTTCTTTGAAAGTATGACTTGTATTCAAGAATTAAAGCCAGTTCATGACTGTCCTTAGACTGTAGAAACAAATTATTCTATTTTTTGAGGAAAAGGTTTACTGATAAAAATTGACCTTTTTTGTAAGCCTATAGTCTTACCTTTTGGTCGAAGAAAGACCCATCTCAAAAAATGCTGTTTTTTTGAAAGTATTACATGTATTCAAAAATTAAAGCCAGTTCATGCTTGTTCTTAGACTGTAGCAACAAATTATTCTATTTTTTGCCGAAAAAATTTACCGATAAAAATTGACCATTTTTGTAAGCCTATAGCCTTACTTTTTTGTCGAAAAAAGACCCATCTAAAAAATGCTGTTTCTTTGAAAGTATTATTTGTGGTTAAGAATTAAAGCCAATTCATGACTTTTCTTGGACTGTAGAAACAAATTATTTTATTTTTTGAAGAAAAAATTTACCGATAAAAATTGACCATTTTTGTAAGCCTATAGTCTTACCTTTTGGTCGAAAAAAGACCCAACTAAAAAACGCTCTTTCTTTGAAAGTATAACTTGTATTCAAGAATTAAAGCCAGTTCATGACTGTTCTTAGACTGTAGAAACAAATTATTCTATTTTTTGAGGAAAAATTTTACTGATAAAAATTGACCATTTTTGTAAGCCTATAGTCTTACCTTTTGATCGAAGAATGACCCATCTCAAAAAATGCTGTTTCTTTAAAAGTATGACTTGTATTCAAGAATTAAAGCCAGTTCATGACTGTCCTTAGACTGTAGAAACAAATTATTCTATTTTTTGAGGAAAAAGTTTACTGATAAAAATTGACCATTTTTGTAAGCCTATAGTCTTACCTTTTGGTCGAAGAAAGACCCATCTCAAAAAATGCTGTTTTTTTGAAAGTATTACATGTATTCAAAAATTAAAGCCAGTTCATGACTGTTCTTAGACTGTAGAAACAAATTATTCTATTTTTTGAGAAAAAATTTACCGATAAAAATTGACCATTTTTGTAAGCCTATAGCCTTACTTTTTTGTCGAAAAAAGACCCAACTAAAAAATGCTGTTTTTTTGAAAGTATTACATGTACTCAAGAATTAAAGCCAGTTCATGAATGTTCTTAGACTGTAGAAACAAATTATTCTATTTTTTGAAGAAAAATTTTACTGATAAAAGTTGACCATTTTTGTAAGCCTATAGCCTTACTTTTTTGTCGAAAAAAGACCCATCTAAAAAATGCTGTTTCTTTGAAAGTATTATTTGTGGTTAAGAATTAAAGCCAGTTCATGAATGTTCTTAGACTGTAGAAACAAATTATTCTATTTTTTGAAGAAAAATTTTACTGATAAAAGTTGACCATTTTTGTAAGCCTATAGCCTTACTTTTTTGTCGAAAAAAGACCCATCTAAAAAATGCTGTTTCTTTGAAAGTATTATTTGTGGTTAAGAATTAAAGCCAGTTCATGAATGTTCTTAGACTGTAGAAACAAATTATTCTATTTTTTGAAGAAAAATTTTACTGATAAAAATTAATCATTTTTGTAAGCCTTTAGCCTTACTTTTTTGTCGAGAAAAGACCCAACTAAAAAATGCTGTTTCTTTGAAAGTATTACTTGTATGCAAGAGTTAAAGCCAGTTCATGACTGTTCTTAGACTGTAGAAACAAATTGTTCTATTTTTTGAGGAAAAATTTTACTGATAAAAATTGACCATTTTTGTAAGCCTATAGTCTTACCTCTTGGTCGAAGAAAGACCCATCTCAAAAAATGCTGTTTTCTTGAAAGTATTACTTGTATTTAAGAATTAAAGCCAGTTCATGACTGTTCTTGGACTGTAGAAACAAATTATTCTATTTTTTGAAGAAACAAATTACCGATAAAAATTGACCATTTTTGTAAGCCTTTAGCCTTACTTTTTTGTCGAGAAAAGACCCAACTAAAAAATGCTGTTTCTTTGAAAGTATTACTTTTATGCAAGAGTTAAAGCCAGTTCATGACTGTTCTTAGACTGTAGAAACAAATTGTTCTATTTTTTGAGGAAAAATTTTACTGATAAAAATTGACCATTTTTGTAAGCCTATAGCCTTACGTTTTGGTCGAAAAAAGACCCAACTAAAAAATGCTGTTTCTTTGAAAGTATTACATCTATTAAAGAGTTAAAGCCAATTGATGATTCATCTTAGACTGTAGCAACAAATTATTCTATTTTTTGCAGAAAAAATTTACCGATAAAAATTGACCATTTTTGTAAGCCTATAGCCTTACTTTTTTGTCGAAAAAAGACCCAACTAAAAAATGCTGTTTTTTTGAAAGTATTACATGTACTCAAGAATTAAAGCCATTTTATGCTTGCTCTTAGACTGTAGCAACAAATTATTCTATTTTTTGCCGAAAAAATTTACCGATAAAAATTGACCATTTTTGTAAGCCTATAGCCTTACTTTTTTGTCGAAAAAAGACCCAACTAAAAAATGCTGTTTTTTTGAAAGTATTACATGTACTCAAGAATTAAAGCCAGTTTATGCTTGTTCTTAGACTGTAGCAACAAATTATTCTATTTTTTGCAGAAAAAATTTACCGATAAAAATTGACCATTTTTGTAAGCCTATAGCCTTACTTTTTTGTCGAAAAAAGACCCATCTAAAAAATGCTGTTTCTTTGAAAGTATTATTTGTGGTTAAGAATTAAAGCCAGTTCATGAATGTTCTTAGACTGTAGAAACAAATTATTCTATTTTTTGAAGAAAAATTTTACTGATAAAAATTGATCATTTTTGTAAGCCTTTAGCCTTACTTTTTTGTCGAGAAAAGACCAACTAAAAAATGCTGTTTCTTTGAAAGTATTACTTGTATGCAAGAGTTAAAGCCAGTTCATGACTGTTCTTAGACTGTAGAAACAATTTATTCTATTTTTTGAGGAAAAATTTTACTGATAAAAATTGACCATTTTTGTAAGCCTATAGTCTTACCTCTTGGTCGAAGAAAACCCATCTCAAAAAATGCTGTTTTTTTGAAAGTATTACATGTATTCAAAAATTAAAGCCAGTTCATGACTGTTCTTAGACTGTAGAAACAAATTATTCTATTTTTTGAGGAAAAATTTTACTGATAAAAATTGACCATTTTTGTAAGCCTATAGTCTTACCTTTTGATCGAAGAAACCCATCTCAAAAAATGCTGTTTCTTTGAAATATACTTGTATTCAAGAATTAAAGCCAGTTCATGACTGTCCTTAACTGTAGAAACAAATTATTCTATTTTTTGAGGAAAAATTTTACTGATAAAAATTGACCATTTTTGTAAGCCTATAGTTTACCTTTTGGTCGAAAAAAGACCCAACTAAAAAACGCTGTTTCTTTGAAAGTATAACTTGTATTCAAGAATTAAAGCCAGTTCATGACTGTTTAGAAGAGTTTACTGATAAAAATTTGTGGTCTTACCTTTTGGTCGAAGAAAGACCCATCTCAAAAAATGCTGTTTTTTGAAAGTATTACATGTATTCAAAAATTAAAGCCAGTTCATGACTGTTCTTAGACTGTAGAAACAAATTATTCTATTTTTTGAGGAAAAATTTTACTGATAAAAATTGACCATTTTTGTAAGCCTATAGTCTTACCTTTTGGTCGAAAAAAGACCCATCTGAAAAAATGCTGTTTCTTTGAAAGTATGACTTGTATTCAAGAATTAAAGCCACTTCATGACTATTTTTAGACTTAAGAGAAAAGATATTCTATTTCCTTGAGGTAAAATTTTATCGATAAAAATTGACCATTTTTGTAAGCCTATAGCCTTACTTTTTTGTCGAAAAAAGACCCATCTAAAAAATGCTGTTTCTTTGAAAGTATGACTTGTATTCAAGAATTAAAGCCACTTCATGACTATTTTTAGACTGAAGAGACAAGATATTCTCTTTCCTTGAGGTAAAATTTTACCGATAAAAATAGACCTCTTTTGTAAGCCTATAGCTTTACTTTTTTGTTGAAAAAAGATCCATCTGAAAAATGCTGTGTCTTTGAAAGTATGACTTGTATTCAAGAATTAAAGCTAGTTCATGACTGAATTTTTTTAGCCCCAGGAGAAAGAAAGAGAATAGCTTTTTCAAAAAGGTTACAATGGAGTTGAGTATGCAAGCGTGATTGTTGATTAGAAATTGTTCCTGCACGTGTAATTGTGTCAGTTTAAATAGTCTGTATTGAAAGTTTAAGTTCACGCATCAATAGCTGTTTCTCGAATAAGACGTCTTTGTGCATGTAAAAATTTCGATTCGCCATGTCTTCAATAACAGAGTCGAGGAAATCTTCGCAGTCCATTTCCCGTTCCCGCTCAAGAAGTTCACCTGTCTTCTGCAGTTCGACCTCTCATATTAGCAACAGTGACAAAGACAGCAAGACCAAAAGTTATTTTGCCAAGTTACGGATGTATTGTGATAAAAAATTTACTTCGTTGAAACAAGAGATGTTTTTTGAAATAGAAGAGAGCGCTTCAAAAAAGAGAAAGCTCGAACATGAAGTCGAATTTAAATTCATGTCTAACAAGACGCAACTTCAGTTTAACTCCTCGCTGGTTGAAGATTTAGGTTTTGTGGTGAAGATGTTAGAGAATGGGAAGACAAGAAGGTCAAAAAAGAAGATCTTATCCATTAGAGATTCGCTCAAGAAGCGAAACAAATGAAGTCGTATTGCTGATCGCTCACCAGGAGGGTGGGGCTTTGTAAGCGAATATTTGTCTGATGAGCTCGCAAGTGATAGCGAAGACGAAAACTCAGGGCAGCAGAGAATCATGCCCTAGCAAAGAGCAAGACAGCAAGTAGATTTCGTAAGCGAAGCCAAACGTCAACAACATTAAATACCTGGAACCAGCCTTTTCGTGGACAGTCCTTCAACAGCGATAGATTCCTTGGAAAACTCTTCTTTGAGAGTGATGATACGACGACAAACAGCAGATTTCAGAAGACAGCCAAGCCTACAGACATCTGTCTCGGATGCGGGAGTCGAAGGCAATGGCGAAGAAACTGCCTAAATGGAAATCCAGGCGCTTTTAGAAGGGCAAAAAATCAGCTTAGACCAAGATAAGTATGACTTTCATTTCACCTTGATCAGTTTTCTTAATATGATAAAAATACATGGATTAATTAGGAAACAATTTCAGTTAAGGGAAGATTGAAAGAGAGAATGTCATTCTGGGAGACGATACATATAGGTAGAACAATTTTAGGAATCATTTCACAAGATTAAAAAATTCCTTTCGTTGAGACATCGATCCACGAATTTTCCAAAACAACAAAACCGCCTTGCTTCATGCAGATTTTGTAGAAAAAAGCATCAATGATCTTGTAGAAACTGGTGCCATTAAAGAATATGACTGAATACCCCACGTAGTTAGCCCGTTATCTGTTTCTACAAATGCGAGTTGTAAAAAATAACTTATTCTCGACTTGAATTATGTCAACTCTCATCTGTACAAAGATTCAATACGATTTGACGACTTTAAAAACTTTCTGGTTTCTGATAGTTTTTGTTTTAAATTCGATTTGAAAAGTGAATATCATCATATTTTTAACGCTCATCAAACGTTCTGGGATTTTCTTTGATTAAAGATAGAAAAAGTAAATATTTTTGCCATTTGGCCTTTCAACGGCCCCCTACATTTTCACAAAAATTTTGAGACCTTGTTTCTTTTTGGCATTCTCGTGGAATTACGTTAATTCTTTATTTAGATGATGGTATAGGTATCGAATCCTCGTATGAAAAAGCCGCAGGGGACCAGTTAAGATGCTAACATAGCTAGGTATAGCAGTTGATTTCAACAAAATTTATTTTTCATTCCGAATGAAAGGATAATGTCAATTCTTTCTCTTGCAAAGAATTTGCTAGAATGCCCATACACATCTGCCAGAGTTTTGGCAAGGTTTGTGTGAAAAGTCATGTTGTGGGTAACATAGTTCGTCTTTTAAGGCAAGATGTTTGTATAAAATGGTTGACGGAAGGCCATCTTGGGATGCAAAATTGAATCTATTTTACTTCTCTGAGGCTAGAGGTTAAATCTTATCATAGCCTATTCGATGGGAAATAAGCTGCGGGGGCAAAACTTTGTTTATTTTAGGAGAAGGACAATAATCTATTGCTTAAAACAATAGAAAGTCATTGGGACTGCAGGGGCAATTGCCCCCTAATTAGTATGGTAAAAAAGGCCCTGAATCTTATTTTAGTATAGAAACTTACGAGTTTTGAATAAGAGATCGCTGAAACCGGTTGAACATCCCCCAAGTTTTTTGTTTACAGATGCAAGTTCTACTTGTTTAGGAGCAATTATATCAGGATCTCTAAATTGCTATAAAAGCTTTTCTTGGCAAGAAAGGGCAAAAAGCTCTACCTGGCGCGAAATGGGAGCAATCAATGATGCGCTGGCCTCATTCGTCAAACAAATTATGAATAAAAGTGTACTATGTCATACAGATAATTACGCAGCGTCGAGAATTGTTTCTATTGGAGGAAACAACTTAGAATACAAGATATGGCTCTTGCTTTATTTGATTTTTGTAGCATAAATAGCATCAATTTAAAAGTTATCTGGATACCTAGAGAAATAAATGTTGCAGCAGACAAGCTCTCTAAATATGTTGATGTTCACGACTGGCGACTTTCTCCGAATTTCTTTGCGCTCATCACTGAAAAATGGGGCCCATTTACTATAGATAGATTTGCAGACATGAGAATACAAAACTCAAAAGATTTTATTCGAAATATGCCTATCCAAATAAAGAAGCATGTGATGCCTTTTCACAGAATTGGGAACGCGAAAATAATTTTTTGTACCACCAATTAGCGAGTTACCCAAAGTAATAGAACACTTCAATGCTAGTTGTGTAAGAGGTGTTCTTGTTATGCCATATTGGACATCGTCGGTTTTTTGGGAATTTATAGTCATTCAAGAAGGGGTTTTTGAAAAATTTGTCTCTGACCATATATATATTCGTAAAAAATGGTCATGATTGTTTAAGTGAAGTCATTTGGTCTCTCTCATTTTTGACCCCAAAATATTTTAGAGTTTCTTTAGTTGCATTAAAAATTCGTTAGTTTTTTTGTTCTGATTTAAAAAGAAAAGAGGGCTGCAGATATATGTAAGTGAAGTACGCTGCGGGGGAGAATAGTGGGCTGAAGGTATTCATAAGTAGTTGATTGCCATCTATTTGGAGAGGGCTGCATTTGCACACAGTGACGTGAAGTTTGCTGAACTTTGATTGTTGTGTTGATTAAAACCTAATTTTCTTCCACTTCTGTGTTTACTTTTGAATCAATAAAGAATTCAATTAAATGTGGTGTGGATGACCAACATCTTTTAATCTTAGCAGAGAAAATACCAGAAACTCTTATACAATCAAGATCACCCAATACTGTCAAGAACTATTTTTCATCGTTTAATAAATGGCATTTGTGGACAGAAAAATTTTCTAAAAAAAGTCTTTGCCTTCAAAAGGTTTCTACGTAGCTCTATTTTTGGTAAATTTGATTCAAAATGGAGACAGTTATTGAAAGCATTTTCTATGCTATAAAATATTTCCATAGCCTTGGTAGTTGGAAGGACTCCTGCGAATCTCAACTTTGTGTGAACATGTTTGAAGCTGCTAAGCACATCTGTTCAAAATCAGCAAGCAAGAAGCAACCCCTTTTAGTGGATGATTTGCAAAAAATATTCGATTTAATGGAAATAAGATGTATATTGCGAAGACAAGACCGATCCTTTGTCCAGTGTCCATATGTCAATGCGAGCACAAGTAAAGTCAATTCTTCTGAAAACCGGCAATAAAAATGTCTCAGAGTTTTCATTGCATAGTCTGCGATCTGGTGGTGCCTGTGTGACAGCGAATAATGGGGTTAGAGACCGACTATTTAAGAGGCATGGCCGATGAAAATCTGCAATAATTAAGGACGGATATGTTAAGGACAAAGTTCATTCTCTTTTGTCTTTCGGTAAAAGTTGACCTTAACCAGATTATGGTAGATACCTCAGTAAAAGTTAATATCAGGGAGGTAATGGTTGAAGGTGAACCGATTGAAACAGACCGAATCAATTGTGACGATGAAAGCAAAGATAGCCTTGTTAATCCTGCTGAAAACAGACAAAGCGATATCCTTGCAGCTTAAGGCAAAGCACCAAAAAAAACATGGATCCTAAGTTTCTGCCAGATGATGAAAAAAATCCCAGAAAACGTGAACTAGGATGGATTTGTGAAAAATGCGAAATGTTGAAAGCTTTTGTGGATGGGAAAATGAATTTAGGTCTTTGATGCTCGGCCCCCTTGTTACGGTTGCAAAATGCCAAACTGATTATTACTACTGTACGAAAGACTCTTATGAGTATATGTAATTAGCTACTAAATAAAAGTTGTCATTTTCGGCTGAATGCAATGAATTAGAAAAAAACTATTCTTAGATTGTGGAGACAAATTATTTTATTTTTTGAGGAAAAATCTTACCGATACAAATTGACCATTTTTTAAGCCTATAGCCTTAAATTTTTGTAGAAAGAAGACTCAACTAAAAAGTGCTGTTTCTTTGTAAATATATCGTTCATTCAAAAATTAAAGCTTAATCTAGACTTTTCTAGTAATGTATGGGCAATTTTCGTTTTTCTTAGAAAAAAACATTTTCCAAAAAACTTGACCATTCTCGTGAGCCTATAACCTTGCTTTTTGCGGAAAAAGGATCCATCTAAAATAGCGCTGTTTCTTTAATAATCTGACTTTTACTCGTGAATTAAAGCCAATTCTTGACTATTCTAGTAACGTAGAGACAAAATAACGCTGTTTCTCTAATAACATGATATATCGCTTTTTTATTTAGGGGTTGTGGGACATTGATGACTGGTTGGTCAAAACAAAGAACCGATGAAACTCTTTCTGGAGTATTCATACCCTGCGCAGTGTTATAGTATCATGCTATTTCTCAAGAATCTATATATGTGGAAAATAATGCCTCCTTCGAAGCAGTTGGTAACGACGAGCAATATATGTGAAAAGAGAGTTCCTTTTTCCGATGCCAATAAAAGAGCTGGGTTTGGCGGTGAAAAAACATCGTTGCGTTGCAAAGCGTTCATATATACACAAAAAACACGATACACGATTAAACTTGCTTTACAGAACAGATTGATAAGAATACTTTTTTTATGGATTCGTGAAGGCCAATGACCTTTAAAGAAAAAGAAAAAGGCAAAATCTCGTCTTGCTATTACAACAGCGTGTGAAGGTCCACGATGCATGCCAGCCTTATATTACAACAGCTATTACAACAGCGTGTGAAGGTCCACGATGCATGCCAGGAGATAGCCTTATATTTAATTTGCAATTTGATTAACCTTTCTCCAATATTCAAATGCATGAAAGCTGGAACTGTCATCATCGTGGTTTTATTGGGTTTAGGAGTGTTCTCTTCTCAAATCCCCCAGTTCCCAAATAACAAACTTGGCGACTTTATTGTTTGGCCTCTTTGGCTAACTATGTCGAGCATCTACGTGCCTTTCACTTTAATGCAATGTACGAAACAGGGTATAAGCTGATACAGTCCCAGTATTCATTGTTTGTAGTTTAAGTATATCACGGCAACAACACTTTAATAATAAGAAGAATATAAAAAAATCTTCAACTCTCTCTGAAGTAAACATCGTATAGCGGCCTCAACAGACAACCTCCAGGGATAAAAAGTGGAATACTACAAATCGCATGCCTTTGGGGTTTTAATGAAGTACCGAAAAGGTCAAACTGCCATAAATTTATGAACACAAACAACTAAAACGCGTATGAATAGATTCTACAAAAAATCACCAAAATTTCTAATCGTTTTCATCGCCAGGCATGGCATGGTCGCCATAATCTTCTAAGTTTGATAAAAAGATACAAAATGTTATCCTTTTGGCTATACTCGCTGTGTTATCATGAACGAACAAAATCTAAGAACAGATAAATTTCCCCACAAGATGCTATTGTGTAGACAGAAGGATCTTGTTTTTATCCTTGTGCTACATCCATTGTAGTCCTTTTCCAATAGGCAAGCGGCACTATTGGACAAACTTTACAGTCTTATGCTCCCATATATACATATACAATTTGGGGGTTTTCCATCAATATTTTTACATATCATTCTTTGAAGAGTGCCAGATGAAAAGCTGTAGTATAAAATAAAGTATTCGAAAACATATCTGCCGTAGCTTGTATGATTGTATATTGATTAATTTAGGGTCAATCAAAATTGCAAATATAAATTTGCGATATTCCACCTTTTCCCTCCAATTGTTGGATCTTAACTTATGCTAATTAAGTAAATATTAAAAATAACCTCAAAATATGAGCTTGTAGCGTCCGAGTTATCTAAACTCGCGAAATCTTAACAGACAAACATTGCATCACCAATTTCTCACATTCGTCATCTCTTCTTGGCTGGAATAGAAAATAGAAAGACAATAAGAATTCCAAGCATGACTAGTGAAAAATTCAACAGCAAACCAACCAACTGGTCATAAAAGATAAGGTAACCAGTAAAACTTTCATCCTTTTCGGAATAATGGGAACGGTCACGTTTAGCAGCTTGCCAGCAGGGATATTAAATGATGACGTCATTAGGTAACTTGAGAATTTTTGAATTTAGCATTTCTAAATGACTACAGCATTTCTAAATTTGCATAATCATTTAACCACAAAAAAATACAATAAAATCTTCTCAATCTGTCCCTGTTAAATGTGTTTTAAACTGGTTGATATACTGCCAGTGGAAGGGCTGGTTTTTACTAATGGTTTACTTGAAAATGGCTTCGAAAAAGCAAACATTTCACAACATACTATTTAAAGCAAACAAATTCAAACGTATTCGCTGTCAAAATTTAAAGTACCAAGATTTGTTTAAACAATAGCCTATAGTATATTTTGTAGCATAGTTTAATTCATTGTTCGAATTACACATTAGAATACACATGATTAATGAACTTCAGAAAAGATCACCAACAGCTGAAAAGTAAAGACGTTTACCTGCATGATCATTTCCTACACCATTTGTATTATTAGCTACTTTCGGATCAAATGATACCACTTCATTGTAAATCAGTTCTGCAATAAAACAACGTCTTTAAGAGATCTTTTAATTATGTTGATATGAACAAGGATTTGGAAAAGGAGCATAGATGAAAGTTTAAGCTTCCAAACATGACAAGTATGGGAAAAGTTATTGTCACGCTGACCAAATAAACAAAGTAGGCCGCTTCATAGCAAAGTCTAGTCACTGCAGGAAAACATCGCAGTTAACTATACCAAAGGAGTTTGCTCGGTTTTTGTCTCATTTCAACAAATAATTGATAAACGTACTTAGAACCAGATATGGCCTCCTGCTGACTCAAATCTTCGCAAAACCTTTGAAATTGCTCAATTACAGAACAAATTGTGGCCGTTTCATTATAAAAACACGTTTCGTACAGTAAAATATTCAAACTGTTTCACTATAGTAAGACATTCCCATAATTTCACTTAAGTAAAACATCGCAGCTGCTTCAGAACACAAAAACATCGTAGATGTTTTACTAAAGAAAAACATTGTGATAAAACAAAACTAAACTGTTTTGTCAAAACTGTTTCCAAACAATCAAACTGTTTCGATACAGTAAAATCTCGAACTGTTTCACTTAAGTTTAACATCGAACTGTTTCGCTATAGAACAAAATCTAAATTGTTTAGAAAAGTAAAACACTGGAAGTATTTCACTACCGTAAAACATGAAACTGTTCAAATACAATGTCTAGCTATTACACTAAAATAAAATGCCTGTTTGTTTCAATACATAACATCGTAATTGTTCCACACTTTAAAACATCACAAATGTTACATTATAGCAATACATCGCTAAATGGAAAGAGGGTATGCTAGTCTCAACAATTAGCACAACTGGAATGACTAAACGGTTTAGACAAAGCAAATAGCAAATGACATTATTCTCACGCTAAGCTTTGTATGTTTAGTGTGCTACAAAATCCGATTTCGACTTACTTTTCCATTCGCTTATTGAGTGTTCAGCTTGGTCCACAGAATGATCGTACTGAGTTGGTGCAGGCTGTTGAAAGAAAGCAGAATTTAAATACTTCAAAGAACCAAACAAATTATAAATTGCAAATCAGCAATTTCGAAAGAAGTACTGGCGGTATTTAGCAGGACAAGTGTTGCCAAAGTAAATAAAACGCACTTCCAAAAACCAGCGAAAGAGAATCAAAAATGCATGTTGACGCAAAAATAACCAGCTTATGTTAAACAAAACAATATGTTTTAATCAAACGCGAACCTGTACAGATTGTGCGAAAGAACAAAGTAGACGACCACTCTAAAACTGCATGACCTTTTTCCAATGACACTAACTGAATATCTCAGGAAAAAAACACTCAAATAAAACAATAAAAAACTTTACTGAACAGTGATTAAATGATCGACTGATACAAAGGCAAATATAAGATAGAGAAGGGACATTAAACTTACTGCTTCAACTTCACTGGCATCATACCAAACATGGACGTAGGGATGTTTGAGAGCTTCAGTGACACTACAGCGCTTTAGGGGATCAACGACAAGCATTTTGGACAACAGTGACCGTGCATGATTTGCTATTAAAATACAAAAAAAGTTTGAAAAATTTATAAGCAGATAGGAGTGATTTTGAAAATTCTTAATCAGGTTCTTAAAAATAGCCGTTCACAGCAACAGGCCAGCCAATAATTATCGATCAGTGAAATTTTGAAAACAAAAAAGACATAAATGGGAAAATGCAATTGCTGATGAATTTTGAGAAAGTGATGAATCAACTGACATAAGAAAAAAGACGGCAAAACGTGCAATGTACGTATATAACAAATATTTAAAAATTAAATATAAAAAAACAAACTTTTACCTTTTGATTTGTTACCAGAGGGGAAAAGATCGTCTGGAAACAGCTCACTGATTGAATAGCCCTTGTGTTTTGGACGATTACTGCAGTATGTCCTTACCTTTAAAAACAGAAACCGCAAATCAGATTTAAACAAAGATGCAAAGAAAATAAAAAAGTAATTTTGATTGTGATACAGACGGATATGAAATATCTTTAGGTAGAAATTGTTAACCCGTTACATCAATTGTTAGTAGCCTCGTATTGAGTAGGAGATTACTTGGAAGTAGGCCTAAGTGCTAGAAGTGTGTGTCTTTCATTATTGCGTTATCTTTTCAGAAATAATGTTTTACAATCGTCTGTGTTCAAGAACTCGGAAACAAAAATTACTACATGATTGCTAAACTGTATGAGATAATGATGCAACCAACAGGTTGTAATTAACAACATGTAAACAAGGCTTTAGTAAACAGCATGTAACAATACTGGTAAAGAAAACAACAACAATAGGTAAAAAAATTAGTTAGTATAAAAAAGCAAAGTATTGTTCTCTGAATAAAGGATTATTTTTCAGTCTATATTTTACTATTTGCAAAGCCTAGCATGTTTTATAAAAGTTAAATATTTATTGCAGTAGTGTAGTACTGTAGTGCTGATGACAAAGAATGCCTGACACTACTCACTCATTCCTTCATTAAACATGAACATCAAAGAATTCAAAAACTGAATTTATTAAGCCCAAAAGGGAAAGAAAAAAAGTAGAGTCTTTATGAGGGTTACAATAGAGTAGCGTATGCAAGCTCCATAGTGATTTCAAGTTGTTCTTGCGTGTAAAGTTGTGTTAGTATAAAGCCTGTATTGAAATTCACACGTTGATAGCTTTCTTGCAAATAAAAATCTTCTCCTATTCCTCCCATAAGGATTTTGGAGTAGCTGTACTTTAGTGGTGTTTTTCATTCTAATTTAATGCCAAGCTTATGATTTAACTAAAATTGATAACATTAGAAATCTTGTGTTAAGTTTGACAATACTTTTAGTCCTCCTTGTACCTTATCCGTTTTGTCTTAATCGATTTATTTACCTGTTTGTAATGCACATGTTTATTTGCAGTTAAACTTACTAGTACTACGGTATAAAAGATTCTTATAAGTAAATGTAATTAGCCACTAAATAAATTTTGTTACTTTTGGTCGGATAAAATGAATTAGAAAATAACCATAAATATACTAACTGATGGTTGAAGACGATCGAGGAAGGTGGAGCTTGGTGTGCCTAGCAACTCTGTTACTTTATTCCACTGATCAATATCTATACTTCTCATTAAGGAGGTTTAAAAAAGATTGCAAGAAGTGACCAATATTAATCATTTAACAGAATATAAGACTACTTCAATAACATCAAATCAAGGCAGTCAAAATTCTGGTTAATCAGCCTTTTTTATGTTTAAGAGCAATAATTCACAATGATTTAGCACTTTCAATCCTGTTCAAGAAAGAAGTCTTTATTGCTTAGAAATTGGTTAGATAAACCAGTTTGGCATAGGTTTGCCATAAAAAGGATACGATCAGATCCAGGGAACATCACCGATCCACGGATCATCTCCCCAAATATACAGCCTATAGACCAGACATCAACGTTTTCTGAATACCCCATGCCAAGAATAATCTCAGGTGCCCTGTAATACCTAGTAACCACATAGGGTGTCATGGTGAATGCTGAGCCAGCTGTTCTTGCAAGGCCAAAGTCTAAAATCTAGAATAAATAAAAATTACAACATTAATACCAAATGCCCTATAAAAATTGAGCTTTGACACTTTGACAAATTTTGAGACAAAATAATTCTTCTATGAGAAAATTCTTTATGCAATCTTTCTCTTTTTCAACAAGAAAATGAATGCCATGTTCTTTAAAGAAATGCTACCCTAATGTGGTTCCCTGTACAATGCCGAGTGAAATGAAAAAAAAACTTTCTACCTACAATTGTAGATTCTGAAGCAATTCTATAGAAAGATGTATTTCTTAACGTTCTGATGGTGCACCTACCTTCAAACTACAGTCAGACTTCACAACAATGTTGCTTGGTTTTAAATCCTAGAAAACCAACAATAGTAAAACACAATTAACTCTACTTTAAAAAAAACTTTTTTTAAGAGTCAAAAAGACCCTCTCAAATATCCTTGAAGAACAAGTTCCCTTTAAAACTCACATGTATCATAAAATCTACCAGCTATAGTTCCAGTTATTGACAATTTATGCCCAAAACTACATCGATTGATAGCCTGCAATCAATGGAGTATGAAATTTGCAATTTGATTTTTTTAGCACTTACCCTATGAATAATTCCAGCTGAGTGAAGATGCTGCAAGAAGAAGTACATGAATATCAAGACTTGACAGGACACCTTTTTATTTAAAAAAAGCAAGCTTCAACTACTGTCAGACACTTCATTGTTCTTTGGGGGCAAAAGAGACATACAAGTCTGTTACATAGAAATTTTCTGCAGCCATGCCCTCAACAAATCTTCTGAAATTGCTAAAAATCAACCAACTCTGCCCCTAGAAGAGCATTTTTCAAGCAATTGTCTGTCTGGAAAAAGCAACATTGTTTCTGGGAAGTTAAAAGGTTTTTGAAAAATATTTTCGTTTAAATTCTTATGAGTATCTAATTTTAAAATGACAACAGAAAGCAGCACTTAGACTGTTTTCATTTTGATCATTTTATAAAGTGCATTTTCAATTTATCAGATTTATGTCATAGTAGGGTACATATAGGCAAAAATAAATAAAGTTTGAGTGGATTATGTGTGTGTGAATGGGGCCTTATCCTAGCCTAGAAACACTAAGACACTTTCTATTTATCAAGCAAATTAAGAAAAAGATCATCATTGAAAAAGAATCTTTCAGGAGAATTATTGGGGGCAGCAGCCCAGAACTGGACAGTCCCAAAATAGTTATCAAACCAGTTCTAAAATAGTTTGATTCCCTTGTAGCCAATGTAAAAGCAAAAATAATTAAGTTGTGAATTGTCAAAGCTTAATGGTGCCATTAGCAAAAAACTGAGATAACATTAGCAAACACTGGAGTGTATTCAAATTTTGTCTACTTAAAGCAAATAATAAATTGATATTTTCGTGGTGCAGATTTTACAAATGGCTTTGGAAAAAGCAAACAAATTGAAAGCTTTTGTTCAAAATTTTGGCTATACAGAATCTTTTTCAGCTTTAGGCCCTGGGGTATCTTCTCCCTGACCAACCAAAGTAGGCCTACTTACAAATATAATTTACTTACAGTTTATTACACACTCCTTGAATATAAAGAAATGAACAAAAACATCTCCTGCCATTTATAGACATAGATGACTTAGGGTAAAGTCATAGAAACTTGCCATACAACTTCAAATTAGTAAATAGAAATAAGGTTGGATAGCTTATACAAGAAAACCAAACAAGTCATGCCCAAAACAGGTAACATAATAAAAATAATAATGAGATATTTTGAGCAAACAACCTTGATCCCACAAAGCATTTGGTACAAGAGATAGGAAAGGCGCTCATGATCAAGATCCATCTGAACTACTTGGCACAGATTGGCATCCATCAGTTCCATCACAAGATAGCTGAAAAGATTGTCATAATGTTATGAAACATCTATACTTACTTCATGCTAAATGTGAAACACGTCTTTAGCATCACTGATATGTCAGTAAATTCTCATCAAACAGCTTTTGAAACATCTCAATCATCAAGTTGTCTTTTTTTACTAAAGCTGGCTTATTGTTTCAAAGCAGCAACAAAGACAAATGTAAAGTTGGAAACCAAATATTTCAACACCCATTACTTGGAAATTTATATAAGTGTAAATGTCAAAAACATTTTATGTAAATGAAATACCAAGGATAACTTACAATGTGAAACCAAAGCAGTAGAAGTTACAATATGTTCTAGACTAAAATTTGTAAACAGGATTTGTAAAAGTTGCTTAAAAATACTTACAGATCTTGAAATTCCTCAAGACTTTTGTCTGGAGTAAATACATTCAATAAGCCAATAATCTGCAAAAACACGATGTTTCAAAATTTAAAAATGCACAAACTGATGCCTTATTCTCTTTAATCAGACAAGCATTATAAATGCTTTATGGCACTACACCTAAAATAACACACAGTTTATTTAAGTGGCAGCAAATATGGAACAAAGTATTTGATTTAGCTAAATCAAATGTCACATTACAGACCTTGAAGCAGACTCTACAAAATAGAAAGGAAAGGATATCATATTCTATTTCTCCTTTTCTCCATAGAGTCTACCTACAGAATAAGTTACCCCTGACCATATAAAACTCAACAATGTTTGCCTTTCAACAAAAAACAGTAGGAACAAACTTGCATATCCTGATTATAAGAATGATGTCCTTACCATTTTGAAAAGAAACTTCATGTTTCAAAAAATTGAATTTAACTGTTTTAAAAGCTGTTTCATTCTTTCATAAGCTTGGTTTAATTAGAAACTATGGCTTTCCTTTTATGTACACCTGTCCATCTTAACCAGATAAAAATATGTCAATATAACTCATAGCAAGCCTTTCTCACTTAATAGACATCTGCCTCAAGATGCATGGGATCATTGCAGTAAGTTAATGGAATGATGGTTGCAACAAATTTCATATCTAGGAAAATAAAGGCATGTGCTAAGGCATAGGAGAATGGTAACACACCATTCCCAGTGTGACTGTGTCAAATATATTCAATTGAAAGGACAGTCCCTTGGCTTTGAAAATAAAGAAATTTTTGGGTTGACTTTGAAAAATTGAAGGGAAGAAAGTCTCCAAATTGAGAAAACTGCAGATTTTTGAAATTTTAGGCCAGAAGGCAAAAGATAGGAAGGTATCTTCCTGCAAAAGTTTCTCCTTTCAAGTACTAAAATAGCAAACTAAATTTTTAAACTCAAAAAAGAATTGCCATGTTAGATATTTTTCAGATTTCTCTAGATATCAAGCGTAGATAAAAAGTGCAATAGACTTAATATGCAGCTGTCAAATTACTAGATTATTTCTTAGAATTAGAGAAATGATAAAATACAAGGATTGCTTATTCAGGTTCTAGTTTCTTACAAGACAACCCAAACTTACATTCTTGTGATTTGTTATTTTCAAAAGAACAAGTTCACGATATGCTCGTTTTGCATGTGTTACATTCTGAAAAGGCCTGCTCAGTTTCTTGATTGCAACCTTCTGCTTCAGCACTGTGTCTGTGGCAGAGCTAAATGATAAAAATGTTGTTATCACAGGCCTAGCCTGCAGCATATTTTAAAGCATATATTAAAAATATGAATGAGAAAGATGACCCTGAACTGTGATGACATAAGATCCCTGTAAAAAAAAGATTTTGACCAGAACTAAGTTGCAACCAACCTCTACAATCCAGATTGCAATCAAAATATTTTTGAAATTAGTAAACATATTTTGTTGTAAAAATATCAGTAACAAAAAAACTGGTATTGCATTGCATTGCTGCTTTGGACTAGTGCAATATCTATCAAAAAGTTAAAAGCGAAAAATATCAATTTGGAATACAAGAAATCAAACTTTTGTTGCTTACAATTTTTGACGAGAAGTGTAAAATCTCTGATAACAAAGGAGGTTTTGCCAACAAAATAAACATTTCAGGGAAGAATAATCTGCCCGGCCTTAACTTGCTTACATGGCAAGGCATTGACCTTTTTCGAATGACATAAAAAAGCTTACTCCCGTTACCTAATTTTTCTCATTTTAAGTCAAATGCATAAGAACTGAAGAGTGGACACTTAATACAGGCGGTGTTTGATACCGTGCTATGCGCTCTCGCGAACAAATAATTTGGAAGGCCAGCTATTCTTCTCTCGCTTCCATCACCCAAACCTCGATGATTATCCTTACTAAACGATTACATCAAACATAACAAAGCCAAAACCAAAAAAAAATCTGTCGCCGGAAAGGTTGGACGCACGGGAGCTTCGAATTTTTTTCACAAGAGGACGTTACAAAGTTGTTCTTACCAAACCATTCCTTGGGCTCCAGACCCAATTGGATGCAAATCTTGATATCGCTCTTGGATTACAAATGTTGTATCGCCTATTTGAACTCTGTGATACATCTCGGAATATCTCTGCACTTCCTCGTTAACCAACTTTTTACATATTAATCGTTTCCAAGGAGCGATCAACGGAATAAGGCAGCAGACAAAAAGCATCAATCTAGGACCGGCCTAATTGAACTATTTTGAGAGAAATGAAGACAATACCACCAATCATGGCTAGAAACACTGTTGTGAAGAGATTTACGACATCTAGTGTATTTAAAAATTTAGTTTGGCATTCCTGCATCAGATTCCCGACATTTTTTACAGCAGAACGGAAGTCAAGTTCCGATAATGTCTCTGGGCATGCTCGTTACATGGCAAAACATCCGCTGTGCAACTATGAAAATCGAGCAAATAGTGAATGAATTGGATTGGAAATAAATGTAATTGCTAAACATCATTAATCCAATTTTACCCTAACTAATAAATTTAAACACCTTATAACATAAAGCAAGCAGCAAATCAAAATGGTTTTTGGTTGAGATATTAATCCTTTCATGAATTCAAAATCTTCATTAACATTTAATGGGCGCATAACAATAGGACAAAACAAATTAACACTCTTTTCGTTCATAAGCGACACAACAAATCTACTATCCAAAGTTAGGCCAACTCATCTGAGAGAAAGTATACACTAGTTTATAATATCAAAGGTAATAAAAACCTTGTTTTTAACAGAAACCCGGCCATTAAAAGAAATTCTATGCTTATTTTGTTGGAGCACCATCATGAAAAATCTATGGCCTCAAAAGCCCTAACTATTTCTTGACTTCGATTACTTTGCATAGTTTAAATGAGAAATGAACAAAATCAACAGAGAACAGTCTCTATAGAAATTACAGTGAACGATTTCTTAAAAAGGAACGAATAGGTAAGCCTTGTTAGGCCTAAACGAATATACTTGATGAGGAAATGCCATTACCTGTTATGTACCTGCAGAAAACCCTTGCCTTCCAAAACCTGGCCACGACATTAACGTTTTGACAAAGCAGTTAGTGAAGCGTATAACTTCATGGTACACAATTTGCATATGACAAATTCTTGCTCTTTCAATATTTCTAGAAATACAGTAGAAGAGGAATTTTCATTTCTTGAAACCATTAGCTGGGTATTTGAAAGCAAGTCAAGCTAAATCAAACCAGAATCATTCTTCTTGGATCAACTAGCTTGTTCCTAATTTCAGAAGCAGTGCATGAGATTGGAAGCTAGACGGGGCTTTAGCTTCCCTAGAGTAGAAGCAATGGTAGAAATTAACGACCAATCGGCAACAAATATTTTGAAAAACAACAGACAACCATCATTATTTTTTTGAAAGCTTCTTCATCAATAAACATAAGATTCAGCCTTCTCTCGATATTTTTTTGCAAGCCCGCTAAGATCTATTTAGCTCCTTTCGCTATTAAACCATCTCCTCAATAAAGTAACCCCCTTTTTCGGTGCACAATTGTGAAACAAGCCTATTGCTAGCCCACGAATGTACCAGCTCTTTCCCAATCAAATTTTTGTAATTTGGTGCCTGTTCAGAACTTGAACATAAACCCAAAATAACAGCTTTGAACCTTTCATTGGTCGTTTCATGCCCGATTTTGTATATTTTGAGGTATTTCATGGTGTTTTCAGGTCATGTTAGAAATTCACAAATTCTAAAAATTGATTTTTTTGTGACGTCACACTTGAGAACTCTATGGTGGGCTAGCATCACATACCCAATTTTTTGTCCCACAGCTGATGGGCCTATTCATAGGGTTAGGTCCTTCGGAGGTTTTTCCTCGTCGAAAGCTGCTCTGTATAAAGGGGAAGCAACATCTCACATTGTCTACAAGCACAGTCTACAATGGTCTAGTCTACAAACACATCTAGAGGCTACAAGGTCATAAGCTTATTATCAAGGCGTTTTTGAATCTTGAAGATGAATACTAAAAAATACAATGAAGTGACTTCACGAACTTTCGTGTCGTATTCTCAGCAAGGACGTAACCTATGCTCCAGACCCCTAGCTTGAAGGGCTGGCTTACAGGAGGCCATGCTAAATAAAATATACAAAAATACTTATGCAAATACTGCTAAAACTAAACTAAATCTAATTACAAGAGAAAATATTCTAATTACAACAGTAAAAATATTATATACAAATGAATTTATAATTTTTCCCTAAAAGAATTAGGAAAAATGTAGTTTTGCTTCATTCTTTGCGAGCAGGTTATCATCTTGTGTTGTTCATGAAACCATAAAGGTTTGTTTTATCTTTACCATCTATTGACGAACCTCTCCAAAGTTCGGGGACCCTGGTAAGAGAAGCTATTCTGCCCGTTGGTCGTTTTCAAAAAGGGATTCTTAGGTCATACTACAAATTTCTAAGAGACTGTACTTTAGAGTCGTTCATCTTTTTAAATATATCGCTCATGAAGGACGGTGCATATCATTATGGGCGTTGTAAACAATTCTTGCAGATTATAAATCAATTAGTCCCCTTACTGTGACCTGAGAATAAAAAGGAGTAGCAAAGCATCGAACAGGCTGTTAGAGATAAACTTTTCTATAATCGATACACCAGAATTATCCCCAAACAGGGCATGGGCATCGAAAATAGGACTGAAAGAGAAATATTAGTAAGTATTATAAGCTTACATTGATATATTAGACTTTTCGAGGCCATTTTGTAGATCGTTGATGTATACTAAGAAGCGTAGTAGGTCAAGGTATGACCCATGTGGTACATTTATAATTTACTATCTTTATTCTAGAAACCTTTCAATGTTAATATGAGACAGGAAATCTACTAAGTAGACATTTTCGCAAAGGGTCAGGGTATCGACTGCATGCATTAGATTTACTGTTGTTATATAAGTTTAGAATAAATATCGTTGTTCTTTTGTTCTTAATATCATTATGCTGTCCGTAGTCGATGTTGGTTTTTAAGCACGCTTAGCTGCATCTTGTTGTCTTAAAGAAATTGATTGATGGATTTATTGTTTAGCTCAGTTGGAGTTGGGAGAGGCGTGCTCAAGTTGGAGAGTAGTTGGTGATCGAGTAGTTTGTAGTAAAGTTTTCAAGTTGTTTTCAAAAGTGTTAACATTGATTGGTGTGGTTCTGTAATAAAATAACGTGTAAATAATATACATATATAACGTCTTTTTCTTCGTGGATTTAGCTGCCTTACAAAAATAAAGACCAGCCTTAAAAAGCACAACATTACTGTCACTCCAGTACAGATTAAAACGTGGAGACATGACTTTGACATATACACTATAAACTTGCTTTATGAACACTGATCCGTCCTTGCTGTTAAAACTGAAGCAAAACAATACAAAATGTACACTTTGTCGTACATAAGAGGCCTCTTAACACGATTCTTCCTTACCAAACTTTGTTTCATAACAAACAATAAGCAAGAATTTCAGTTTACTCGAGCACTCGAATGTCTCAATTTAAACTTTTAGTTTTGATTTTTTATTCAATTTTTATTCAATTCTCGGTTAAAACTAAAATTTTGTTTTTTTCCTATGAAAGGGGGCTTGCATACGTATTAATTTGGGCTTGAAATTTTCAAAGAATTCTGTCATTGTATAAGAAGCCTAGATTGGAAGAAGGAGACACGTACTAGAATGATCCCATTTATCGAAAGTCTTACTTTGCACAGAACCATCTGACAACTCCTAAGGAGCCTGTGTCATTAAGAAATAAAAATAAAATCTTTATTGTTTATAAATACTTTACATCTTCAAAAACTAAAAATCAAGTGTGTGTCCTTATTATAATTAACTCTAATAAGCAAAAATTAACGAGTCTTCATCCCATCATATGAGAAGAAAAGATTTAATTTACAAAACAATATCTATTCAGATACTTATATTTCATGCCCAATATCGACTAATGGTTCATTTCGATACGGCTTTCAATATACTCGCCAATACCTTCTAAAAAACTGTCAACTTCGTTCTGCAATCCTTCCCTTTTCAGATGTAAACTTTCTCTGATAAGAGTAATCATTTTGAGATCAGCTTGAACAATCAAGTTCAGGACTGACCGTAGATCAGATCCTTGCGGTGCATCAACCATAACTCTCTCACTTAAAAATATGCAAAACTTAGCTGTGTTTCCTCTTGTTTTTGTGAATGCGTAATCAGTAAATCCCCTTTCGCTGATAAGAGTCTTCTCTAGAATTCCATAAACTTATAACAAAAAAGAGAAGCGTCATATTACTTAATGAAGAGAATTAATATAAGCATTTGGTGTATACGAATAGTTGTGCAGTTAGTTGATCCAAAAACAGATTTGAATACATTAGATATACGGCAAAATTTGATTGACCTGGGTCAGCGGCAACACAGGCAAAAAACCAGCACTGAAAAGGTGGGCGGGCAACAGGGGCGGAGAAAAAATTTTTCGGAGGGGTGCAGAAATGAAATTTGCCGTTTATAAGCCGAAACATCTCGCCATCATAGTTTTGTGCACAATCTGGGCTTTCTAGTAAATGCTGCCCGACTGCGGAATTGCATGTTTTAGTTGTCGTTTTTGTCCTGCGAGGAGGCTGTCCTCTTTAAGGGAGTGGATTGTTTCTAATGCTCTAAGGGACGTGCTGTTTAAAAGTCAGAGGTCTTTAAATAACACACCGGAAAGAGTTTATTATCAAACGAAACATTGGAAATACTGGCAAACGAACACATAAAACATTTGTCAAAGAAAAAACTGGATCTATCATCAAATACATCACTGGAAACAGAAAATCGTCAAATGACTTACAAGAAAAGATTGTCAAACGAAACACCATAAAACTAATCCACAAAAATCAAACAACGCACCATTAGAACGACATGCTATATAGAGCGTTATAAAAACTCTCTCTAACATAACAAAAGACACACTATCAAACGAAACAGCAGAATACAGCGTCCAACGTAAAACCAAAAGTAATGTTTTATGAAGCAGGACAGGAACAACTTGTCAAATGAAGCACCAGAAAGGCTTATCAAACCAAACACCAGATACACTGTCAAACGAAACACCTGAAAATCAACGTCCAACGTAAAACCAAAAGTAATGTTTTATGAAGCAGGACTGGAACGACTTGTCAAACGAAGCACTGGAAAGCTCATTCGAATAATTGAATACAGATTTGCAAAATGAGAAACATTATAGATTTGCATGAGAGAGAAACGAGCGACGTATAAAAGCATACTCTTTCTTTTTACCATGTACATAGTAAAACATAAACCATGTACAGAGACAACTTCAAATATCTTGGCTCTTGGATTCAGTCAAGTGAAAAAGATATGGAGGCACGCATCGGATTAGCCTGGAATGCTTTGAACAAGATGAATAAAATCTGGGATTCAAATTTAAATGATGATCTCAAGATAAAGTTCTTCCAGTCAACTGTTGAAAGTGTGTTGTTGATGGCGCCGAAACCTGGACGATGACCAAAAAAATGAGAGATCGTCTTGATGGTACTTACACGAAAATGCTGAGATCTGTTCTTGGGGTGTCATGGAAAGACCACAAGACTAACAAGCAATTGTATGGAAATCTCTCAAAAGTGTCAACTGTGTTACAAGAGAGGCGATTACGTTTTGTCGGACATTGTTGGAGAAGAAAAGACGAACTGATCTCCAAACTGCTTCTCTGGCAACCAACACACGGCAAGCAGAAACCAGAAAGACCCTGTATCACCTATATGGACCAACTGTTTAATGATACTGGACTGGATTGCACCAACATCAAACGCGTGATGGAAAACAGAGAAGAATGGAAGAAACTGGTTAAAGATGTTCGAGGAAACTCGAATTAAGTCAAGTAAGTCAAGACATAGTAAAAAGTTAATTTACAATAAATATGAGGAGATTCAAACAGCAGCTTTAAGAAAAATATTGTAAAATTTGTGACTCATGAAATCCGAACCTCCAGGTTAAAAATGATGCTGATTAAAATGAAGCTTTCTCACCTGCTTCCAAATTTTTTCGAGTAGAAGGTGGGTACAGGTACTTTTTGATGACGTTGAACCAATTCCAATGTAATTTGCCATTCACACAGTGGGAAGTAATTCGATCAAAAAGCTTTCTTACAATATCAGCTCTTGTTCTAGTGTCCATATCCAGCTTTAGCTCGTCTATGAATTCTTCAGACAGTCCAGTCTGATATAGATTGTTTCTGAAGTCTCCATGGTGAACATTAACTTTCTCAAGTCCACAACTTTTTAGCACAAGACCAAGAAATCGTATTGGGGATCTTTGTCTATATCCATGTTGCTCATCTAAACTGTCTGAAATCTGAAAATAAAAAGTATCAGTGCTCTGTAGAAAAAAATATAATATGAGCATCAAAAAGTGATTTATATATTTCAGGTGTTAGACTATTGGCAAGATAGAAAAAATATTTCTATTATAAAACTGATATATAAAATAAGATTATAGCCAATTGTAAACCTATCATATCTATTGATTAGAAAATAGTGCCACTCTAGAGGGATCGCATTTACTTTAATTGCTACCATGGACGAAATACAATACAGACGTGTATTCTGTTTATTCTGCTTCTATAATTTTATTGTTGAGTTTCATTATTGTTCATTGGGCTAAAAATCATAAGTCATTTTTAATTCTTCCTTAGGGAGCTGTCATCTAGTCTAACCGGTAATGGGGTAGAAGGAAACAAGAGTATGAAATTTTAAGAGGATAATTTGCGGGGGGGGGGGGGCTAAAAACGATTTTGAGAAATTTTTTGAAATGTTACTGAATTAATGTGAATTTAGCAACATCTCAATTTTTAGCAAAATCATTCGTGTTCTATAATCCCTCAAAATCAGAAGAATCTGATGGTGATGTTGAAAGATAAAATCATCTTCGGCTGTATTGGCTCCTTGTCTCTTTGCAAAAAAGTGTCCCAAGAAGGCACTTATACAATAAACTTTATAATTTATATAATAAACTGCTATATCATTCTACCCATTTATTTAGTAAAATAATAAACTTCAAAATGGGACAGGAGGAAAACAGAAGGAAAACAATTGAGAATTGTAAAAAGGGGGGTTTGAAATACATTTCCATATTTTAATGAAGTTTTGAAATTTTCTACAGTTTTTTTCAAGGGGTCTGCAATTTTTTTTTGCTTTAAATGATTTTCTTCTGCCCTGGTACCGGTCAGAATTAATGACAGCTCTCTTATTTTCACTGAAAAAAAACATTTGAAGCAAACTGAGATATGAATAAAATACAAACTTACAATCCGAAAATCACCAAGGTATGGTATGCTGCAAAGACTCTTTCTTTCTTCATCATACATTGTTACGGAACCACCCCGGCCTTGGTCGATTCCAGTTTCTTTGACGCCAAATTTACTTGGAGAAGGGTTGTTTTTATTAAACCTGAAACGATATATGAAAATCTAGGGTTTTACACACATCTCGACATAACGTGATCTTAAGGGTGCTTATCCACATGGGTCAGATCATTATTAAAATCGCTTGAATAAAGCTATGGTCGTGTACACTACCAGTTCAAGAGAACTGAAATGAATTGATACACAGAGATGTTATTGCAACATTGATCTGGACAAGAATATTGGCAGGAATATGGTCTTTTAGACTTGTCCATTTACATTTGCTTATAGTGGAAGCTATAGGAATGTATTTAATCAGAGGTTCGATGAAATATTTAGAAGAAAAACCAAAAATATGCCAATTAGGACAAAAAGAATCTTACAACTTTTAAGATTTCCTTGTCCTTGGAAATAGGAAACTTCAAAGCATAAATTGGGATTGAATTTTCAACATTTTTCAAGGTATACAGGTTTAGGCGTATAGAAAAAACTTTTTGTTTCCTAGTTAGTTAAACAGCTTTAACTTCCTGATTGTAAACTTGTGAACTGTCCCCATTTGAGAATTTCCAAAGTAGATAAACACAATCCAAACCATTTGTGACCGTCGCATTGTGTTACACAAAGACTTATAAGCAGATGTGTTTGATAATATGCCCCTGTCAAAATGCTAATGCTAACCCCTAAGATTACTGTTACTTGGAAAGAAGCGCGTGAATCTTGACTTAAAAGTAACTGAAGCATAATTTTCCATTGATGCATAGAACGCACAAAAATCGATGAGTTGATAAAATTTGAAATCAAAGTCAATTGATTTGAAGTTGATTAGCTTCAGGCTGCTTTCTTATCAAGGAGAAAGCCGACGACAGTAAAAAACGTTTTGCCATTAATCAACCGCACGCTGGATAGTAAGAGAACCGGCTTAGTGTTTCGTAAACAAAAATCAGCAATTTGTCTACAAAGAAGTATGGTAGCAAAGACATCCTCTTAAAAGAAACCCCAAACTGTGAAGAATTCTAAATGTTGATCAACAACAAAAAATTGCTAAATTTAATCATCATATAAATCATTTTTTGAAAAGACACAGAATAATCCGAAAATAAATGAACACAAAAGTGATAGCAGCCACACCTGAGGATGTTTTCACAGGTTCCTGTGTTTATATATTGGCCTTTTACTTCGACTTTAATTGGCTCTAGATCCATTAGTCTTTTCCATGAGGGTGCACTGTCAACAAGGGTATAGTGACCTTCATTGCTGCACTTCTCACGGTTCGGGTTAAATGGTGTACAACTAACGGCTATTATGCGCTGGTTTTGGTGGAATATACCTCGGTATAAATTGAACTCAACATCATAAAGAGAACTCCTATACAGTGTGTATGCTAAATTCTCAAGAGCTTTCAACGTGTACTCCACTGGTGTGGCAATAACCCAAAGCCTGTTGAAAAAATAAAAAAAGCAATGGAAATGGTAAGGTCGCAAAATTAAAATTAACATAAGAATAATCACAAAGCATTTCGTAGATAAAATGGTTTCGCATTCTGCTGGTTCCACCTTTGTTGCTATTGACTAGCCTGTCCAGGAGGCAAAATGAGACGTGCAAATAAACAAGAAACATTTTGCAATGTAGCAGATTCTTTGTAAAGAGGACATGTCTTCTTAATTACATTCTAAACTTCATAAAACATGTATCTACAGAAATTTCAAAATATCATTAAAGAACTAGGTTAAAGAAATTGGTTTCCTCTCATAGGCGAAGGTTGTTTAAATACCAATGTCAAAAACTACGTTATTTAGCGTTACAAAATTAAGGCAAAAAACAGATACTGAAATATAACGATGCTCCAGCTGCACCAAAAGGACATGGGACAAGACAGGATGTCAGCAAAGAGAGTGGGTATGGGAACACCTCTGCAACCAACAATAAGTTTAATACCCCTTTAATCCCAATATTGAAAAAGGGAAACATTCAATAACAATCAGAGATGCTTTAGAAAATAGAATAGGTAAATTGGCAAGAAATTTTCGTCCGACACTCCTTAGAGTGAAAAGACGGATAAATGTTCAAAGACGAGCAGAAGTTTTATATCCAGACGCGGATCGAAAGTACCGTGAATGGAAGAATCCAAGTGGAGACGCAGTGGAGAGTCGAAGAGAGAAAAGGATTTCTTTTTATCTACAAAAGATCTTTTGTTTTGATGTTGACAGATTCAAAAAAACCTACTCTAGTGTCTCTAATAGACGGTCCGCCCGTTTATTATTTTCAGGATGTCCCCACCCCCCCCCCCCCCCCCGTTGCTTATCAGCACCCCCCTTCAATTACTTTATCAAGTTCAGTTGGACAAATTTCACTTGTCAATAAGTTATATTTTGTAATTTTCATCATTTCTCTTGTATTGCTTGTTTATTTCACTGTATAACGTGCAAATGCTCTTAATTTATTTACATCTCCACCCACCCATCTACTATTAAGTAACCAGTGTCCCCACCCTTCTAATTCCACCACAATTTTAATAAAAACTTTACCAAAGTGTTCCCCATCTTTTAATTAGCACTCCACCTTCTTTTAAAACTTGGCCGACATGCATACCTCCTTCTATTAGCAACCCCCTTCTATTGAAAACTGGCCGACATGAACACCCCCCTTCTATTACCTCCCCCTTCTATTTGGGACACTAGAGTAAATAAAAAGACGACAGAAATTAGGGTACTGGCCAGAAGATACCTTTAAACAAAAAAAGTTGAAAAAATGTAAGGTTTCTTGATAAATCAATATTGCCAAGCAAACAAACCCAACGTTATTAGCCACTGCTTACCAGCTGAATGAAAAAACTTCAATCACCATCGTCTGTCTTGCATTGTCTATAGTAAATTTGAGCCCCTCTGCGATTTCCAATTTTGCGCTCGCACCGTCGTCCATTCTAAGAACTCTCACAGAGCGGCCAATCCGTCGAACACCATCACCAATAAGCGGCAATGTTACTATAACCGGCTGGGATATTTTCTCTGTTAAGTGGACATTCACTGCACAACTTACTACAAGATCAAAGGGCAACGAACGCGACAACAGCGAAGGTGAAGACAACGACGGGGAATGCAACGATGGCCCTGAAGGTGGCACATCTTCACTCATTAAGTCCCGAGGAGGCAATGCAACCTAAATTATGGAATAAAATTTTAACAAAGTACAAGTGAAATCATTGAGGGAACGAACTTCATGAGTTTCTTTGAGAGCCAATTCACTCTTGCAAAAGGCGTACAAGACTTCCACCAAAGACAAAGAACTTATAAGGATTTTCAGATTAAACAATAGAATTTCCATCAAATGCGTATAAGATTGCCTTGTGGTGATTTACCCTTTGAGTTTCATCTCTTAATAGCAGTTTAGTGAAGTTCAGGAAGGTGCGCAAAATTATTTTCTTAGCTTATACTTTAAAATAGCCAATTTTGAAGTACAAAGAACAAGAACAAAATTGGTCGACCGTAAAACGATTAACCATTTAAAACATTCCCGTTATTGATTTGCACTTTCATAACTTGTTGGGGAGACGAGTTAGGGTAAGTCCGTAAGGTGTAGGTAGCCCCCCGTGAAAGGAGTAGGTGCACATGCGTAGTTTGCATTTCACAACAGATATGCAAAGGAGGGAACTTTGAAAAAATAAACAACGTAGATCCAGCATTGTTCTAGCAGGTTTAATGCGCGTGCGTACCTACTCCTCGTAGCTAATTGGTTCGGACAAACCACTTACGCTTTTGTTCTAAACAATGGAGCTGCAATCTCGTCTCCCCAACAAAACTCCTGCTTAAAAAACTGTTAGGCTTAATGACAGACACATGACTTACTTTGAGATCTGAGGGCAACGAATGCGCGAACAGCGAAGGTGAAGGTAACAGCTCGGAATGCAACGGTGGCCCTGAAAGTAGCATATCTTCACTCATTAAGTCCCAAGGAGGCAATGCAACCTAAATTATGGAATAAAATTTTAACAAAGTACAAGTGAAATCATTGAGGGAACGAGCTTCATAAGTTTCTTTAAGAGCCAATTCACTCTTGCAAAAGGCGTACAAGACTTCCACCAAAGACAAAGAACTTATAAGGATTTTCAGATTAAACAATAGAATTTCCATCAAATGCGTATAAGATTGCCTTGTGGTGATTTACCCTTTGAGTTTCATCTCTTAATAGCAGTTTAGTGAAGTTCAGGAAGGTGCGCAAAATTATTTTCTTAGCTTATACTTTAAAATAGCCAATTTTAAAGTGCAAAGAACAAGAACAAAATTGCTCGACCGTAAAACGATTAACCATTTAAAACATTCCCGTTATTGATTTGCAATTTCATAACTCCTGCTTAAAAAACTGTTAGGCTTAATGACAGATGCATGACTTACTACGAGATCTGAGGGCCACGAATGCGACAACAGCGTAGGTGAAGGCAACGGCGGGGAATGCAACGATGGTACTGAATGTCCCCTCAATGATTGGGGAATATTAACAATAGCTTATCCTGCCTTAACGGATTACGCTGCTCCCTTTGGCGGGCCAAGCTGCGGTAGTGGACGAGATTTGAAACTGCGAGCAAAAAGCTATCGGAAATGGCAAGAAGATTTTATTACTGGAATAAAATGATGATAATGGAAGCTTTTCCTTTCGCTGTTGACTTATCTGTCGCAGAAACCAAAAAAGTAACAAAATTTTTCTAGCCACAGCTTTACTTCAAGTGGCACACAGCCATTTAATTCAAAAGCTATGTAGTCAAAGTTGTCTCTGATTGGTTTAAATTGTTTAATCATCGATCAAGCTCAACGGTGCGTGAATTTCACTCGCGTGAAAAATAAAGTTGAGCACAATAGGGGACACACTGCCTCTAAAAAACTGTTATACTTAATGACAGAGATGCAAAAATCGAAACCCTGAAAACGTCTTGATGACGCTAAAAATATCTATTGTGCTAAACCATTTCTTATTTCATTCAAATAATTTAAATTTCATTAAACTTATCATCATAAAGTCGAGGACCAAGAATGAGTTGCTTAATAAAAACATAACATTTTGATAACACTGACATGATATTTTTTCAAAAGCGCATAGAGGGTACCGCTGAAAAATCAGGAGCACGATAGGTTTTTGCTAAGCATTAAAAAAAGGAACGGGCTGCAGATACCTTCACTTGGCAATCAGCTGTCTTTGAAAAGGTTCCTGGTTTGAACTGTATAGAAATTCTTTCGTCTTGAGCTGGTTTCCAAATCGCCCCTTCTACCGGTACCGACAAAGTATACACTTTTGGACGAACCACGAGACAAAATAATGTAAATCTCTTAATCCAAGCGCATACAACTGAAAGCGAATCATTTCTCTCAAACCAGTCTAAAAAATTTAAATAATCAATTGCAAATAAGGAGATTTAAAACCATTGAGAGAAGACAAATGAAATTGAATCATCACTCTAAAAACTACAATAAAAACTCTTAAGTAAGGAGAAGGTCATTTCAAGGGGGCAATGAGAGCACAAGATCCTTGTCCACAAAAAATCCACAAGTGTTACGACGCCATGAATATACTTGAACCTTATCAGAAACGATAAAACTACTATATATAATAAACTTCATTTCAATGTTCGTGATTTTAGAAAAATATAGAATACTGATCTGTCAAAGGTTCAGAGTTATACACTCTTCTGTATATTTACAACATTCTTTTGTCCAATTGAAATTTGAAAGATCATTTCTCATATCTATATGCTTGACTATAAAGGCATTTTGCTGGGATAGTAATGCTACCTTGTTTTAACTCTACCTTGCGGAGTACTGTCTCAATTAACAAGGAAACAATGTAAAACTTACAAAATCGTTCATGTATAATTAAGCTCTCCTCGACGTCAATCCATGTTTTCGTCACAGGTTCATACTGTAGCATACAAAGTTCTGAAAAACGATCCAAATGTGAGTCCATAATGTCGCTGCGAATTTCAAGCATGGCTGGAGCTTTCAACGTTATTTCGCCCTGATTTTGATCTTGAACACCGATCACTGCACTCGCTAAATGCTCCGCGTGCTTTAGTGGCACGTCCAGAGGCATTTTAAGTCGAAACAGCTGAGTATTGTAGGGGATCCTTACCAATTTCCTTGGCACCGTAAGGTAGACATGGGAAGAAGGCAAGAACGTATGATGACCAGATATTCCAAGCTTAAGTTCCCCAATTCTTAAAATAAAATCAAATTACAATAAAAATTGAGTATTCTTTTTTCGAAGCAGAAAGTCAATCAGAATTCATTTTGAAAATTTGTGTAAAGAATGTGCAGAAATACAGACCCTAAGACGTTACCAAGATGTTATCATTGCTATCAAAAAAGTTAACTGTGCAGGTAAACGATTTATTGCAACTAAATATCTTATCATAACTATAATAAGCTGTACAATAAAATTAATTGTATCCTAATGTACAAATAGAAAAAAAATACGGTAATTTTCTTACTTGAAACCGATGTTATAGAAATAGTTGCAATGGACCAAGTGTGGCAGAAATGAAGTAGAAAAGGAAAGTTGGGAGGATGATTCAGCCTAGTGAGCAGGAATAAGAGTGACGGAGAAAATGCGATTCTCGCTGGGTAGAACTTCGCTTTGGAAAAATCGCATCTTGGTTGTTTCAAATTCGCTACATAACCATATGAAAATCCTAGTTTTTGATATTTTTGGACGAGGGCTTATTCGAGGGGGGGGGGCTTATACGAGGGTATGTAAGGGAATTAATCGATAGGAAATGAATCGAAATTTAGAACTGTTGCTATCTAAATTTGTCGAAATTCGTCACATGTCTCTTCTCAAGATCGGAACAGAAAATCTTAAAAAGGGTGGCACTAAGTAGCAATATCCAGGGCGTAGCTAGCGGGGGGTGTAGGGGAGTGTTACACCCCCCCCCCCCAATACATCATGAATACGTCGGTAAATCGTCAGTTTGTCTAAAAAATCCTTAGTTAAATAATTTATCAGTAGGTTAAATCGCACCTAAATTCTTCTCCATCTATGTCTTCGTCGGTAAATGTTTCTATTGATGACCCTCCACCCCCTAGACTGGAAGGTCAAGCGACGCCACTAACAATAACTACCTTACAAAATTTGAATTATTACCCAGGCAACGTCAGAGAAGCTAATTTTTCGTTTAATTCAACAGAGGTCCCAGAACTTATATTTGGGCTTAAGGAACCCAAACACAACCCGACTGGTACAGCAGCACCATAGTTTGTTTCCATTTGTGGTTGTTAATTGTTATTTAATAGATAATTTATTTAGTTGCAATACTTAATATCTTTAGATAGTTGAAAGGGTTAAAATTGATTAAATGGAAAACACATTCTTGCCGCTGTGATGTCATATTACGTTTCAGCTACCTGCAGCTCAATGCCAGTTTTGGAAATTACAATAAACTACTGATATTAAGAACCTCCAAAGGACCCGTGAAATGGTTCGACTTAGCGAATGTTCGAGTTATCGGGGATTAGAGTTATCGGGGATTCGAGTTTCGGGAGTTTACTGTACAAATCAATTTTTGGTATTTTCAATGTTTTCTCTTTATATTTACTTCACTAGATCATGCCGAAATTTTTGAATTTTCGATCAACCTCAAAGTATATTGAACACCTACGGGCATAAGGAAAGACTTTGAATGTGTACAGGAAAGTGGACAAATCAAATGAATGTAGATAAATTTTGGTTGTAAAAACGTTCTTAAAAGCAATGATCAGTGACATATTTATCAATAAAATTCCAAAGTAGTATCAGCTTCCGTCGATAAAGCATCGTTTCCACAACCCGAATAAGACGGCCACGAAACATCATTCCGTCGTTTCCGCAACGTGTCAACCACGGATACACTCTCTTTTAATAAGAATATTCTTTTTATTTTACGAATATCTAGGCTCAATATCATCAAATTTTTTAGGAATAATATATAAATATTGTTCAGCTTCAGCTCGAATATTTGCGTCTCATTTTTCAGCAGCTGGCCTGTTTTTCGATATTTATAACAGAGAATCGCACGACTGACATAATTCGTTTTTTCAAAAATCGTGGTTTTTTGTTCAAGGGTGGGCGATGTTGCCCTGAAAACTTACCAGATTTTACGAAAGTAAGGATACTTTAAGAATACAAGTTTCTTAAAAACATCACAGCCGGAGAAGATTTATAGTATTCTTTCAAAAAAAGGGTAGCTCGTTTCCTGTATTTCTCTAATGCCGAAAATTCAAGGCCCGGTTAAATGAAAATTGCTTACTCGTCATGCGGAGGAACCGCAAATTCACTTTCCATGGGCGATTCACTGCTTTTTGGATCACTAGAACTTTTCGCAGAATCCACATCTTTTCCTAAAAGGATAAATGAGCGAATTCTACGTATGACCTCTAATAAATTTGCTATTATAATTTATTATAAGTCCAATACATTTGGAAAAATTTGAGCTCCTGGCTAAACAATTCAGAACGAAGATTAAAACCTTAGTATGGTAAGGAAAGGAAGAATCTTTCATGAAAATGTTAAACTGTTTTGCAGAAAACCGCACAGCCTCTTATTCATACAACCACTTTCATGGCCTCTCCTCGCTGGAGATACAATCATTTAAAATCATAAATATCATATATTTAAAATTTGGATACAGATATGCACAAATATTAAACTAAGAACCAATAATACTTTGTAATCTTTAAACAGCATACGAAAAGTCTTTCTGGGTTAGTAAGAAAAACACTGAAATTTAAAAAACAAACATTTTATTAAAGGTGGATAAACCTCGTTGCCTATACTTCCCGATATGGATAAAGCATGTCATTCGTCGAAATTTTAGCGAATTTGGAAACTTTAAGCCAGAGCTGAGGAGATTATTCGCTACTCAACAACGGTAACATAGGCCAAGGATTTGGCATGAAGTGTTCTTATGCGTTTTGCTAACCGTGATACTGTACAGAGCCAGCCAGTTCAGTGTGAAAGGGTAGTAAACTTTTCTTGTTCTGTCAACGTACATTTCATAGCCATATTTCTTCTTACGAGTATTATCCTCAGTAAAAAATGAGTTCAGATCAAAAATTTGTAGCCTCCGTAAGCAACGAGCCTCTAATCATTATATAAAAAGCTTAAGAAAGTTCTAAGATGGAATGAAATAGAGTTTAGATGGTAACCAACCACATTCCTGTATTCCTGTGAGTTACTCCTGTATTTTCTAGAAATTTCTATACTGCGTAATGCAGTGCAAGGTGTTTGAAATAGTTTTACAACTTCCCGTTATATAGTTTACAATTTGCATGATAATTTGCGACTTTCACGACGCACACTGCAACTTTCCATGATTCACAAACACAAAACAGAATCAAACAGACAGCTTTTCAACATCAACTATACTTGTCCTTCTGTTCGCGACCAGAATTCGCCACCATTTACCGTAGTAAAAACTTAGAATACACTCTTTTTTTAAGAACAATTTTATGAGAACACGAGCCCCGAAATTGGTCAGAAGTTAAGAACAAATTAAGAACAAGCTGTGGCTCACACTGCTTACACCCTATCAAATTAAGAACAAATTGAGAGCAATCCAGCCTCGGATTTTCGAAAAAATTAAGAACAGTCAGTCTGATTTTATAAGAAATTTACTGGTTCTTATAAAAAAAGAGTGTAATCCGTCTGGAATGTTTAAGAGATCGAGCTTTTCAAGTTGACTCAAAGGATTTATGACGCAGCAGTATCGTTTCGGAAAAATCCTGGTGAAAATAATATCTACATTCAGAATCGTATAACACTTACCAAGCTCCTTTTGCTTTTCGTCTTTCTCCTTGTACAAAAAAATGTCAAAATTATGAGACGTTGCATATAATTTTAAATAAAAAAAAATTTTTAAGATGGCTCTAAAAACGCATTTCTCCAAAAATATGGAACCACATTACAGAAAAGTACCAACTATACATATGATTGTAAAAGATCATATTTCAGAGCGTTTAAACGGGTTCTCCAACCAGCATCCAATAATAATATGAAGGCAATTGTTGATTAAAAAATAAACATGTGTACTGGATCATTATTGTCACCAACCATAATTCTGAAACATGGATAAGTATCCAACATTTTTTGCTCAATCAAAATCGACGTTTGAATGACCGACTGTCCAATAAATTTATCATGCTTAGAATTCTGGAAACGGTAAACTTTAAAAAGTTCCTGCAGAACCCCCTTTAGAATAATCTTACCAATATGGCCCCAGAGTTAATAATTGAAAGACTTGAACCCAAGTTACACTACAGAAGAAAGAACGGAACTCGTTAGTTCCGTGCCCGAAAAAGAGACGACGGGCCTTGCGCTTATACTAGTATCTTGGTTCCGTGCTAGTTTGGAAACGTTTCCGTTTTTCTTTGGTTTCGCTGAAAAGCGAAACTCTTCGGCTCCGTTCCCAAATCGTGCTTGTTTTCTCTGCTGTAAACGGTTAGGACGGATATCTTTGGTTATAATTGAAAACACAGTTTAATCTAACATTGGAGCGAGGCTTTCTGGAAATGTCAGACGCCCTGCCACTACGCTTGGTTTACATCAAAGTTCCGGTCAAATTTGATTCTGTTCCTATTTGCTTCGGTTTAAAAGCCATAAAAAATAGGAATCGTGCCCAAACAAGAACCACCAAAGAATTCCGTTCTTTTCCCTGTAGTGTAAACGGAGTCTTAAACTTACAGACGTAAACTTGCAATTTGTAACATTTCACGTAGCAGTTTATCCCAGGAGGTCCTATTAATTATCGTTCGTTGTTCAAAGAATTAAACGTACAGTACTTACCAGCTGCAATATCCTTTCCTTCGTTTCTTCAAATTCTCTTCCAATTCTTATTTTTTCGGCTTCATTAGACTCTAAAGCCTGCCAACGCTCGTAGGCTGTCATTAGATATTTCCTGATATCCATCCTGATAGCTGAATGTAAATCCTCAGGTAGACTCTCTTCCATTTCAAAAGCCTCCTTGTAGTAACGAACAGCCTCCGCGTACTCTTTCATTGTATGTTTTGTTATTGCTAGTCTGTATATCACAAGAACAGTGTCCTTGTGTTTACCTTTCATAGAACGCCTAATTTCCAATGCTTCTAATAAAAACTCAAATGACTTATCGTGTTTCCCTTCTAGCTTGTACAAATCGCCCAAATTAACAAGTTTAGATGAGGTTCTATACAACCCATACAGATCTAGATCTTTTTCCATTTGAAGAGCTTGCTTTAAATATTCTTCTGCCATCCTTGAAGATGTGGTAAAATCTTCACCATACATTTTCTCTATTCGTGCGCGCTCATACCAAACTGATCCAATGTTCTGAATTATCTGCGGAGTATCAATGTGTAATCGTCCCTCGGACAGATGCTCTCTCATTTTCAGTGCTTTATTGTAGCAGTCTAAAGCTTTATCTAATGCTTCGTCGATATCATCGAACATTTCCTTTTTGCGGAAGATATCCTCCAGTATATTGTAAATATTTCCTAAATTTACATATGCTCGAACGATGTCTATATGTCCTTGAGATGCTGGAAATACTTGCTTCAAAATATTCAGACTTGACTCCAATGACTCGATAGCTAGTTGACAGTCCTCCAATGACATGTTTGAATGAATTACCCTATACAGAATATCACCCAAAGTATAAAGAAACAGCGCCTCTAACTGGGAGTACTGTCGATGCTTCTCTGAATGAAAAAGGATGTATTCTCTTTTCAGTTTCATTAAGTTGTGTTCAGCTCTGAGAACCGTATACTTTAGAGCCTTGACTGGATCAAGAAAACCCTCTTCCATTGCTTGCCAGCATAAGTATTGTGTGCCCATTAAAGCATTACCTTGAATGAAAATTAGACATATTTAAAGATGAAACAAAATAGCGTCAACACAGCATGCTGAAATACTTTTAGCCCTACACTCTTCAGAGTATAAACGTCGTATAATAACCGAAAGGAAGCTCGAAAATTAATATTCTTGCGGCAACAAAAATCAATTTTTTTCAAGCCTGAATGAAAAGATCGGAAATGTTCCTGAAACACTTGCTATCAAACTGCAATCATTGTGAAAAGTTGGGTTCATTAAAAAAATTACAGGAATGATGGCTGGTGGAGCTAATAAGGCCCCAGAAGGTTCATGGACACCAGGAGGAGCCATTGAGATACCCTTTATTTAAAATGTTGGAGGTAGCAAGCATTGCAAACTAAAATAAATAAATGTACTACAGAAGAATTGGAGAATAGAATCCTTTCTTTTTTACTTTGTTTCGATAATGGCGTGTATTTGCGTTGAAGAGAGGAAATTGTGTTTTCATTTTAAATTCCAAATACAGTATACTCTTGACAAGTGGGACCCCGGATAAGTAGGACGCCAGCTGTGTAGTACAGAATTTCCCTGTCTCTTGAACTTGCTTACCCTTTTCAAGCATTCGGATAAGTAGGTTGCCCGCCGAGTAATACACTTTTGCTCGGTCCCATGAGTGTCCCCCTTAACGAGAGAAAACTATAAAAGCCTGCGCTTTTATTCAGGAGGCTTACATTCGGAAGCAAGTTTATGTCCCAGGAATGGAGGGCTTATAATCAAGGGGGACTATATTCAAGGTGGACAATATTCGGAATTTTGCAGTATTTAATTACACAATGTATAATAAAGCTACATTCTATACCTTATGTTTCCACTGGAATCAAAATCTAAACAAATTTTCTTTTTATTAAAAGAATTCATGAGAAATTATTCCCCCCACATGAGTGTAAAAATTTTGTTAACTCACGATGCTTGAATGCAGCCTCCGCAAGACTTCTAAAGTATTCAAGCCTCCTTTCAGGTAACAGCATTCCATTAAGAAGAAGCTGGACCTGCTGACTGTCATCATAGTCACCTAGCAATAACAGGTCACTTCCTCTTTGCTTGAAAATGAAATCAAAATTAGACTGGTCTTCTTGGTATAATTCACATGCCTTCATATAGTCTTTATCGATATACTTGCTTATTCTAAGCAAATTATTGTTGAAAAAAGTGATGAATCTTTTTCTAGCTCTGCTATAAAAACTGGAAATTTCTCTTGAATATTCAATATTGCTGGAAAGAAATTCCTTCACCTTTGGATGAATATCAAATATTCGTTCACTTTTCCTCAAATTGTCTGACTCTAGACTAATAAAATTTGTTCCCTTTAAGTGCTCTAAAATCAAATGTACTTTGGATTCTTCAAAATCCTTCAATATCTCTGCAGCTGCTTGGAATGAGAATGATCTTGCGAATAGCGACAAAGCTACTGCACTTAACTGTGTGGTATCGCTTAGGTTTTCAAACCTTGAGGCCAAGACTCCATAAGTGCAAGATTCTTCTTCTAGTAGAGAGACATCTGGTTTTTCATTACTCTTCTTCCATTCTCTAGCTTTCTGAATAATTTTTGGTAAAATATCTGTCAAGCTTACCCCTTTTTCTTGTAGAGCAGCACTTAGGATCCTCAGGTTTAACGGTAAGTTGCGGCATTGCCTGATGGCTTCTGAAACAAGCTCATCGGTTTCTTTAACAGGAGTTGGCCCCTCATGAATCATTTTTGATTTCAGGATGCAGCTAGCATCATCATCATTCATTGAATGAAGTTGTTCTTGATGCAAAAACTCATCTGACTGAGGATGATCACTTTTACTCCTTGATGTTATCAACATCTTCAATTTATCATATGAAAATATTAAGGCTCCTTTTACAAGTTCAGCAAACTCTTCTGTTTTGTCATCACCAATACCAGAGTAATGCACAAAGTCATCAGCATTGTCAAACAAAAGCAGCATATTTTGAGCTGAAACCTGTTCTCCAAGCACAGATTGCACCATACTGACTGTTGCATCATCTATACTCACAATTTTTCCTAGTGCTCTTAGTGTCTCCACACATACATTTTCAATGCTTTTTAAACCTCTTAAGTCAACTGTAACCTGCTGCTCCTCTTTTCTTGACAGCATAAATTCTTTTGCTAGCTTTGTTTTACCAACACCAGACACACCTAAATAAGAAGAGTCTTGTCATCAAAGTCCTTCATGGTTCAACAAAATGTAATAGTTATTTGAACAATTTGAACAAATGTTCAATTCAATAAGCATTCTAGAGAAAAGAAAAAACAAGATGATTTTACCCATTGTTTTTTACAGCAAAACATCAATTTTAAATACATATATGACTCTGATATATTGGATCAAATTTTGAATAGTAATCTTGAATAGTCAAAGGGTTGGTCTGATGATCTGAAGGTTGTGGCTCTGAGTCCAATCAGGATCACTTTAACAAGCCTCCAGCCAACCCAGCTGTCCATCCTTTAGAGGTTGGTAAATGAGTACCCAGGGTTTTAGAATATCAACCTGGGGGTACAAACTGCAGGTCCACAGCAAGTACTAGCTACCACAACCCTAACATATGTTAACAAATAGTCTGCTTGCTTGCTTGTTTGCTTGCTTGTTTACTTCCTTACTTGCTTGCTTGCTTGTTTGCTTGCTTGCTACTGAGTTTTCAAAATTCTTAACACAGCCTTTTTACTGATATTTCAAATTTGTTTTCTGTAGTCTTTTAAAAGAGTAATTTTCAATATATTTCTTGATACTTAACAAATCTTATTTTCTCCTATTCAAGCTTTATTGGAGGACTTCAATTTCAATAAATCAAAATCACCCTTAAAATAACCTCACTAAATGGCTTGCAGAGTCAATCTTTGAAAGACTTAAACTCAAAAATTTGCTTCAAACTGGGGGTACCAAAGGACTATTTGGGAGAAATAAGATCATTTTTTTGAGGCTTATACCTTTTTTCATCTGATTTAGATGTTTTCTATTCTCAGATTTGGATTCAGCACCCAAAAATTGTTTTTAAAATTATTTTACGACAAACATGATTTGAATGGAATTTTACAAGAAGGCAGAAGTATTGTTAGGTTCCCAAACATAATGACCATGCCCTTTTTTTCAGATTATGGATTATGGGAGAAAATATCCATAACTTTTGATCAGTAAGAGATATCAAGCTGAAATTCTGGATATTTTCAAATTGTATTGATATATTGTCGTGGGGATAATTTAAGATTCAAATTTATCTGAGATAGTGTGTTACATGGTCTGGATGAAGTCATTTATTGACAGCTTGCAGCTGATGTGTACCTGCTAAAATAAACTCGACTAGGTTCAAATTAGTTTAAAAACAATTGGTTAAAAAATTAAATGAAAAGTTTGCCTTGTCCATTAGTCAATGTTTAGATTCTTTACTGTAAAGAAATTCAGACTGAAAATGAGAAGTCACAGAACACTGTGTCCCAAACTATTCTGTTTGAAAGCCAACTCTGACAATGACACAAGCCAGAAAGGCCCCAGCACTCCAAAACTCCGAATCCCCTCCATTTGAATCCCCCACAGTTTTTGTGTGCCTTATCTGAAAAAGTTTAGATTACTACTAAGATATATAATTGTTATTTTGTTAAGTAACTGATAAGTTTCTTTTGCAAAATTAAGACAATTATATGCTGATCTATGTTGAGAGAACAATATAAAGTCACACCCTTTTTTATTGAGTTGCTTTTGTAAAATTTAACTAGACTATGTAAACAAGTTGAGCAAAATTGACCTTGGATTAAATGAAACCTAGCAAATTGGCATGACTTACTTTTCTTTGCCACCTACCTTAAAGGTGTCGTTTCTAAAAGACTGAACACCCCAAGAACACCCTAAGAACAAGCCATAAAATCCCCATTAAGTGGCAGAACACCCTTTAAAACATTTAAAAATTGTCATATCATGCAACAAATAATTTGGTTAATCAATCAAAATTAACAACCAACTGATGTTTTGCATGCCAAAGGTGTTTTGCGTGCCAAAAAATTTCCCCACTTTCCACGCAAAATAAAAACACAACAACGGGCAAAAACTGACTGCAGACTATGAAAAAACAGTGTAGCAGGTGTGGAAAAATGAATAAACATCTGTTTGGGTAAAAAACACCAAGATTTAAAAAAGTTATTAAAGGAAAACTGAAGAGCAGTTTTGGGAAAAGTTCGTTTTTGCCAACATTCAGGCCAGTCTGCAGAGTATGGCATGTGCACACCGGAGGTATTTTTGTGCAAAACCTGTTGCACACCGGGTATTTTTGGGTGTGGCAACTAAGATGAGTGTGGCTTGGTGTGGTCCCATAAAAAAATGTCAGCTGATAAAAACAAGCACAGTTGTGTATGAACAATTTGAGATCTCATGAATCTTACTTGACAAATATACAAATAAAAACTTGCGCTATCTTCAACAGTATACTTCACACGCATTTTTACGGTGAAATGCAAATTCATAAATCTCAACCACAACAGGGGAAAATAGTTGGTGCACACCAGCACACCAGACATTTTTGGTTGTGCACACCGGCACACCAGGCTTTTTGCTCGTGCACACCGGAGATCTCGTCGAAAAGTGCCATACTCTGCAGACCGGCATTCAGGGGGCTGAAAGGTTCTTGAAACAAGTTTAACTTCTTGCAAACTGTAAAAAAACAGTGTAGCAAACTTTGTTCTATCGATTAAACTTTAAATGGTATTTTTACCATTTTTCTGCAAAAAGTTATTAAAGGAAAACCGGAGGGCTGTTTTCACAAGTTTCGCGAGACTTTCATATTAACCGGAATTTTTATTTAACTATGAAAATATGAAAAAACAGTAAAACTATGGTATTTGTGATGTTTAAAATTTAAATCAGTCCTACAGATTTAGTTAGTCAAAAGTTATTAAAGGAAAACTGGAGGGTAGTTTGCGTGCGAATCGTCAGAGCGAATCGTCCGAATCGTCAGGCCTATATAAATCAATTACCCCGCGAACAAACGAGTTAAATGTCGAACTCACCCCAAATTATTACACCTCTTTTTTTCTCTAATGCCGCCTCGAGCCACCCAGACTCCCGTTTTATAAATTCTGCGGGCTGCTTTTGATCCCATTCCTTGATTTCTTGTCCATGCTTGCTATGAAAATCTTCTAAAATGCTCTTGAATTTTTCTTTCGAAGTTAGGCTTTCAGACAGACACTGCTCCAATGTAAATGTATTCCTTGGAGTTATCTTATGCTCTTGAACTAATCGCTCCAGAAGTAGCAAGAGATTTCCTCTAGAAGAGTACCTTTCCCCATAAACTGAGACCATCCGTTGGTATGCTTCTTCCCGTCCCCGATCTTGCAACACGCCACTAATCTGATGCAAAAGCGGTAGCATCAGTTCCACAGCGGCCATTTTGAGAAGTGTGTTAGACTTACTCCATGAGCCTCTGTTTCGCTACTGCCTCACTTGACGGACGCTACAACCAGTGGCTACAACAGAGACTCATAATCCAAAGTACTCAAAAACTAACCTTGATATTTGGGAATTACTTTGGCAATTTTTTCGTTTTGTAGCAATAGCTAGATTTTTCTGTAGGTTACACTTTTTCTGGTGACAAATTATCCTTTTCACATTCCTTATCGATCACGAAGTCACATTCATGATAAACAAAAGGAACGGCCAGTTTCTTTCATTTTCCATGAAAAGGCAATACATTCACAACAAATGATAATTGCGAGCAAAAGCCTTGATGTTTGGCAATACCTTTGGCAATAGTTTCGTTTTGTAGCAATGGCTAGATTTTTCTGTAGGTTACCCTTTTTCTTGCGACAATTTAACCTTTTCACATACTTTTTCGATCACGAAGTTAAGTTTCTAATCAAAGGTTTAAGACTGGCTTAAAGGTTTGCATTTTAAACTGTGGGATTTTTGTCAATGATAAATATTTAGCTTTCATAATAGCTTGGCATTGAGTGGCTTCTTCTTTCGAGAAATTCAGGCTATGTTCACATTGCTCTGTATTTGTTTTTATCCGTTTTCATATCGATCCGTTTTGCCTGTTCACACTGCTCCGGATACATTTGATAACAACGTGAAAACGATGACGCGTTCACATTGCTCCGCTCTGGATAAAAAGGAAAACGCCACTAACTGGTCTACAGCACTCGCGACTGCTAAAAAACTTTTTAAACAACTCACTGCCACTAATATTCCTCCGAGTAGTGTACTAACTTGCTAACTAACGAGTGAATCAGCCGTGTTAAGAAAAGTTGTTCAAATTGGCGCGGTCTAAGCATCTTGCTGTATTGTTGTTGTTGTTAGCGTTTTCAAAAGTATCCGTTTTCGGTGTTCACACTGCGTTTTTGTGTTTTCAAAAGACTCCGTTTTCAAGGTGGAGCAGTGTGAACGCAAGGCACAAACGGATACTTTTTTATCCGTTTTCATTTGAATCCGGAGCAATGTGAAGTCAATTTCAAATTTTGAAGATTTTGTTCACTCATTGATGGAATGGTTTCAGAAAACTTGCTGTGTAGTGCACGAGTTTAGCACAAGTCGCATTTTTAGTTATTTTCGGCCAAGGGAGATGTCTTCGTTGATACGCACAGGTATTTTTTGTAGAAATGGGTGCCGTAAACAAAGCATTGTTTCTTCTTCGTATGTACTTATGTGGATAAATCGCGTTTCGCAGGTTTTCATTTTATAACCATTTGTGAATTCACACGTCAAAGAGCTTACTAGTCAGTCTCCGCGTACTTGACGCATGAATAATGACGTGAGAAGTTCCAACAAAAGGCAAACCATAATGTCTGTTCCATAATTTTCACATAAAAAAGCATATTTCAAACCTTCTAGAATTACACAATAGTCTTATGACAATTGTGGAAACTTTATGTTCTGTCATGATGGTGCTGAGCTGTGTTGAAATCTGTAACTCCTGTGATTCATCGCGCGCATGGCAAGTACATTTTTCCCCTATGCTTGTAGCATATGTACTGAAAACAACGCCCCCTGTTTTGAATCGCTCGCGAACAATGAAACGCTTTACTGTCATAGGTTTGGCAATGGTATCCCTATGGGGATGGAAAGTTCTGCTGGGAACAAAGTGGTAGAAAAGTGACATTTATCTAGTAGAAATTGACGGAGAACCGCATATTGCTACACATTGTCTGGGGATGGAAAATACGCATGCCTAGGCCCGCTACAAACATCAATAATAAATTGGCAAGAAAAAGCTTTTATCGAGTGGAAATAGAAAGGAAACTCCGGAAATAACATATTTTCTTACTAATCATTATCATTTCGACACATTTCGAGCAGTACAAGCAAATTTTCGAATCGGGGGATGAATCTGGGGATGAATCTGGGGATGAATCCAGGGCCGTCGCTAATCACTTTCACTTAGGGGGGTGCCAGTCACAAATTTGCCGACAAAATAGGGCGTGGCCTACGGTATTCCAATTTTTGGGTGTGGTATTTTGACGCAATTTATTTTGTTTATCAAAGAGTATGTTCTCGTTAGTCAATCATCGCTTCAATTTTCGAGTGACTGTGGGTACTTGGTTTGCATCAGTAGATCTTACTAATAGGACCGCCAAGAGGTTTCGAAGGCGGAGCGAGCAAAAATTATTTGCGACCACGCCTTTTTGATTGTCTTAAAATGCATTTCAGAATATTTCTTGCAGTCCTTTCTTGCAATCGTTTAAAACTTTTAACTATTTTTAGGCATACTTCTTCTACGTTTCATTGATTTTATTCTTAAAATGAAGTTCATTACTACTTGAGGCCCCCTCGACCTCAAGGCCCTGAGGCACTTTGCCCCCTTGCTCCCCTCAGCAGCCCTGCTTACAGTGGCTTCCAGTACCTCCAGGATCAACGTTCAGAGTTTTTCAATAAACTTTGTCCCCAAACTTTAGGTAGAAATTAGGTCGCCCTGGATATTGGACATTAGATTCTAGACTCCGGCTGCCGATAGGAAGCCATTTGAAATTTTTGGTGGACATTTGCTCCTCAGTGACACCCATAGCGTCATCTGTACCTATTTTGAATTGCTGAGGGTTTTTTGGTGATACTTTTTTGGTCCTATCCTCATCTTACCCAAACTTTTTGCTAAAGCTATCGCATTGAGAACTTCGAAAGTAAAACCCGACAAAACTCTACTTTTAGAAAATTTGCCGACAAGAATTTTCTAGGGGGGGGGGTATTTATAGCTATATGCTTTCAGGCCCTACCAACAGATTGCCGACAAAACAAATTCACAAGATGGAAGCAGTATCTGGGGATAAAAAGCGTTATGTTATAAATAGAGTCACGTCGCGCCTTATGGAACGATTAACGATTTCAGTAAAAATTGTTTCCTCAGCTTTTTTTAACTTCCTAACAAAATCAACTTACTACAAACGCACTCTTTGTTGTATAATCTACATGCTTGTGTAAAGACACTCTTGTCAGCTTTTCTCTCTTTCTACACGAGCAACATTGCTACAAGCCACTTTTGTTAGTGAAAACTTAGGCCATCGCCCCTTATGGAGCAACTCAAAGAGCGGCTATTGTTTGGGTTTCAACGAATATTCGTTCTTGAGAGGCTAAAAAACAAGTTGAAGGGTTTATTTTTTTAGCTAAAAAGCCGACCGAGGGAATTGCCAAGAAAGTTGAGGTGCAGGAAAAAAAGAAAGTCAAAGGTCTACTGACAACTTCATTTACATTCCGCTTACTTTTTAAAGATTTTCCTAACTTTTATGAACAAAATGAAACAAAAAGTACAAGTAAGGTCGTCAGCACAATAATTTCGCGCGTTTTTTGAAAATAAACAAACCCAAACTCCTTCATATTAATATTTAACATTGCACAGTCATAATTCATGAAAAAATCGAATCGTTCCATAAGGGACAACGTGAGCATAGGTTCCAAATCTTTGATTGGCTGAGCGACCAAAATTCTCCTTACCCCATTAGCCAATCACAATTCAAGAAAATGACAACAAATGTGCCTCGCAGGTAGATTCAGCCCTATTTTGGACGTTTTTACCACTACCCACAAAAAACAAACGTGTGAAATGTGCTGAAAGATAACCTGAATTTTTTTGAAAATTGAATCTTCAATAAATTTATGGAAAAACTGCAGTTGTAATCAGTAAAAATTTTCCCGCAATCGTTAGTTAAGAAGCCTTGAAACTGTCCCTTTCAAACCCTTATAATAATTAGGGGGGAGGGAGCACAGAAACAGTTTTTACAGTTTTTGAACCTTGAAAGTTGTTCCATCCACGTAGTAAACAAATATGAACTTACCTTTACAAGCCAATATTAAAATATTTTCTTGTCGGCATTGATGCTTGTGTTACTGACGGAAAAAACGCTAAATTCCTAATAAATGACTTAACAAATGCAGCAATAATATTGAAATTCTCAACAATCTCTTTGCAAAAGATAGCAAGATATATTATGATACTGGGACTTTGCATTTGTATTTGGTGTTACCTTGCTTAAAATAAAAAGGTTTTACTTTATCCCGTTTTCAATTTTATTCACGTTCTTTGTTAATTGTAGTTCATTTTTAATTGTATTTGTAATAGTTGCTTACGTAAAGTTGATATTCTTTAGGGCCTTGTCGAACAATCGTTATTTAAACAAATACACGTTTAAAAACTTTAGAGGACTGTTTTTATATTTCAGTAAAGGACAAAGAAATTATTATAGGCATTTAAAGTTGTTACTTCGTTGAAGTTGTATAAATGTAGAGCATGTTTTTTAGTTATTTAGTTAGTTTTTGCCTTCGGGCATTATAGGCAAGACCTGTTTGGTCTTACAAACAATGCCGATGTTAGCATTATTGAAGGATCTTGAGCAGCAGCTGTCTTGAGAAATTGATTGTGTTTTGTATTTTCATGCAGTACGATATTAGGCCGGTTTTGAAAATATAGTCGCAAAGCATGCCGGTTGCACAAGAGTCTTTAATAAGGATGTCATTACACATTTACCGTAAAGAAAATCACTTGCTTTTTATGAATGTTGCCAGTTTCAGGCAGCTTTAGCTGTAAAGAAACATGTGAATGGTGATGCAACGATATTAGAATAAACTGGCATCCCATATGTACAATATCCTAAGCTAGGAATAACAAGCAGTTGTCAATTGCGCGCGCACTAACACGCAACCGTTGTGATGTGATGACTCTTTGTTGTGTATGCGCGAGTGGCTAACGATTAAATTATTTTAGCACAGAATATTATGCTTCCTCCTTTGTCTTGCGCAACAATAACTCGTACTTCATTTGGAGATGGCAAATTTTCCCTCATATTTAGAATAAAAACCTTTCACCTTTCTCTTTCTAATCTCTAATAATGAGAAGAAACCATCATGCCAAGTATGTTTTGCACTGCGTTCTAAAACGTGGTAAAAAAAGAGGGCAGAAAAATTTTCGAAAGCAATAATAGATATAAATAAAGGTCTCTTGCTAAAGTAATTAAAACATGACGCTTTGCAAAGCAAGATATCTTGGACGAATTTAATGATATCTTCGTATATAGTGTTTTCTTGAAGTTTGTTATTTTGTTAGTTTGTACGTGCTGTTTTCCCACATACTAGTTTATGGGGTGTTTTAGACTTTGCATTTTCACAAAGAAAACCATGCCATTTTGCAATTGTCTTTTGAAAGCACCTGCCTTGCTGACAGTGGAAGAATTTCATTCATGTTCAAAGATTGTCTGAATGATAATAAGATTTTGCCTTCTACAAGCATAAACCTCTTTTCCACCGGCGCGCGAAGATACAGGGCCTAGCACAAAAAGTATCCAGTCAATAACGGCAAAGAAGAGCTTCATCCAAGAGTTAAACTGTTCTTGCTTCTTACCTTAAAGGTACATACTATCATTTCACAGGGCCGAAGGTTGTTATTTCGATAAGCATACCTCTTGCATTTTGGAGAGAATAGAGCCAAAATGTCTCATACAAGGTTACTCGAATTCAAATAATACAGAAAGTCGCTTAGAACTAAAAGATAAAGATTTTTGTGAAAGGAGGAGATGATTTACTGTAACCGTTTGTCTCTTAGGTAGCAAATACTCTGGAATATAACAACTTGTCTTTCTTTATACAGGAAAAAACTTCAGATAGACCAGGACAAGAAGTGAGAAATTACACCTTTTTCTCGACAATTTTTAGGCAGAAAATAGTTATTTTATTGCTTTTCCTGACTCTAGAGGCTGGCCTTAACCGAAAACCTACTCCGGAAAATGCTCCGCGGATCGGATCAGATTTTGTATTGCGCACGCGCATTGGATGCAAAAATGGTCACATGATTGATCTACGACAGATCGAAACGGATCGAAAAAAGTTGAAACTGTTTCAACTTTTTTTAAACCGTCCCGGTACAGTAGTTTTCTTTTGATCAAAATCGGATTAGAACTTTTTAAACAATAGAGCACTTGCATCATGGCATTCCAATCTGAAACGATCCGTGGATCGAACGGATCTGATCAGAACAACACGATCTGATCCGATCCGCAGATCGTTTTCCAGAGAGGGTTTTCGGCTTAAGGCCTTTTTTGTGTAACTGTGCGAGATGATGACTTCATATTTAAGCCTGCTTTTTGCTCTCCTTATTGCTTTGATAGCTCCAAATATATTGTGAAACGATTCGTGATCTTTGTCATTTGATTTGTCATTCAAATTTCCAACCATTCAAGTTATGACCGAGCAAATAAAACACGTCTTCACTACGTCAGTGCGTCAGTCAGAAATTTTTCAGTTTCTTATGAAGAAGACTAACCACCTTCTCGAACGGAGTCCTCTTCCGAAAAAAACGTTTCTAAAATACATAGAAGATGAAAGAAAAAAACACCAATTTTCTTGGTAGCGTTTTTTTTGTCACTTGTTCAACGGTTTATGTGCTTATAATTGCCTTCACATTTTAATCTTAAAGGGTCTTCTGACTCAGGTTAAGTTCTATAGCGTCATCAACTCCGACCATGCTAATCCCTTTTGGTATAATAGAAGAAGTGACAGTGACTATTTGATAGACGATAAGAACGATTAATTTTATTTGTTTGGACTGGTATTTCTATCAACTTGGAAAAACCGCTGTTTTCAAACATTTTCCAAACAGCCTCATGCTTAAAGGTAATGTATCCAGCTAAAGCAAGCAACTCTGCGGGGGTTTCCAGAAACATATGATTTTTCATGCGATCGCCCCAACAATTAAGGTCGTTCTGTTCACCACTCTGCTGCGAGGTTATCTTTTTATGTGAGCAGTTTTGCTGACCAATCGCAAGCCGTTATTTTGATGGATGGCTTGACAAGTTGGGTATACGCAGTTCTTTTATATGGATGGACACATTACCTTTAAAAACCGTAACTTTTCCTTTCGTTTTAATTTGTTATGGGAATGCAGATTCAAAGATAAAAAAAATCACATTGCGCATGTGCAGCTTATGCAAAAATTTCCGTCGTGACAAACTTTCGGACAACTGTAGATTTTGTACAAATAAATTTTCTGACAAGTCTTTGTCCGAAAGTTTGTCACGACGAATATTTTTGCATTTAATTTACTTGAATCCAAGCATCCCTTACATTGAGAAGAACGCATTCATTGAAATTCGAGGCGAAACACATTCAAATTACGAAAGATTCGCAACAATCTATTTGTTTTAAAATTGAACATCTATTTTGACATATCGCACTTCGATCGTAAGCTGAACATCGATCGTACTAGAGAACATCTGCGAAGCTTCTTTCAAATGACGATCTTGCTGTGAAATTGGCCCTATGGCGTGCATTAGATTATTTGTATTGTTCTAAGAATGAATTATGAAGGGAATGATGTGCTGCATTAGTAAAAATAATATCAAAAGACCTTACTTAAAGTGTATTAAAGATGATCATCATAATAGCTAAGTAGTTAGTCACAACAGAGACTATGAAGGTAATTCTGACAGATAGGGCTTTTTACCTTTGGGCATCCGATAATATGCAAGGAACAAGGGTCCACTTGACTAATTACAAATGTTGATAACAAAAATCCGACAAAACACTTCATTCACTATCAGATATCTTTAGGCATTCCTTTCCTTTCAGATTCATGCATTTGGTTAGTCCTTCGCAGGGGCTTTGTTACTAAACCTGCATTTCTCGCATCAACCACCTGTAAAATAAATTGTAACGAATGAGCTATTGTTGAAAAAAGTTAGAACCGTTAACACCGCTAAGAGTGGAGTTGGTGAGGGAAGAAAATTACCAGAACAAACAATAACTAACTTCTGGAAAGCGAACATTTCAAGGATCGCGGAACAGCTGACAAACAGAGGGAGGGGTCTAACGTAATAGTAGTGGTAAATAAACAGCTGTATGTGTAGGTTTGTCACCAGCTTCAAATCAGCGAAAAGATACGAATAATAGTCAAGAACAAAGCAACACGACAACTAGAATCCTATGTAGTCACATGAATTGAATTTAATAAACACCAATATTTCATCAGAATAAATGTAACGAACGAGTAGATAAATTTAAAATGTGCGATGGTGATGCCGGATTGGTTGATGTGGAATGGTGTGAATACAGCGCAGCGGAGAAAAAATAATGGGATGATAGAACTGGAGGAGGAAAGATTGATGGGTGATGTGAGGGAATGTGGGTGGTGCTTTTATCATTATTATCATTATTCATTTAAAGTAGGCGTATAAAAATAGCTACAAAATAAAAGCTAATCCAAGCCTACTAAAAAGTAAAATTGTTAAAAAATAAAAAAATAAAAATACATATATATCTAACATCAGAAATAATTAAGTATATATACATAAATACATATTTTACAATGTTTTACAGCATTTTTGGCATTCACAATACAATACATTTATCCATTCAAGACCCCAACCTGAGCCACGAAAGGTTCACAAAGTCTACAGTTGCATTCCTCTCTTTTCCCAGATTTTATTCTCCTTTTAGAGCTGGAGAGGGTATCTGATTATTTCATGTCATTGGGAAGTGCCTGCCACAATCCACTCCCTAGAAAAGATATTGTCTCTAAACCATAGCACGTAGTGCGCGCTTGTGGCAGTAGTAGATTGTGGCAGCTTCTCAACCCATACGTACTGTGTTTTTCAATAAAGATGTCATTCATGAAAGTAGGATTGAGCTCACATTTTGTTTTATAAATTTCAATCATCAACAGTTGTAAATTCCTGCTGTGGATTGGGATCGCATTGTCTCTGAGTAACATTGTGTCAAAATCTGATTTCATATCTTTGTAAGTTATCCGCAATGCCCGTTTCGTGAATACGATTAACTTTACTATTAAGTGTTCTATCGCAGAACATCCAAACAAGAGGACAGTAGTTGAACTGGGATTAGATAAATGCCTTCATTATTCTCTTTAGTTGTTCAGTATCAAGAAAGTTAGAGATTCTCGAAAGAGCATGTAACTTTCGCCAGCCTTTTTGCAAATGTAACTCAATTGCTTTTTAAAGCATAATGTTTTGTCTAGAATCACTCCAAGCAGCTTTTATTTCGTGCTCTCTTTTATCCTGACACTTCCGATATTTAAAGAAATATCATTACTTTAAATCCCAAAGACCATCCGAAGTTTCCTGCTGATAGCTAAAATGTTTTAGGAAAAATTCATGTATGTAAATCTTGATTGTTTGTGAAATTCAGTTCACTAAATTCAATGGGCTTCATCCAGCATCCTTTGTCAGAACCACAGCTATCATCATTAATGTGACCAGAGTTCAAAGCAGAGGGCACAAAAATTAGAGAACTTCATTAAGAGTGTTTGATACAATAAAAGGTCAGTTAAAACCATGCAAAACAACAGCATGTACTAACCTCATTGAGAAATTTGTTTATAACCTCAGAATACCCATAGCACTGCCAGGTGTCATTATGTGTCCCAGTGACAAACGTTTCAAGTCGTTTCATCGGGGCTGTTGAAGCCTAGAAAACAAAAAAAATCTTCCCTTTCATCAAAAAGTTACATGTCAACTTACTAGTTATCAAAAATGTTTTTACAATAAAAACTTTCTCTGAATGTTTCTTTCTTCCTTTTTGTAACAAGAGCTTTTAAGAAAAGATTTAACCTCAAAAATGAAAAATGCAAATTGCTTTAGATAGCTTGAGTTAAAAGACTGAACTTTTCAAAAACAGCAATATAAGAAAACAGAACAGTACCAAATGTTTATCCGCAAAGGCAAGCCCAAAAATTGCTGTATTTGAAAAAAACAATGTGGGCAACTTACATTGTACAAATCCAGCATCATTGCAGGGGGCACAAGCTGATCTGCAAGGCCAGAAATGAAGAGCGTTGGGACCAGCAACATTTTGATTTTCTCCATTGATAAAAACTACAAAGGAAATCAAAATTTGCATAATATACAAAACTAAAAAGTTGTCTACCTATATTTGGTGCTTTTACATACAGATGTACCGATAAGCAAGCTGAATAAAAAGACTCAATGATACTAAAATTTTTCTCATGACACTCCTTACATGATCTAATTATGAACTGTTAAAAACTTGCAAAGGTGACCAGAAACGTGGGATAGGGGGGATATATTTCCATTCACCCTTTGTCATTTCCCAGCATTTCATACTCTAAGGAGCATCATTTAAGCTTAAATTACAAATTGAAGAGTAAAAATACAAAAAAGTAAAGAAAAAGACTTCACCCTGTTCACTTGAGAAAAATTTAATTTACTCTTATATCTGTCATATCTTATTATCTATGTACATAATATATTATGTTTTTCCTCAATCTTCATTGTTTTTGCTGACTGACTATCTTTACTATGATTATGAAATTCTATCAACAAAACTGAAAGACAGAATAGTTTGTGTATTAAAATGATACAAAACAATAAAATAAAAGAGCTAAATAGCCCTACTTCATGAAAGCTGTGGGAACCATAAAAACTGAAACAAGATTAACATATGAAATAAAGTGTGCCAAACAATATGTAAAACATTAAAACTTGTCTTAAAGATCTTACATTGATTTTAAAGAGGAGATACTAAACCAGACATACTTGATTCCTGTAGCAGACTATTGGTAGCTTTTGAATCCATGGAAACATATGACAGGCTATATCTGGAATGCTTGTAAATGTGTTTTCAATAATCAGTGCAAAAATGTGCTCTGAATAATCTTGATTAGTTGCAAGGTCTATTGCCACAGCACCACCAAGAGATCTTCCATAAAGTATAATTCTCTCATGATCAATATCGTCTCTTTTTAAAAGAAATTCTAAGGCTGCTTCTGCATCTGAATAAAGTCCTAAAAAATAATGAATCATAAGTAAACTGAGCAAATGAGGAAAATGTTGAATAAAAACTTTCTTGGAGTAGCTTTTCAAAACTTTGCATCTCAAAGAGAAAAAAAAATAATCATTTATAATAGCAAAAGATTGATCATCTCTCGTTCTATTTTGCAAAAAATATAATTTTTCTATTACTTATTTTATAGGGAAGAGACTTAGGAAGTTTAATTGGAGCCAACCATGTAATGAAAGAGCAGAATCAAAGTTCAAAATAAAGCATTCCTTGTGCAGAGCCAGAATATAAATAAAAAACTTATGTAACATATAAAAATATATATTAAGATGAATTTTTTATACCTTTTTCACTTGGTGATCCCTCACTTCGACCATACCCTCTGTATTCTACTAACAATACATTACAACCACTGTAGGTATAAACAAGGTGAGCATTCAGAAGCCTGTGTCCAATATTGCCGGCATTTCCATGAAAATAAATCAGAGTTGGGGCAACTGAAAGTCTCCGCTCTGCCTGTTTTAGCAACAATATATTTATCTGTATGCCATCTTTGCTTTTTATGTATGAATTTTCAAATGGTATTCCCAATTTGTGAGGCGACTGAACAAAAAACCTAGATGATTCTGGCTGATCAGGAAAATACAACAGTCCATCTTGAAAATGATAAAATGCACCAACAAGTGCACTTGCAAGGAGCAAAAAGATTACAACACCACCATACATCCAATATAATAAGATTAAGGACAAGATTCCAGCACTGCATCCTCTCCAGCATCTGTAGATCAGAATCAAAACAAACTTTGCTACTTTTTCTATGGTTCGGAAACCAGAGTTTGCAGGAATATAATTATCATCTGGAAGCATTTTGCACTGTTTCTTGGTTTTCACTGCAAATTATTGTCTAAAGTGGAATATCTAAAAATAAATAAATTTATTATCACCAAATTTATTCTTATCATTTTATGTGTGTTTTATATAACAGGGTGGCAGTGCAATTTGACAAATATTGAATGTTGACATGTTTGAAAGTTTGTTCTACATACAGTGTCTTTGCTATCTTTCAAATTTTATTCATATTTTTTGCTATTATAAAGATTCTACCATTATTCCAAACACTCATCTGAATGTGCACACTTTGCTGCTAGCCTCTAGATAACATAAGGCATCCATATTAACTAACAATAAAATTTCCATAAAAAATTTCAACAAAAGTGTGAAGAAATTCCACAAATACTGCCATTGATTGGGTATTTCTGGTCTCTGCCTGTGATATCCTTCTGGATAACTGCTCCAAAACTGTAATTTGGCACCAGCTATTATAATTGTTATCATTACTGGGCTTTCAACCTAAGCAGCCAAGGCATGTAACAAAGTTGACGTGAATCAGACTGCTGTGCAAGTATCAAGCAGTGCCATAAAATGATTAGTCCCATTTACTAACTTAGTGATCCTAGCGGACATCATTAACAAGTTTGTCTTTGCTTAATTGTTATTTTTGGTTAAAAAACAAAATTCCAAATGTGCAAATTTGCAATTCATTTGGTACAAACTGTCCAGTTCAAGCTTACACTACTTAGAGAAATAAGTTCCAGCATTGCAATGTTCATCTCTAGCTTTCTTAGTTCCTTTGATGAACCTATTTGAACATATTGCTTTTATTGAAGTTGAACCTTTTCTGAAAACAGAAAAAATTTTATATTTGTCTTCCCCATTGTTTAGATTCCCAGAGAAACTTCATTCTGCACTCCATATTCAAATACTTAAGATTTTATTAGGGTTTACAGGGCAGAACTTGAAATGAAAAATATTAAAGCACTTATAATTTCTTACAAATCTATTGGTAACACATCTTTGTACACATTTGCACAAACAATTTTAATTTCATGCATTTTAACTAAATAAACAAAAGATAAAGGCATATCGTCCACTGTACTACAAAACGTCAGTGCCTAATGTCTGTCTTACATTTTGGCTTTAAATATCAAAATACCTTCAAGACAAAGTGATTTCAACACTATTATTCAAACATACTGTAACATGTCATTTGGCCATACCTTTTAAATGCATCAAATAAATGTCTTAGAAAATCTTTTGGTCTTACAAGACTGATGTGAGAAAAATCTAATTCCATAACTAGCATCGCACTTCAATCTGCAGAGATGGGTGTAGCAGATGCTCAACATTTAGGGGGCCTCAATTCTGTTCTTGCCTAAATATCATTGCTTCATTGAAATAGAATTCCCTGAAAGGGGCTTGAAATGTGATCAGTTTTGGCAGTATAAAAAACATGCAAAAGCTCCAAGCAGCAGCTAAGGAAATTTCCTTGCACATGCCCTAAACTTCCTTGTCACTGTCTGACTCCATGACAGACTCATTTGAAGGGAGCAGCTGATGTGAATAATATGCTGAAGAATGCCGTAGTAGGAGCAAAAGCAAATTTGACAGTTTATGTGTCCTCATGGTGCGATGATGACAGTCAACTGTGATCAACTATTGTCTTATCGGGGTGAAGATCCTTCTGGTGTTAAGGGTCCTTTTTAATGTTAGTACTTAAGGGTCCTGGGTCTCAGGGTCTTAGGGTCTGGTTTTTTCGGTATGCCCCCGGTGAAAAATCTTGCAGGATCCTACAGGATCCTGTGGGATCCTAGGAGGATCCTAGATTTTTAGGATCCTGGGCAAGATCCTACCACAAATCCTGCAAGATCCTGTGTGCATAGGATCTGATGCAAGATCCCACATAAGGATCCTGTAAGACAAACACAACTTAAGATCTTACACAGGATCCTACCAAAAATCTTACAGGATTTTAAAACAGGATCTTGAATGGGATCTTGCTAGGATCCAGAATGACATTGTAGGATCTTACAAGAACTAGATTAGGATCTTACACAAAACAATTCCAAGATCCTATTGAATTGTGACATGGATCCTGTCAGGATCTTGAATATAAAGATAGGATCCTGTACAAATTCAAACAGGATCCTGTTACATTCTGACCAGGATCCTTCCAGCATCTTGAATCCTAAATGTATAGGATCCTATACAAGACCTTACATAAGGATCCTGTAGGAGATAAACAACTGAAGATCTTACACAGGATTCTACCAAAAATCTTACAGAATTCTAAAACAGGATCTTGAATAGGATCTTGCTAGGATCCATAGTGACATTGCAGGATCTTACAAGAACTAGATTAGGATCTTACACATGACGATTCCAAGATCCTATTTGATTGTGACATGGATCCTGCCAGGATCTTGAATATAACGATAGGATCCTGTAGAATCTTAAAGAGGATCCTGTTACATTCTGACCAGGATCCTACCAACATCTTGAATCCTAAGCGGTGGTGTAGTGCTATCAAAAAAACAAGGGGGGGGTCTTGCACAAAAAGTTGCAAAAAACAATAGAAAAATATAAATTTGCCAAGTTTTGGCATTAACAAGGGGGGCTCAGCCCCTAGCACTACACCCCTGATCCTAAGTGTATATCAATCGATTTCGTGGACTTTTGATGCAGCAAAGCGCAAGAAAAACAAAACATATGATCATATCAATCTCTGATGTATATAAATACCACACCCTTTAGTTTAGCTTTTTCAAATACATTTCAGAATTAGTTCTTCATGTCACTTTCATGTATTGGCTTAAATCGATTTACTATTTTTAGGCATACTCTTTTTAAGTTGAATTAATTCCATTTTTAAAATGGAACTCATTACTTTATGTGGCCCCTTAGATGCTAGACGTTGATTCTCTGTTGCAGTTTGCCCCCTCTTCCCAGAGGCGTCGGCATAGGGGGGTACGGTGGGGGTGTGGTATCCCAACAATTTGTTGGTCGGCACAGTAAGGATTTTTTCTGGGCACTCGCTCTGCAACCTTTTTGCAACATTTCTGTGTAGTTGAACTATCAAAGTATGGCACTAGAGTATAAACTTTGAAACAGAAAGGAATAAAAGCAGCATGCAAGAGTATTTATCTTTTTTAGAGTATTTATAGTTTTTGACCACACCCTTAAAGAATGAAACGCGCCCTTTTTTGTCGGCAAAAATCGCCTCTTCATCCCTCTAAACAATTTTCTTGGCTACACTCCTGCCTCTTCCCCAACTCTTGGGGGCCCTGGGCATGTTCAGGCTATCAATTTTCTTTTTAAGGTTCAAAAAGTTTGAAGTTTATCTAAAAGGCATAAAATTCGTCCGCCATAATTAAAGCATCAGTTTTATAACGGAGCAGCTTTCCATTTTAGCACTGCACAAAACCGTTTTGTCATTGCACAAATTGGTTATCATTGCACCCCAAATTAGATATGCTGTCGGGTAAATATGGTTATAGAAAACGATGTTGAACTGGAAAGAATATTTTTCAAATAACTTGTTTTCGACTTATTCAAAATCAGGGACTTTCAAGGGGTGGTCGTGCTGTAACCGGTGTTCTGGTAGGTACGGGGATTCATAAACTGCGATAACCATCGCTAATGAAGTGAATTGTCGCATGCCTTTTTTACCAACCAATCAGAGGACACTTGGCAGTCCAGCGGGTCACATTTTGAACGAGACAATCTGTTGGTGGAAAACAGAAGAAAGACTTGCAAAATGCGACCCGCTGTAAAACGCGACCAGAGATGCAAAATGCTGAACATCTGTCAGGCGCTTTTTCCAAAAAGTCAAGATTGAAAGCAAAAGAATCGAGAAGAATGGATCCAGCCCAGCAGGTAAATGAATATTCTTCTTTGGTACTGTGCTAGACCAGAGATTATTTTAAAAAAATTAGAGTCTGACCTAAAACTGCTGCTAGAACATGTAAAGGCCAAGAAGGCTAATTTCAGGAAACACTTTAAATGAGTAGATTTTGTGTGAACCTTGAAAATTGCACTTTAAAATTTCAAATTGCTCAAAAACTGTTTCAAACCGCCAACAGCCAATTTGCTACAAAGTTTAGAAATCTTTGTATCGTTTTAAATGTTATTAGTGGGCCAAGTTTTTACATCACAAAAGCTAACATGCGCATTTTTCATAAGAAACTAAGCAAACTACCAGTTAAAATTTTCTTAACTTTATTAATGAATTTATTATTGAAAGTTTGCTTCAATACCAAGAACTAAAAAGCTACTTTATGGGAAAAAACACAAACAAACGCAACAGAATATCAAACGTAACAAACACCTAATCAGTTGTAAGGAGTTATATTCTTTCTATTATCTATGAAAATTTAACCACAAATAGGTTTCTTATCGACTAAAAGAACTAAATTTCGAGCAGCTTCTTAAAGTTGGGGGTGATGAATACTATTTTTTAATTTTTTGGCCATTTTGGGCTCGTTCTTATGGAAAATCTGTAAAAAACTACTAAAAAAATGCTATTCAGAGAATCATTTTCTGGCGCCTCATTAGTTTCATGACGCACATCAAAGAGGCTTTCTCTTTTAAAATAAAGAGCTGGCACACATCTTTCAACCCACTGCCAAAATTGGGGCTGTTCCAAATGCCGACAAGCTAAATTCCACTCAATTATCTAGATGACACCCCATTACTAGAAATCACATTGAATTCCAATTTGTTTTGTTTCTGTCAAACAATCGGTTGCAAGGAAATGGTTGCAGTCTTCTTGAAAGGCTTGATAGCGCAGACCCAGGTCATAAATACTTATAAGCAAATGCCACCATGCTACTTTTAATATGATCGTGCATTTCATAAATAATTCAGGCGCAGTGAGAGTCTAAATTCGTATAAGGAGGTTGTCGATAGACAATATTTCCTAAAAATCTCGACAGAGTAGCAAATTTCGTACACATTTTCCAACAATGAGATGCTTTAGGGGGGCTGTAGCTTCCCTGACTTCAAGGAAAATGCTTTACACAAATGTCATAACGTTTTCAGCTTATCTCAAACAAATATTAGCTCTCTTCTATATGAAAAAAGCGTTTAGAACATCTACTTCATAAAAAACTATAACTGAAAGTCTCAGTCCTCCAGGTTATGATAATTTTGTTGATAAAAAGGGGATTCTGACTTTTTTGTCTGTAAAAACGATTTTTTGTAGGTTACAAAAGAAAACAAACAAGTAATGTTCTGTGGAGATTTCAACCTAGGATTGTCAAGGTACGAAGATATACCTCCTGGTCCCGGCAAGATATACAATTATAGCGATTTTAAAATATTTTTGGTTATGGCATGATTTGTCTTTAATCTACTATTTCCTTTGGCTAAAAGATTTTACGATTTTTCCAAGAAAGTCACATCTTTGGCCATAATACCAAGAGGTTGCGAAAAGCAACATTTGTTGATGTTAAGAATCAGTTGATGATGTTGATAAACTGAAATCGGTTCATAAAGTGTTCTACCATACTATGATTGAAGACAAAATAGTAGATTGAAGACAAATCATGCCATAACCGAAAATATTTTAAAATCGCTATAATTGTATATCTTGACGGGACCAGGTATAGCGGTACATTATTATATTCAAAATATATAGGATTATAGTAGGGATAATACTGTAATGAAGTTCATAAATGCAAATAAAAGTTTGTCTGCCATGTAAACATGCAAAAACAAGAGTTCAGTGGCCCCCTTTGGTCCGTTGCACCATCCTTTCTTGTACTTGATGGAAAGAGGGCATGGCTATGCAAAACAGTCACCCTTCTGCGAGATATTCATTGTAAGACATTTCAAGACTTAATTTTACAATGTAAAATTAAAACCAATTTCAAATCCTTATGATTCATCTGGAACCTTCTATTTTTTGAAATTTTAAATCTTTTCTCATTCTAGGTGCTTTCAATGCAGTTTAAAGAGAGTAAAATACAGCAAAGCAGAGTGAGGTTATAAACAGAACAATTAAACAGAAATGTCTTGACAAACTAGTAAATTAAGCATAGTTGATGAAGATGTAGTATACAAAGATTGTGACTTTATCAAATGTGAATCACATGAAACTTGATTTGCTCTCTACAGATCTACTTCTTGAACTCTTATTTGGTAGAAGGTCCTACAATATCCTTTATTAGGATCCTGAACAGATCATATACAGGATCCTGATTAGATCATATACAGGATCCTGATTAGATCCTATACAGGATCCTGATAAGATCATATATAGGATCCTGAACAGATCATATGCAGGATCCTGACAAGATCATATATAGGATCCTGAACAGATCATATACAGGATCCTGATTAGATCATATACAGGATCCTGATTAGATCCTATACAGGATCTTAAAAATATCCTGTCCAAGACCCGAATCATTTCCTACAGGATCTTGATGAGATCCTATTCAGGACCCTGCACATATCCTATATAGGATCCTTTACAGGATCCTGCAAGATTTTTCACTAAGGTTCAAGAAATACATAGGATCCTATTAAGATCTTTTAAGGAATACTTTTATTCTTATCAGGATCCTGTAAGATCTTATTAAGATCCTATAGGATCCTATAAGATCCTATAGGATCTTGTACAGAATCTTGCACAAGATCCTGTAGGATCCTTTACCAATATCCTGTGAGGATCCTTATAGTGGTTTGGATTAAAGTTAATTCTCCTGCAAATAAATTTCTGACAACCAGTGTGTGCACAGTGTGCACAGTTTTGATACAATGTATGCAGCAAGCTTCTAATGAGCAAAGTATTTGTCAATTTGTCTCACAATGTGTGCACAGCAATAATTGGTGTATGATTAAATTTCAATTATTTCCACCTTCCTCCCTTGTAGTTAGTCAAACTTCTAAGTGGGAGTGTGAGATTGAAATGTAACCCTCTAAAAGTTCACTCATTCAGTTGGTTTCAACATAATTCAGTCCACAGAATGGTCTCTACAGAGTACATTCTTACCATCCCTGGCTTAGGAAATTGAGAATAAACTTTCTTTGGGTCTTACAAGACTGTAGTTTCTCAGAAAACTGAAATATATGCTAAACAGTAGATTTTTAATTCTGGGCATCAAAGGATTTATGGCAAGCATAGGTCATTTTCAATATATCAGATCAAAATACTGAGATATGAGATGACTCCAGGGCCATTATGCAATAATCTATAGGGTGCGGCCCTTAAAAAAGTTTCCTTGGGGAATACCCCCCAGACCCCCTTCTTCTCACTTGACAAAACTTTCAGATTTCATTGAGCAACCCTGAAAAGCTGTGCCTCATATTTCATTTAATGTATTTGCATACCAGAGCTTTTCAAATCAGAAGGAGAGGATCATCTAGAGAAATTTAATCTGCTCACAAAATGCACATAGTAAACGTGGTAAATGTTCTCTAATTAAGTTACAGACAGCAAGTTTTTCAACTTGTGACAATCAGATGGTTCTGATACTGACCAACATAAGTTCAAGTTGTTTTATGAATACTAAAGTCCCCATTCATCAGCATTTCAAAATTTCAAAGAAAATGTTGTTTAGACCAAGAAAGGACATTTTCCAGGGTGGTCCTTAAAAATTTTCCAGTACCCAGAAAAATGTGTGTGCAGCCCTATTTTTGTGTGTGCATTAGACAAGCCTCTGAAAAAATATTGTTTGTGCACATCCCACACTCGCCAGACTGGTCTGACAAATGTTGTGATCCACTGATTTTACTTATTGCTTTTAAGAAAATTTTTAATCAAGGACATGAATATTATAGCAGTGTTATGTTACAGAAGCTGCATCTATAGCTCTCTTGAATTCAAAGAACAAGAAGATGATAATACAATAATGGCGGTGATTTAATGTAACACAATAGGCTACAATGCTAAAAAATAGACAGTGACACAAGAGGCTGGAAATCCAAAAAAAGATCTTCTACAAACGAAATTTGACTTTCATAGGTAAGACAGAATGAGGAAATAGAATATTTTTAGGTAAATTGTATTTACCACAGTGGTTCACATGTCTTCAACTGCACTGTTAAGTAAAAACAGTCCTTTCTCCACTTCGAGTGGTTCACTTCTCTGTATCGTTGATGCCAAAGTTACAATCTCGCTATCAGTCAACCAAAATAAGCGCACCAACGCGTTGAATTGGATGATATAGCGCCTCCTGAGTGTTCGCAGAAACCAGAAACTGACAGAAGCATTTTGTTACACGAGAACACTGCTGAAATTATTTATCGATAATGTGTATTTGATCTAGTGACGTAAAACTTATTAACTTGTAATCAGGGTCTCCGACGAAGGGGGGGCCAGGGGGCCATGCCACATTTTCTATTCTGTGGCCATGCCCCCATATTTCTGCAAAAAAATGAGTTTTTTCAAAATCTTTCGTTACGATTTGTTGAATTTTCCTTTGCCCACCTCCCCACTTTCCAACCTGCGTCGGAGTCCATGGTAATGATTCATTCCATCCATCATCACCATTTACAATTCATCCATAAAGAACGAAAAAATTGATGACGTCATAAAATCTTTTGGGGATATTTCGATTTTGACAAAACAAGCAGGAGGTACACCTTTGAAGATTCAAAAATAGTTAAATCCTTTGCATGTTTTCTGAGATATTCATTATTAATTATTCGAAGTTTGCTAATAGATTACTGTTATTTTGGCTTGGTAATCATGAGTATTTTGCACATACAATGGTCTTCTTTCGCGATATGCTGAAAATCCAAATATTCTGAAAAAAAGACTTTCGTGACGTCATTTCTTTGCCATTCTATTCGTGAAAAATTGCTCTAAATGAATTTTAAATCTCTTATGGATGGAAGTTTCAATCTCGAGGAAGATATTTATCTATCTTATCAAAGTACCTGAAAGCACCAGAGAAAGTTACAAAAATCTCCAGCATCACGTTCGCCATCTGCTCAACATCTCATTCGTATTGATCATTTTATCCCGTCTACCAAGATGAGTATGCAAGCGAGAGGGTATCCAGTTTGTGTTTATACTGTTTGTAAATTTCATCCGGTTTGCCAAGAAGGATTCAGCACGAGATCAGATTTTGCGCATTTGCAGCAACGAAATTTGAACCAGTGTTTGAGGAATGAAGTTTTCCCACGTGCAAAAGCCCTGGATACATCCAAAAACGTTTTTTATCTTCGTGAAGCAATAAAGAAAGAAAAAAGAATGTGGAATATCAAATATTTCAAGAAATGATGAAAATAGAAGTTTAGCCAGGTTAGCATTTATGAATTTATGGATATCAGTTTTGTTGGAAAATCTATTGTCTTTGTGCAACCCCTTTCGACTTTATTTTGCGATTTATTGAAAAACTTGGGGTGGGGAAATATTTTGGCAAAATATGCTTTGTAATGTTATGATTTTAAAACTGCCTGTAAGTAACTAGAGGTTTTCAATGGGTGTTTCTTGTTGATAAAAATTGTCATTCCCTTGTTGGTGAAAGGGCAATTTTTCACAGTTTAAAGGCGTAGTCTAACAAGCTCTATTTTTGCATAGGCCCTCAAAGCCTAGTGGCTGGCGCCGCTTCTATATGCTGTAATCAAGCGAACAATTGCGATTCGTGTTTGCTCATCATTGTCAAATGTTCACAAATATTAGGAAACGAAGCTCACGAGATTCAATGAAAATAAATGCAAATATTTAATAGCAGGCATCCCTCTTGCTTTTATCAAAAATAACTCTGCTTTTTAACTACAGTAAACAAACATTAACATGAGGACGTGTTGATGTAAAGGAGGTCATGTTCAACTTACACTCTTTTTTATAAGAACAATTTTATAAGAACACGAGCCTCAAAATTGGTCAAGAGTTAAGAACAAATTAAGAACAAGCTGAGGCTGAGCTACTGTAAAATGAAATTTTGAACAACGTTTTATCTCAGAAACGAGGATTTTTAGCCATATGTGGGTGCTTTTTCAGTGAATATTCAATCATGGCGGCAAATGAAGGTTGTCTCGCGCATTTTATTGGCAAAAGAGGCCTGAACACCTCTTATACCATAAAATCGCACTGCTTATACCATATAAATTTAAGAACAAATTAAGAACAATCCAGCCTGAACTCAAGTTTACTGGTTCTTATAAAAAGAAAGAGTTTGTAAAAAATGCAGCATTGTGGAAGTGTCCTAAACACAACTGGGAGGATCTAGAAATTGCAGTCCTCTTTGTAAAGATAGGCTGATCCGATTCGACTTCTTCGAAGTTCAGAATTCATATTTGTCATTGGCCATCTTTAAGAAACAGATAATGTGAGATTCAACCTTGGAAGATTTCATAAATGTTATCCGAAGAATGCGTTAACTTCCACGCCTTTTTCATGGCATCTTTCCTAAAGTATTGCGAAAATCATACCCTCTTAGACTCATTGTTGAAATATGTTTGCTTTTAAAAAAAACAAGTAAGGGCAAAGGTGTTATTGAATACCTGTCTGATCGTTTATCCAACCTCTTTATACAATTTTACATCTTTGACAGAGGATAAGGTAAAGGAGAGCGAGGGGGCCTTTGGTCCTGTAGTTATCATTAAGCCACGTCCTTATAAATAATTGCAAAACTTTTCAAATCCCTGATCACTGGGATGTTGTCATTACAATTCAAATAATGACAAGGGCTACGAAGAAGGGGTGTTCAATGCGAAGTGAAGAAAGAAGATTCTCAATTGACAATTAGAAATACTTGGTGAGAGATGATGTACTTTGACTTTAGAGCAAATAATTGACAAAACCTAGAAGCAACCCTAAAGCTCGAGACTTCTGAATTGTTCTGAACAGTAGAGTGGAAAGTTCAAAATATGTCTTGAGAAGATGAGGGTGTAGAGATAAAAAATATAATATTTTATATACAAAATATTATATCACAAATATAAAATTTTCAGTTAACATGGAAAAGTGGAAACATAGCATATTCAAGAACTTTTCGGCTGACAGAGAAAAAAGTATGTCGAATTTTTTCCGACAGAGTAAAATAGTTTGTCGAACTTTTTGTCTGACAGAGATAATGACTAAAGGTAAGCATATGTTTATATCTAGGCAAAGATCGTAAGTAACGCGTGAGGATAAATGACGCGTTTTATTGGGTCCTTCTTTTTGACCAATCGGCAACTGGTATCCTCTCGCCAAAGAAAATTTTCTGAAGTACGTACTTCTTCTGTTTTTTGTCAGAAATTAGCCCAAGATCGTCAAGTATATATTCCACTAAAATTTTGACCATCGGCACTAAAGTAAAGGTTAGCACAAAGCGCCAGTTAGAGATTTTAATGTTAAAACAGCGCGAAGCTAATAAAAAAGTATTTTGGAGCACTATTCTCTTTTTCAGAAATCCTGTAGTTCTATCTCGATGTTTGAAAATGAGCCTCTCATTGCTAGACAGTTAGTTTGCTTTGATTCAACAGCGTTTTGCCTTTGCAACGTGAGAACTAATTTGGGCATGCAAAAGTTTGCTAACGTAATAAGATTAAAAAAAAGTCATAAACCCCAAACTTTGGCCGGTTACAATTTTTTCACTTTCTGGCGAAAGGTGCTCTTTCTGCATATAATACAAACTGATAAAACATTTTTGTCGGAGCCCACTGTTCAACACATTGCTACGTCCCTGCATAACGTTTCAAAAGCAATAAGCTAGTCATTCCTGTTTACTATCCTGCAAGCAAGAAAAAGCTTCTGTTCTCTGTGTTGCAAAATTTCTGGCTTTTGTTCTATACGACTTTCTTTCGGATGCAAGAAAAACCCCATGTTTGAAAGAGATAAAAAAGAGGCTGACCTCAAAAGTACGTTTAGTCGCTTTTGAGTACAACAGTTAGAATCAGTAGTATCATTTTAAAATTACTCTGCTTGGTAAAAATAACAAAATCGTATTCCGTTCGAGGAAAATCTCCCCTTGAACTAATCTTTGAACCAATCTACCCTTACTCTTTGAGGGAATGGAAGGCCTCTAATCGCTTATTTTCGATTTGCCTGCAATTTCTAATTCAGGTTTTTCTTAGCATCTTGGCAGAAACCATCAAACGTCTCTACTGTCGCTAAACCTGATGCATAATGCTAAGTACGAAAAGAAGCCGGTCTAACAAGGTTATTATTGAGCCCCCCGTCCAAAGCTGCACGGTAAATATTGGAAGTGTTTTGCCATAGGCTGGTCATCATGTGTTGTTGTTGCCATAGCAAATGCCAATGGGAGCCAAGCAGCAAGTACTTATAGCGTTACCTATAGTTTAAACGCAGAGGATCAAGTTATTGCACCGTGCTTCGAGCAATTTACACAGAATGTGCCAAACAGTTGTCAAAATGACTCTTGTCACTTTTTGACGTTGATGTTTACTGGGATTTCATCTCTGCTTAACCTTGAGTAACCTCGCAGAAATTCAATAGCCGAAACAAACTGTATCAGTTACAAAGAAGACACATAGAGATCAAGGCTCTTTTAAAAGCATTTATTACCGTGAGTCCAACGATAGTAAGGCTTCGATAAGGACAGAGGGTTTGCTAATCCAACACCTCGTTTGTGTCTTTTTTATTCCACAAGAGACAACCACTGCTTATAAGCAGAGCCAGAGCCGTTGGATAGAGATAGTGGTTTGCAAAATAAATAGCAACTGGGTATCGGCGTGGCTAAATATTTTCAAAGACGAAAGTATACTTCAATAGGTATGTTTTATTCTGTAGCTTAAAGAAAAGTATAAATTAATATGCAACAGTAGCATGATGTCTTTATTTTTAAACTATTTCCCTTAAGAAGGGCACATGAAACGTCAGCTTTACTGCAGATTAAACAGATGTGCTCTTCACTATCCTCAAATTTCTCGAGGTAAAAAAGCTTGTACCACTGACTCCATTTAATCTTTTTTATCCAAACAGGTTTGATGTCACTCCTTTCAGTTTTTATTTAGTTTCCTTGTTTAAGACTATGATAGCGCTCCAAAGAGAATGAGGTGGCATAGCATTGACATATAAACCTCGTGCAGTTGAAAATACAAAATAGGTCGGTCTCATTTAAAAGTGGACCGCAGCAATTACTCATTTAGGACCTTCTAGTCCTAAGTAAATGCGGAAAAGGCTATGACGGCATGTCTTTAACTTGAACAAGGTGCTTAGCAAATTTAATAACTTGGGAAAAACGTTCAATAAGTCGATCAACCAATGCCCGAATGTTCGCTTAAAATTCGTATAGGTATTGTCACCAACACCCTTGCCTTCTCAGAGACTTTTCTATAGCTTCCTATGTTAAAACATTCGTTACAGTCTCTATCAACAAACGATGGCATGGCAGCATTCAATGGAGTGGGGGCGAAGGGTGTGTCTATTCTATGGTAAATATGAACATTGGAAAATGAGCAGGAATTAGCAAACAGCATGTCCGAACACACATAAATTAAGATATGAAAAAATTAAAATGGTCGATTGTAATAGTGAGTATTTATCAAGGTTTAAGGTAATAATTAAACGGAGCTCTCTGGCAATGTATCTACCGGGCAAATTACTAGAGTATTTAAGAGGATTTACTTCAGGGGTTGCCCCCTATTTCCTTGCATGTTACCTCTGATTAAGCAAAAATCCTCTCTGTCACAGATTATATATAACGTGGCGCGCTTATATATTATATATAACGAGATACGAATGATAATAAGTATAGCCTCTAATAATCTAGCAGCAGAGGTCCTCTTTGGAACCTCAGTTGAAAACGTCGGGCTGTCTGTTCGTATCAAGCGAGAATTGCGCGAATGGACCCCTGACAAACAGAAGTATCCATCATCTATTTAACTTCCAAGTGCACGTTGCAACATGAAAAAGGAATTCTCAAAATTGCTTTCCGTATAAGAAATCTATTGTTCTCACATATCTAATTTGAAAAATTTTGTAACAGCATGTAATATGACCTCGTTTTATGACGAAAAGTAAGAAGTTTGAAATCTCGTAAAGCTAACCGTATTGGCGATCTGCTTGCATAAAGATGCCTTTATTCAATAAGGCTAGATGCGTCTAGACAGTAAAGTAGTTAGAGGAAAACAGGCGGGGCCAAAACTCTCCCTGTGAAGCAACATATCATTGAAAAAAGGCATAGACAAAGTTCTTCTCCTTTTTGAAACTTTTCAATTGATAGTACAAGATTTTCTTATGAAAAGCTTCACGCAAAAGAAGATGAAAACTTTTCAATTGATAGTACAAGATTTTCTTATGAAAAGCTTCACGCAAAAGAAGATGAAAACCTCTCTTTTTCAATATGAAAGTAGAGTTTATTTTCAATAGTTTTTTTCGCCTTTAAAGAAAGAGTCCACTGCAAGAATCTTTGGAGGAACCCCAGCACTTTTTTGCAAGACAACAGAGCTTTTCAAAACAATGGAGTTTTGCAAAACAGAAATAATTTGTTATGATTCTTAAAATCTCCTTTGGCCCCCCCCCCCCCAAACTTTCCAACCTGCGTCGGAGCCCATGGTTCAAATAGATATTCGTGAGGAGATGAAGTACACTCTTTTTTTATAAGAACCAGTAAATTTAAGTTCAGGCTGACTGTTCTTAATTTCTTCGAAAATCTGAGGCTGGATTGTTCTTAATTTGTTCTTAAATTAAGAGGGTGTTAGCAGTGCTATTGCTAGCTTTTTCGCTCTAAGGAGGTGTTCAGGCCTCATTTGCCAACAAAGTGAGTGAGACAGCCTTAATTTGCTGACAAATATGAATATTCACCGAAAAAGCACCCGCACATCGCTAAAAATCCTTTGAGAAAATCGTTGTTCAAAATTGCATTTTGCAGAAGCTCAGCATCAGCTTGTTCTTATTTTGTTCTTAACTTTTGACCAGTTTTGAGGCTCATGTTCTTATAAAATTGTTCTTATAAAAAAGAGTGTAATAAGATAGCCAGAACCCACGTTGAAAAGAGGGGCATCCCCCACGAACCAAGAACAACAAACGTAGGCACGTAAAATGTCTGATGTATTTAACTGACCAAACCATGCCCAAAAGCCCAACACGCTTTGTATGCGCGTTTAATGTCAATATTTAGTTGGCATTGAGGAAGGTTTCTGCTTTTTGACCATATGATATGTACATTATAGATAAAAACTTGCATAACATTTACTCTATCGTAAATAAAACACCCGTCTATAAAAGTTTTTTTACGTGATAAGTAAGATGTCAGTGAAAAATGAAGGAGGGTTGACACGGTAACAGTCAAATGATCAGGGCATGGGTCAACAGTCCAGTTCAGTTCTGAATTCTAACTCCTTGAAAGAACATTGCTTTCAATTTTCTACTTGAAAGTGCAAGGAAAAACAAAAAGAATGTAATATGCACCAAAGAACTCTTAGCAGCACGTTTGAAGAAGCAGATCGATTTAAATTCACTACAGTTATTGATGTAACTATTATGCACGCATTAATCGCCAGAATCGTGCTATGGAATCCTACCATTAGGCGATTAGTATAGTGTTTGTTTGATTATTTTTTTTTCTGCAGAAGCAAGCATTTACGCTTAGAGTAAATTCAAATTTATCAGCATTTGTACGATGAAGGTCAATTATGACCGGAAACAGGGGCTGGGGTCAGGGGGAGGGGGAGGGGTAGGTCATATATTTTTCTGAGTTTTCTGTAGTTTTCTGAGTTTATTTGCATCGGACTAAGCACTGATGCAGAGAAAAGACGCATATATAAGCCAGACAAAATAACAAGCGCAAGGAAATGAAAGGCATTCAGATCTTTGTGTGTTTACATGACAATGACGCAAGCAAAACTGTAAAAGCATTCGCCGTAGAATTTTCCCGCGAAGTTCATTACCCCGCTTTGATGTAGTGCAAGAGAATCAAACAGGGTCAGAGATTTACATTTACGATGAGTCAAAAGCAGTTACGTTCATAAATTTGCACATACATAAAACGACAACGACGTAGCAAGCAGTAATGGTTTTAAAAACAATTTTCAACAAAAGGGACCTTGCTAGTGGGGAATCATGGGCCAACTAGTGGGGAAATTTGAGGGCCTGGTGGGAAAATTCCCCACTTATTTGCATGTTGAAAGTTCCCCTGACCCAGCTTTATTAACGAAAAAAGAAAAACGAGAAAAAATTTAATATATGGGCTAAAATTTTTCATTTCATGCTACTTAGATTTCTTTCTGAATATATTTTAAAAGTTTTATTAAAATCAAGAAATTGTAAAATAAATGAAATAGACGGATCTGATTATTTTCCATTTAAAGACAAAATGAAGTGCGTCTTCTAAAACCCAAAGGAGCTTGTAACACAGCTTTTATACTTAAAATATATTTCATGCTTTTACAATCAATTTTCATTAATCAGAAGAGAGTTTTTACTTTTACAAAGATCAAGCAAATTACTTTATTTATAATTTAGCCAGCGATGGATTGGAAATCCGAGGGCCTCATTCCAGGATTTGGCAGTAGGTAAAGGAAGGGGGCGCAAGGGTTGAGACAACGCATCCTTAGGGATTATAGCATATATTAAATCCTCATTTTGGATAAATTTCCTATTGCCATTTTGGGTACCCTCGGACATACAAAGTTACGTATTCACATTATCACTCAAGCTCTTTCAGTCTGTGACGGACAAGCTGCCGCTGAGTAAAAGTTAATGGACGTAGCCTTAGGCAAATTTTAATGGACATATAGCTCGTTTTTGCATCAGTAGAATACCACATACTCCTATTACTTCTAATTTCCATCGGTAGATATTAGAAAGAGAGAATTATGGCCTTCCCCTAAAAAAATTGCCTTCCCCTATCAAATTATTTCTATCAATTTCTAGAAGAATAAAGTAGAAATGTCAACAGGTCTTGGTTAGGAAGCGGATACAAATCTGGGTTAGGAAGCAAAAACTGGGTTAGGAAGCGGATACAAATCATAATCTATAGAAGAAAAAAGAGTAAAATTTTAGCTGGATGAAAGTTGAGGTATTTTCTGCACCCGGTGTTTAGGATTGTAGAACTCCAGGATAAGAAAGTTCGCTAAATGATATATTCTGACGATGATATGCATTGAAAATCAAGGGTTGGAATAAGGTAGGGTTACGGTAGGGTCAGCGAAAGGGTTATCGATGGGCCTAGGATTAGTGTAAAAGAATCGCAATGATTTGGCCTGAAAAGAGGAGAATGTAAAAAATGTTAGGCAATTTTACATTGTACCGAAACGGTAAATAAGCTTAGAGCACCTGAACAAATCTAAAAATAGAAATCATACCGCATGTTCAACTATCATAATTATTTAAAGTATTATTGGATGAATACGTGATACCCTCCCCAAATTGCACATATCTAAAGAAAGGCTTAAATGGGAAACTTGGGGATCTGGATTACACGTCCTCTGTGGCGGCGGAGTCGCAAAAGTTGAGGGTACCTATGAGCTGTACCACTTTTCCCGTCGGCATATAAAGGATCTTTTGTTACTGCATTGAAATAGGTGCATGCTTAGTTATATACTACAAATATTTACTATACATGGTCCTATACAAGTTGAAACCATTGCCACAAATGTTAACCTGTTATTCTTTCAATATTTTTTTACCACTGGATGCCTTGATACGGTTATACTTGTTGATCATATTAGAACTTTTTAGAATGATGCGGTTTTATTGATGAGTATTGGGTTTATAGGAGAAAGTGGTAAATAAGAGGGTTGCCGGGCACAGGCAGGATTGCCGCCCACTGGTAACTGATACAGCAATTGCGTATGTCATAGTTCAAATATTTTTCGTTTCAGGTCCCTGAAAACGCTTGACAGACCACTCAAAAAAGGCTACCACCTCGTACAGGAAATGTTTCGTGGAATCATTTCGGCATGGTCGCATGTTATTTTACACACGTCAGCCAGAGTTATATAGCTGGAGTCGTATAGCTAGAGTCGTATAGCTGGAGTCATATAGCTGGAGTCGTATAGCTGAATTGCTATAGCTAGAGAGGTATAGCTGGAGTCATCTCGCTGGAGTCATCTCGCTGGAGTCATCTCGCTGGAGTCATCTCGCTGGAGTCATCTCGCTGGAGTCATCTCGCTGGAGTCATCTCGCTGGAGTCATCTCGCTGGAGTCATCTCGCTGGAGTCATCTCGCTGGAGTCATCTCGCTGGAGTCATCTCGCTGGAGTCATCTCGCTGGAGTCATCTCGCTGGAGTCATCTCGCTGGAGTCATGCACCACGAGTCATACAGCTGGAGTAATATGGATAGAGTCACAGTCTTATTTCAGTGGACACAGAGTTTTGATAGATCACTGCAGAATGTCATGGCTTAACAAAAGTTTACTTAGGTTAAATCAATTGAAAGTGGAGACAAATAATTAAAGAAGAGTTGATTCTAGCTCAAACTTGCTTGAATTAACAAAATCTGAGGCGATTAGAAAAATCTATTGCAGTGAGTGCATCATAAGCCAAGCCTGTTTTAAGCGAGAAGTGGTTGCAAAAAGGACAAATGTGAGATGATGACGACTGAAGTTTTTATAATCTGGGACCAAAAACTACAATGATTTTGTCGAATTTGTTTATGGGCATCTTAAAAAAGCTCATGTCCGAGGTTATATGCAGTTCCATGCATTTACAACGTCAAAAATCGAAGACAAGAACAAGCCTCGTTATGTTCCATGGATCTTAGAGCACCAAAGTTTGACAGAGACAAATGACGGACCGGAGACGAACCTTGTTTCTTATATTATGAGAAATCTGATAAAAGCTTCGGGAGAAAAAAATCAAAGGGCAGAGAAACAGCTGCAGCAACGACGAAAGATTATACTGGTTCAAACAAAGCAGGGCCAACATGAAGAGCTTCTACTAATTTTGTCAAGAATAGACGAGTTTACGAAAGGAAATGAAGTGAGAATATATCGAATGGAGAAGAATTTTCAGCCAAGCGCAGATGTGAATAAGAGTAGTAGTGGCACTTTTGGCGCTGACATGACAGCAAGCAAGTCAGGAAGTAGAGCAAGGGAAGATCACTTTGATGCTACAGCAAGCGCAACACCACTAAGCGACCTAGATAGCGACATTCCCAAAAGACACAGCCCACTATGCTTCAAATGCCTTGCCCAGTTAAAGAATTTTATTCTTGAATACGATGAAGCAGAGAGGGCCCGCAGAAGCTGGCCAAGCTCGAAACAAGGAAATGAGTTAGAAAAAGGTATGTGTCCATTGTGTGCGAGATCATTTTACGAAGAAATAACACACGGGGAAGGTACAAACCACTCTATGAGAATTAGCAGGTCGTTGAGAAATCCTAGGGAGAAGGACAGGCTTATATGGAGCGGCAATCAAGCAAAGGAGGCTTCAAAAAACTGCTTATTTTGCTCAGGGGATACCCATTTAAAAGACAAAGCCAGCCAGAGATGTGCAAGAAATTTGACCCTACACGGTAAGAAACCGAAATCAAGTTGTAGCTGTGAAGCAAAGCCATTTATGTGTACTAAATGCTTTCTTAATTCTCTCATCGCAAATGGTGAGAATAACTACATTGGGTTGGAACAAGGAGCAGACCATACAAATGTAATATCGTCTGAGAGAGAAGATTTCAGGCCAGGATCAGCACCGGCTAGATTACAATATTACAAACCAAAAATGGAAAGAAAAAACCCTAAATACTTAGCTGGGTCTACAATTGGCTCAATAACTAAAACAATAGAAAATGCACAAGAGCGGAAAGTTGTGGCAGAGCCTAAAAGTGAAAAGTATAGTAGATCTGAACATAGGTCTAATAGAAGATCCACAGACAATTCTGGAATTTTTGATATGCAAATAGAAAATTCATTACATGATAATGCTGAGAACATCCAAGACAAGGAAAGCAGAACATTAACGGAAGAGGGTGACCGCAGAGACGACACAGAAGCAAGTAAGGTCTCATTTGAAGACTCCCTTGAAGAGCTTTTAACACGTTTAGCTAAAAGGTCTTCTAGGGTGTCTGAACGGGCAGAAAATGAAGAAATCGATTATCCACTTATTGGTAAAGTCGGTGACGGATCAGAGCTGCAAATAGAAACTGAGCCCAATATAAAGTCATTCGTCTCGGACGGAATCAGAAATGAACGATTGAATAGGATTGATGATAGCAAATCGGAATTGAAATCTCTGGAGACCATTGAACCTTCTCCAAAAATTCATCCTCAGTCTTATGATGGTGTTCTGATCAAGACGCCATCTCGTAGAGAACGCAAGGATGTCGAGGCGCCTTCGCAGGAAGACAAAGCATCAAAACCTTTGACGAATGGACATTCAGACGAAAATCATTACAACTACGAAATTTTTGATCAGCTTGGAAAAGAAGCAGATCTTCACAAAGTTCGTAGTCCAAGAAACAAAGGAATAGATTCGCTAAAAAAGGGGGAAAATGATAAAAATGGACAACATTTTTGCAAATTCTGCCCAGAAAAAATGTTTACTTCAGGGCATGTCTGGAAAATACACATGAAAAACAAACATAAGAAGTGTAACTGTCCTTGCGGGCAATATTTTGAAACGAGAGAAGACTACCTGAAACATTTTTATGGAATATTTCCTCTTGCATGCTTCGTGGAACGAAAGTGCCCTGAACGGTTCCGGAGTCTCTATTTCCAGGCGGTACATCATCGAGACAAGCATTTATGTGACCGGCCTTTCTTTTGCGTACTTTGCTTTGGGAACGACGAGGACCCTGAAATAAAGAGGCGAGCCTCGTTTAAGGACATGAAATCACTAAGGATTCACGCTGAGAGCATAGGACATGATCCAAATGAAATGTTCCTGATAAGCAGCAAGAGCGAAATCGATCATAGTTCTCTGCCTTGGAGTATGAAATGCTCAGGAATTGATTTTTGTTAATACAAAATATCCTCGCATATAATAACCATCAGACGCTTCTTAGGTCTTGCTTAAAAGTGCATATGGGAGTTGTAGAGTCAACAATTTTTAAAGAACTTTTGTTTAAAGTATTCGTTTTGATTACGAGCTTATTCAGTGATTTCTAGCAGCAGGGTTGTCTTGTGTTGTGATTTGCTGTGACCAGAGCAAAATACTTTTTTAAAGAAATCCAAATTCAAATTCTTAGGCTCGTTTTTAGCGGAAATATTCTGTAAATAAAGTGCAATTAGTATTCTTTAAGGCCGGCTTCAAAATCAGCCTCAATCGTATCCAGTTTAGGCCAGTAAACGTTCATATCGTACAACATCCGTACTTTCATGCCAACTTTACTGCTTTGTTGTGTGAAAATATTGATGCAAAATAAAATTCGCCTAACGGTTATGAATTGTACGAATTAATGAATTCCATGTTTATATGAATTCAGCAGCATTCATTGGAGCGTCTGGGTATCGTGATGTCCTATCCTACCAGATATTGTTTGTCACCAAATTACAGAAGATACTGTGGCCAAATTGCATTATAAACTGCGCAGTACAGATCTCTTGTCGTTATTTCTTTTAAAATGAGAAAGATACAATGCTTTATAGCAAGACCAAATTTGCATAAATACAAGGGCATTCTCGATTTGATCTTCATTGTTCCCCTTACATTCTCAAATTGATCTTCTTCCGCACTTCTTCAGAAACTCTTTTTGCAGCAGGTCTAGGAATATTAATTGACTTTTACGTCTTCCAAATGTTGGATCTTTTACAAGGTCTCCTGTGGAAAATGTCCACTGACTCAAGAAAAGCTATTGCCACAAGATTTGGCAAAAAACGCGAGAAGAAAGGTTTCAGTGTAAGAACGAGTTACTGTACGGTTTTGTATTCCTTACTGCTAACAGTGATATTTTAATTCATCGGGTACATGGATAAAGAGCAAGCAGATATGGGTCATGCAATTAACTTGCAGCAAACTATTAATACAAACATTTTTCTTAAATGTATGAAACCCTTATACTGGGTCTATAACAAAATTTCTTGTAAGAATGAGCGTTTTCATGGGACATAATTAGCCCCCGCCCCCCCCCCCCCTCAGCTTGCGAATGAGATCATTTTGCCTTTTTATGTTCAATGAACATCGCAAAAATTTATTACAAAAATACCCGAGAAGTCCTCAAATGTCACAAATAAGGCAGCAAATGACGTCCAATCGTCGTTATACTTTTCATAACACCTTGCTCTGACAGAAACAAGCCAGTAGGCACTGCCTCCGCTCTATAAATAAGTTTACTTAACTACTTACAAAAAATTATCTAGCAAACCAAAGGTTAACTTAAAAATATGACACTTAATATAACACAAATTATTCTGCACTAGCTTTATCTGTAAAAGTGTTTAAAAACACAAAAATAGAAAACAATATTTATTGAAAATGGAAATGCTGGTCAAGGGAGGAAATTCTGACTTAGCAAGTACGGCTGCGTCTTTTATGAATTCTGTCTTTCAGATAAAATCTTGATGAAAACAGCACAATACCAGCAAGTGGGAAGGGCAAAAACGATGACCAAAACATGAAGCTATACTTATTTAATACAAAACTGAATCTGGTTGAAATAAGGGAGATATATGAATATTTGTTCGATAAGAAACCGTCTTCAAAAGACCTGTTCTGCCTTAAGATGTCCGGGAATTATGCACTGAAACAGCAGTATTAGCAACCCTCAACCTTAAGGAACTGCTCGAAATTTTTTTATTAGGGGTGAGGTGGAAACGATTCTTTACGACAATTAAACACATTTCCTGTTGAACTGTCATAGATAAATAGAAAGAAGAGATCTTTATGAGTTATTAGGTGTTTCATTTCATGTAATCTCGTGTTTCGTTTTTGTCTTTCTAAAAAGAAGCTCTTAAGTCCCTGAGCTATAAAAAGAAGCTCTTAAGTCCTTGAGCTCTTAAAAGAAGCTCTTATGACCTTGGCATCAAGAAATCTTTAAAAAACTTAAATCACTAAAATCAAACAAAAAACTTGAAAAGCTAAGTTTTAATCTAGAACTTAGTTTCTTATAGATTAAATTATACCTATATCTGGTGGGTGTCAAATCCATGGGTTTGGCAAAAGAGGCTCCGAGCGGGTGACTTCGAGATACAAGTGTTAACCCTTTAGAATGTCATAAGTCGTTAGATACTCTATTAACAATGTTTTCTCCTTCACCGAATGGAGTATTATACACCTTAGTGATAAATAAAACCAAAATAATCTACTTAAATTCATTTAATGTTTCATGTAATTTCAAACATCGACCCACAAGGCCTTGCTTTGTTCTTCTTGGACCCTGTCGTTGATTTGCGAACATATGCTGTGGAGGGTGTTGCCATGTATCACAGCTGAAAGACAAAGTTGAATTCAAAATGAGAATCTGGTAAAGGCGGGAATGGTTACGAAGGTCGAATTAGTCGGAAGGAATGTTATAATAAAGCTGGCAAGGTAAAGCAACAATGATTCAGGCTTTTTTCGACCAAAATTCGTTATTTTTTGAAGCTTTGGAAACCGACGGACACGTAGAAAAAATATTTTCTCAAAAACGATAAGGTCATACCTGTAATTTGATGTTTATAATCTCTCTCTAATTTCGTGCCTTGGTCAAAAAGGTCTTTTGCCTCTCTCGAAGTTAATTTTTCTCGAATATAATGTCCATCACGCAGCTCCCTAGAAGCGACAAAAGATTTTTTATATCTGAGCAAAAAAAGGGAAATTCAAAGATTACAAGCGATTCTTATTTACAAACTGTGGACAAAATGTTTCGTAGTTGGACCACTAGATGCTTAAAGACCGTGGAATATTTCGTGTGACACTATCACATGTTTCACAATGACGGTTTGGCACGGTGTCATCAGGTAATTAAATTCAATGCTGGAGAGATACATTGGGAGAGACAGACGGTTTAATGCACAAAGATTGATAACAACATAAGCAACAATAACAAATCATCAGACAGACAATGTTAGACAGGTTCGGCCACGCATATTATCATGTTCACATAACCAACGAAAAAATATCTTTTGGTCGTGTACAAGAGTGTTCCATAGTTCAGTTCCGTTTTCTCAGTGCCATACTTGAGAGATCTATGAAAGATCTTAGGTTTAAAAAGCTATTTTTCCCTTTTTTCTTTTTGCTAATGTTTTTGCTACTTTCTTACATATTTATCAAACTTGGAGTGAGCGAGCAAAGATTTTTTAGGTGATGTAAATTTGAGAAATAGCAACGAGCTCAAATTCATGCCTATCCCTCTATTTTAAAGACTAGTAAATCCGTTTAAATTTCAAATGAATGAATAATATAGGTACCAAGGCCAATGTGGTCCTTTCATATTTTTTAACGATACCAACATTTTCTCTTATTGGAATCAAAAAGCCAAATATCATGTCAGGTATACAAAATGTTAACCTGCTCCTAGAAACTATTAACGGATCATCAATGGCTCTCTGCATACTGTACATTTGATTTAAACTGATAATGTACTGAAGATTGTTAAGATCATATCTTTATCGATCGAGCATGGGAAATCTAAGCTTGATCGAGCATGGGAAAAAACATGAATGGGTATACAATTCCAAGCATTGAATAGACATGTTTCTAGACATGCAGCCTGGATCTTATTGGCGTCTAGTTCCCTAACATAGTCAAAAAAGTTTGAGTAAAGTTGCGAATAAATTCAGTGAATCTATGGTTGAGAGTTAAGCTTTTTGTAAATACAGGAAATGAGTTTCAGCATGAATAGGTCCCCAGCTTCTTATTAATAACTCAAAGTTTACATTCCCAAATTTAATTGCTACTAGAAACCACAGTAGGAATTTCAGAAACCTTGATGATAAATCGTGGTATCTTTGTAATGATGAGAAGAGCAATCATTGACCAATCCTTTTCATCCTTTCATAAACGTCATCGTAAGGCTAGCTATTACAAAGAATAGGACTTTGAGCGATTCCATTCATTGAAAAGCCAGTGGAATTTTCATTTCAGTGCAGAAAACAACGATCACCTAAGATTGCGATTTCAAGCAGAAATATTTACTAGAAGATGGCTTTATGATATATATCAAGAAATTACGAAACCCCTTTTTCTAAAGAAGTGAGGTTGGTACAGATTTACGCAACAGCCATCCTGATTTCTTTTGTAATAAATTTATATATTCTCTTCATTTTCTCTTTGTCAAGTGGACTGACCCCCCCCCCCCTCTTTAAACAATGAGAATTTTCAGTGTTAAACAATGGTAAGTTAATTGAAAGATGGGTTCGAAAAATATGTAAAGTTTGTGAAGTTTTGGGTCCATGTGTCTTTGGATTGGTGTAAACTGTAAAGTGTTCTCAGGGTGATAGTTTCGGTTTGTCTCAAAATGACTATCCACAATGTTTCAATTCCCACCAGTAGAGTTGGAACAGTTTTTCCACTTTTCTACTGAATATCTCCCCTCCTCCTCTTAAACAATGCTGGAAAGAAAGGCGATTTTCTAGTTCAGCATTGTTAAGGGATCGAAAAACACCAATCGAAAAACACACTGAAAATTAGTTGCGATTTCAAGGGAAAAAAGAGGATAAATTGATAGCTTGGATGGCAAACATTGAACGAAGACTTATATCGAAGCAATAATGATCCCCCAGCTTAAAACAAATATATTCTGTTTACTTGACTGCAAATATAGTTTCCATTTCTGCAATAATAAATCTTTTGAAAATGGCTTTGAAAAAAGCAAACATTTTACAACATACTAAAAGCTTTTTCGTCTGACACTCCTCAGAGCATAAAACGTCAGAATAGGTTCCGAAAAAACACGATGGAAAAATATATACCCAGTTGTGGTTCGAAATAGGCCAATCAGAAAAACGCAAGCACAAGACCGGTATAGTTGACCAATCAGTGCTGCGAGCCTAAAGAAAAATTACCAATGGAGTCCAAGAGAGAAAACGAACTCCTTTTGTCTACACAATGGCGGCTTTTTCGTTTTTATGTAGATAAAATAAATCTTTTGTAAAGTTCGTAATATTATAAGTGTTGTCCTCCTCTGTGAGATTGCCTCTTTTGCATTAAACTACTTGCTTTTTCGTGAATGTGCATGTTTCTAAGTGCTTAAAGTTTTTGTTTTGAACTTTAGATCTACGTTCTGAAAGGCTGAATCATATACTCGAATGTAACACAACTGTAACATATGTCTATCTTTTTCATGTTGCGATCCTTAGAGGTTTCCATCTTGTCGTTGCCGAAGTATGAATTCTTGGTTCATATGCGATAGCATATGCGATAGCAAGGATGAGGTCCAGTCTACATTACAGATAATCAAAAATAGAAATTTATTTCCTAGTTATTCGAATTAATCATCAAAGAGATTGTAGAACTATATAAAATACTCGAAAACAACTAAGAAATTGATGATCAACAGGGTCCTTTCTATTAGATTAGCTAATAAAAGATGATTGCAAGTTTTGGCAAGAGAGATTCTATAACAAATAGAGACAACAAAATAAAACTCACTTTATCTGTTTATGTGATTTGAATTTGAGTAACATGACAACAGCATGTAGGTTGAGTGACGTCAGCCGTTCCAGAGAAGAAGGGTTTACATCAAGTAGGCAATGCTTGTTCTGGAGGGGATAATAATTTATTACAACAAGCCATACGAAAGATTAATTAGAGCAGACTTTCTTGGCATCAAACTATAAGCTGGAGTAATGCAACACAAAGAGGAGTAATCAAACATAAAAATGTATAATTTGAAATCTAAAATCTTAAAACTAAATAAAATAGACTAATAGAAAATATGTTTTTCGAATCGCTCATCAAGCCGCCAAAAGTTTCGTAACAAGCATGTCAATATTCCTATTGTCTCTTTTCTCTCTCTGAAACCGAAACATTTGTCTTAGGAAATGATCTTGTTTCCCACCATAACGAATAAACAGAGAGGGACTTTTGCTGAGTTTGAAATAGACTAATAATTCACTCCGGCATAACTGGTTCCATCAGATCAAAGAAGAGCAAACAATTTCTTGGCTAAACCTTTACGTAATTCTTACCTTTAGGAAATTCATTTCTCATTGGTAAAACTATATTAACCTTTTTATGTTCTGCCTAATAAATCTTTCTTTTTACACTTGAACATTCAAACGATTCAAATCAAGTAATTCGCCATGAAATTAAAAAATCATCAATACAATTCTCAGTAAGTGAGATTCACGTGTCAATTTATAGCGTCGCCTTTATTTTTAACTAATAATCAATACGAACTTTGCAAAACGTTTGATCGGGCAAAAGGACAGAAAACGGCGAATATGAAAATGGAAAATTCTCAAAATTCTCTTGTGTATACCTTGTCGATTACGTCTTTTATTCCAGCTTGCGTTATACATGCGAAACTCGTGCCTCGTCTTGATAACGTATAGTCAAGATACATTCCTGATTCAACGTCCTTTTCAACGGAGTCCTTTGTTGTGCGAACCATTTCTAAAAGTTACAAAAAGAATAGGCGTAATTAAAACAAAGAATTCAGCACGGTTGATGCTACAATATCCTGAAAATATAACTAAAAAACTGCAGTCCATGGTAAAATAATTTATGAAAGATTGCATACTAAAGAAAGCTACAAATTTGTCGATTGGTTTGGATTTTAAGTTACCTGGCAATGAGCGGGCAAATTTGTAGGGCCATTCCATCACGAGTTTGTCACAGACTGGCTCTGACAAAGGACCAATCACCACAATTGGACGCAGGAAATGACCTGATAAGAATAAAAAAATTTTCAAATGATTTGACTTAAAAAGAGGTTCATTTCAAGTCAAGCAAACTACATAAATGACAGTTATATGCTTGAATAAAAAAAATCGATGATTGCCACAATATGCATTAGAGAGCTATTATTTGATATAGAACTTACAGTTCAGGTGAGGAGATAACTCATGGATACAAAACCCTCTGTATATATGTTTGAATGGGACGGGGGGGGGGGGGTTAGAGATTGATTGGTAGGGGTTGACTCACAGGCTGTATGTATGAATTTTTTTACTTAAAGGCTATTTATCCATTCTTTAATAAAGGCTTAATGGCATTAGAAGGATAAAAAGCGATTTCCATCCAGCTATAACAAGGTATACGAATGCATTTGAATTACTCACGGTTTGTAGATAAACAAACACTAAACTTACTGTCGCGTCGCATGACCAACTGATACGCAGGCAGTTCGGAGTCTACGAGCAAATGGATAACTTACTTGATAATTGCAGTTACAAATAAGACACATTTAAGATGCTCAATAAACATTATTCCCATCTCTCAGTCCATTCGAAATCAGGTACGTGAACTTTGGCTTTATAGGTACGTGAACTTTGGTAGTTCTGGTAAAATAGAAGTTAGTTATGATAAAATCTACCGTTGGTATTAAAGAATCATACAATCTCCTTGAATCTACGACTAATACGAAGAAATGGAAAGGAGAATAGTGAAACTGTAAGCTAATTAAAAGCTATGTGATCTAGGTAAGGTCCCGTTTAAAACCGCTGCTAATCTAAAGTTAACAGCATGAAGGGAAAATGAAGTTTCTTGTCTTGTTGCTTCTAGCTTCTCCTCAGTTTTTCTCACAATCACTCAAATACATAACTTCATTAAAATCAAATTCAATAATTCATCAGATTTAGACTGGATATTCGAAAAACATCTTCAAGACGGAGTACCTGAAGCGAAAGCTGCTGAATTACTTCCAATACTGCTGCCAGCCTCATCTCCGCGAGAATCACTGCTCTCACGCGAGTGGCTTATCGAGTAACCATGGGAACCTTTTTTGCTTCGCCTGAAGAAGCTATGTCGAATTTTCATTTTGTCGTCACTGTAAACTGAACATCGCCGCAGTAGTACTTCTTGTTCAGCCCTTAAAATAAAATACAAGAAGAATCAATATCTTGCGTCATCTAAAGACATTTTGATTGGCAATACGATGCAAATATTCCAACAAGTAGGCCAGAAAACCACTTTGCCCACTGAAGAAAGGATGAAAAGTGAAGAGAATCGAAATCGGAAAAATGGTTTCAAATCATAAGAAACCGAAGAAGGTAGAAGTAGAAGGAAAATGATGAAATAGGAAATAACAACTAGGCCATGATCAAGATAGTGATTTCAAAAGCAGGTGAAGCTGTAGTTTTCTTGCTGATAAAAAGAAAAACATTTACTATAGATGTATATGCTTCTAAAAGCAAGAGCAAGGAACATAATAAAGACGTACTTGGTTTTGCTTGGAATAGTTCCACACTCCTTTTTCTGATCTTCAGTGTCGGTGACAAGCCAGGCCTTCCAAAGCCCAAGTTTTCCCTGATACAAAGTGCTCGTCACAAACAAAATGTCGCCTCGCTTGAAGTTAAGTTCTTCTTTGTTGTGTGCAGCTCGATCAAACAGTGCCCTGTGAATGAAAAAAAAACTTTGAAACAACACTCCAATTTGTATTAAGGTACGGCAGGTCAAATCATATTGCCACAAATGATTCACGCAGAACAAGCTATTGCAGTCTATTCTAGCTTAGAAGTTTAACTATCATTATAAATGATGACTTTTTCGCTCTGAAGATAGTAAGTTAAGGAACTGTAAAGGACCGTGTCCTACTATCATGCTGTTTGTGTAGAACTGGCCTTCTCAAAGTGAATATGTCTTCATGTACCGACTGTATACCGGCCCTGACTTTGATTTGAACGAATAGTACAACACGAATACCATTAACGTCACGTTTAGGTTTATTCAAATGTATTTCTAGCAATGCTGATTGCTTAAATAAAAGCACAAGGTCTACAAAAGCCTCCAAGGTCTACCAAAAATTTTTCAAGGTTCACAAAGGTCTACCAAAACCTTTAAAAGTCCATGACGATCTACCAAGGTGTACCACAAAGTCAGAGAGGTCAGCTATACCGTATTTCCTCCAAATTTGGATGCGGCGTTTAAAAGAGGACGGCGCCTTTTTACAAACGGTTGGCTGAAGGTGCGGCGTTCAATAGAGGGCGGCGTTTATCAGAGAAAATACGGTATTTAAAAAAGTTTTAATGATACAAACATTTTAAAACATACTAAAGCTTTTAGTCTGACATTCTTCACAGTATAGAAAGATCAAAAACTTTGATCTATGCTTTTGATCATAGATCAACAAACAAAATTTTGTTGACTTGAATGCATGTCAGAGCATAGATCAAAAACTCTAGTAATATCCTATTTAAATGTTTTAACACCTTTTTTAGGATTGCATTGCATTCAAGTCAACAATTTTTTTCGACTGTTCCTACTTTTTAAAAATGTAGATTATTAAATTTTGCTTATCTACCTTCCAAGAAGTCATGCTAAATTATATAAAAAGTATACATACAATTTAATGTCATATAGAAGTTTTAGAATTTAATGCGGCAATCAAAAACACGTGTCCGCGTACTTTGTGTCGAAACAAGCTCAAAATCTCTGCCCAAAGATCTGTTAAAAATCATTGGAACATTTACACGTTAGGAAGGTATCTTTACCACTCATGTTATTTCCCTTCCCCCTTCTGATGACGTTGTTAAATTTCAATATTGCATGATTGAATTTAGAATTTAGATGAACTGAGAATTTAGCTACAACGACGAAAACTTGGGATAGTAGTTAAATCCAGGAGTTTGCCATGTTTGAACTTGGATATTATGGTGTTCAAACCGCTTTTGGCACGGGATCATCAATGTATCTGAAAGGGTTCAATTAGAGTCATGCTTCTTAAGAAATAGCAGATAATACGCGATAATAACAGAAATTAAATATCGAATAGATATCTTTAACATACCGAACATAAAATGAATCTCCGGGAAGTTCCTTTGACTTTCTAAAAGCTGGAATCATAAATTAGATAGGTTTGAAAAGGCAAGAAATTTTTTTCTTCAAAAGCAAGAAATTAGTATAAACAAAAAAGAATTAACAGGTACTATGATATTTCAAACTTGTATTCGCATGTGAATAGGTCCAATTAAAAACCTATCATTAAAGAAATAATAATCTTAATAAATATGATAAAAATTTATTTTAAAAAGCTTAATTTTATAGCTATTTCTACGAAAAAAAGCCCCAATTGAAAAAGGCATCTTAGAAAATAGACTCACGTGATACAAGCGACTAGATGAAAAACATAAAATTGGGAAGTGTTGAAGAGAAAGATGCTCAAACATAAGCAACCATAAAAACAGGGGGTAAATGTCAGGAGTATCAGTTACAAAAACTTGACAAAAAATGACATCAATACATTTGACAACACATCAAATATAAAACACCAAACAAACAGGCTATACACACCTGCGGCGTCATATTGGACAATCAACTGCACCGTTTCTGTTGGTTTTGCTAGTTCTAACATTGCTTGTTCAGCTGTCTTGTTGACAAACGAGACTCCATTAACCTTAACAAAAGGATACATCCCTTATAAAATCTTCTCTGGAAATTGAATCAATAACGGAAAAACAGACCTAAGGCGTCATGATAAATTTCCTCTGATTTTCTGCACAGTTAAGCACCTGTAGATCAGATTTGTGGTTTATAAACAGTCTCCTCTAGAAATAAAGTTTTAGGCTCTCTGCACTTACCTCAAGAATTCTATCACCACTTCTTAGTAAGCCTTGAGTGAATGCAAACCCATCTTTCTCCAAATCTGACACAAATATTCCAGTAGCGTTACCCCCTGACAGGTTGATACCAAGCAATGTAGTCGGTGTTGGTTTTTTCAAAGTGACAGGGCGAGCCTCCTCACTTGTATTGTCTCCGTGGGCCGCTGCATCATCGCTGCAATAAACCAAAATATTGAGCTTCATATCAGGAACATAAAGTTCATGCATCCACAAACAAACCAAACTTAATAAAGTATACATGGGAAGAAAATCCAGAAATAGCGAAGATACTATGGCCGAAAATGATGAGGAAGGTCGTTCAAAAATAGACATCAAGAAGCAACATGTCCTGTGAAAATCTTGTGATTAGTTACACCTCTTGCTTAATTTTAGGAGCAATTATGCTCGGTGATGTTCAGATGATCAATAAAGGCACCGTAGGCCTAAAGTCAGATGAGAATTACATCATTTCGACTAAATTTCATTCAAATGGATATAAAAGCGAATTCCAATAAAGCCTAGAAAATTCACCGTATTTATCAATTTATATTAACATTGAGAAATCTGAACGTGAGTTCAGAATTGACGATTTGTTGACAATGAAATATCACATGGCATTAAAACTACAACAAGCAGCGCAAGTCTTTAGGATAGCTACTGAATGCTGCGAAGGAGCTTACCACTGCTGTTCATAGTTGGGAATAGTGGTGGCCGTTGAGACGAGAGAATTCTGCTTTGTGTGGGATGAGACCATTGACGCGTTGTTCGATTTTCGCTTCTGCTTTGGTGTGCTCTGTGTACTTTCTTCTTGCGAGCTGTAATTATAATCTCAATTATAATCTCAAATATAATCTCAATTATAATCTCAAATATAATCTCAAATATAATCTCAATTATAACATTGCTAACGAAAAAAGGGATGACTGGGAACAAATACCAGGGATGCTAGAAGCAGAAAATAGATTGAAAAATGAAGTCATTATATTTTGTGAACAGACTCGGTGTATTTCAAGAATAAGCACCCTTGATCGTCGCAAATTTTTTATTTAGGTGGGTTTCAACACAAATTGCACGTGAAACTTGGCAAAATTAAGCCAGAGTTCAGTTCAGTACATCTGAAGAGAAATACTCTAAGAACTGCGCAATCAAAGCGAAAGAGGAAGCTAAACTTTGGAAAAACTCTTCAATGCATTGACACAACCACGCGATAAGGATAAATAAGGAAAAAACCCATACGGAAGGAAGGAAGGTATTTTTATAAGACTTACTTTGCGGAGGCTTCTTCAGTCTCTGTAAGTTCTAAAATCAAAATTCTTGATAATTAAACAAAAAGAAAATGATACAAATTATCGATCATCAATTAGATATCACAATTAGATTAAGTCAAAGAGCCAAAAGATTGAATTTTTTTTCCTATTGTTTTATGATCAGCAACAAAGGCAGCCATCATACCACCAAAGATAAAGAATTCACGGTATCAGCTAAAGGGAAGGGCTTGGAAAAATATCGGGCCACGAGCATCTTTTGATTTTTATGATTAAGTAATATTTTCCGCGTGAAGACAAATCGTGGTTTGTTTAAACTTGATAAACTACGCGACAAATATGAAGACATTGGGCTCCATTCAAATATATTATGTCCCTAAAAAAGTTTAACGCAAAAAGTTCCAGTGGCTCCAATAAGAGAAGACGAGTGGTTACTAAAAATTAGAGGCAAGTGACAGTTTATGTTTCAGTGCTCTTAATGATACAGTTTATGACTACTTACAGCGATTGATCAGCAATGATATTTGATCAATGATTAGTGGTTTTCTACATCAGCTGATTTATGATTACTTTAAATAATGGGAAAACAGCTGCAAACGGGTTATTGCAAAATACAAATGAATGAAAGAAGTAACTGTTTATATCGTTGATTAATAGAGCGATTGATCACTGATTAGACATGATTTCTGTCTGGTAATAACTCAACGAGAAAGGAATCAAAAGAAATGATTCAAAAGACATGACTCAAGAGAAGTCAATAGAAATGTCTTACTATGTGGGTTGTATTGCGCAAGGACGGTGACAGTTGCGGCATCGGCTGATTGCTTGAGAATCAATGCAGCTTGATTGAAGGTCGCCGATCGTAAATTAATTCCATTAAACTGAAAATATAAAAACATCCCATGTTAGAAAATCTATTACCTTATCAGCCGGAACAACATTTCTTTGTACATGTTTCATCCACGTTAAAGGCAAAGGAAAAACACTGAAGTTCCTTATAATACCTCTCAATCAACAATTGGCCAATCAGTGACCGTGATACCACTTACACGCTTAATGATTGGCTAATATTGATTGACAGTTGGCTCAAATCACTTCAGTATCTGTCAGTTGTCTTTAAGTAAATTTCTTATCCACGGTAAGTCAATTTCAAAGCATATTATCTCACTTTGTCAGCTCCAAGAAAACGTCAAAAAACCTTAAGACAAACAAATGAAGTCATATGTCCTAATCAGATTTACCTCTCTTTTCTCCATAAACCTATCATCAAACATTGCAAGATTCAACAGATGCCTAATTACAAGAGTGTTCACAATGTTAAGAATAATATCATTCAAGGATTATCCTTAAATGTAGTTGAATGTGGTGCTCCAGTAGCTCACAAAATATGTCAAATCATGCAACACAAAATGTTTCCCAAGTCTTAATTTACTTCCTGGAAATTTTTTCCATCCATGAGTTATGAACCCAGCTTTGTCAGAACAACAAAAATTTAAACGAAAACTGGTTGATAATGCTATGAAAAGCTAAAAATGGAAACATTAAGTAAAAAAGAATCTGCAAAGCAGCCTTAAAAGTTGCAAACCTCAAGTAGCTGATCTCCAAACTGCAACCCAGCAGCCCCTGCGACACTATTTTCGTTCACCATGGTAACAAATACTCCCCCTTTTGTTCCTTCGCCAATTGAAATCCCAAGCGGGTAGATTCCTTTTTGGATGACAACAACACGGGGCTCACCCTCTCTGAAATTTGAAAGGAATTAAAGAATGCATACAACAAAAGTTGCAAACATACTACAGGTATAGTAAAGGTATTAGGATTTTTCCTTCTTTCAAAGCCACTATACGTTTCCTTTTAACAAAAGTTCCACTAATAAGCGTCGGTTACTCTCTCCTGAATTGGAACGAACTCTCTTCGGTAAGTCTTTCAAGTTGAGAGAGCTCCTTCTTTACGAAAATCTATGCATACAGATCCTCATAGCTGCTTAAATATTGTTTTACCTTTAATTTACTGTATTAGTTTATAATTCCTCAATAGAGTCAATTAATGCAATTCAGTATTTGTGGTGACATTTGTAGGTAGATGATTTTAAATGAAACAAACTGAAATAAAGATAAACAAGTGATCCGGTTTAAAGTACTTTGCTTTAACCCTCATAGGCACAATGACCATCAACGACATCATTATCTTAACCGCAAGGAGCATCTTTCAAAAGAGGTCACTTACGAAAACTTTAAGGACAATGTAAGATGCAGTTGGCTATAACGCTTCTATACAAGCACTTGATGAAACCGGACAAACGATTAGAAAAAAATAAATAAATCTTTTACCTGCTGTCTTCCTCATACACTGGCCGGATAAATGTGTGCGAGGCATTAAAACCTGACGACATTGAAGACGTCGACGAAGCATGGGAACTGGTCGATCGATGATGGCTGCGTGCCATAACTGCACCAATCTTCAAACCACTGCTTGAAAATTGATCCGGAATTCTGCGGTCGCTATCTGCATGCATCCTGCCATTAGAAACTGGCAAAGTTGCACTAGGCATTACATGAGTGATATTCGGGCGTGTTCGGCGATTTTGCCGCCCAACACTTTTAGGTAAGCTATAACCGTGCGAAAGCGAATCGGGCCAGTTCGTGAAACCGATTGGCGAAGCGCCATTTTGAAGAAGTATTTCGTGTCTCCGAGCACCATTGTTCACACTGTATACAAAAGAACGAGAACCTGGAGCTGATTGCGGTCGGACACTCCTTGAACCTGAGTGTGAGTCAGAGTTTATGCTTGCGTCATTGCTCGTCGAGTTATTAGTAAATCTTTGTGATACAATAGCAGTCATATACGAATTAGATCGAGCCGGTTGTGGAGGCGGACTTGGTTGCCAATGACTCCCCTGGCCCTTCATTTTATCCTCCTTCTCAATGTCACTCAACTGTCCTTCAGAAAACTTGCCACTAAACGAAGCACGTTCTGAATTTTGCCGCAAAATCTCATCCAGGTCTCTTATTTCCCGCAAAGTTCTTTTCTCGTTTTCTGATATGGTGTTCCTTCTAAATCGGTCAGGTGATAGCCTGCCGTGCGAGCCTAAAGATGAGCCACTCATAACAGAGCTCCTTCGTGAATGCAACGATGCGGGGTACTCAGTCATCCTGTTAGTCATTGAAATTGGCACTGACGGGCAGCGGTGCTGCCTAGAAGCAACAAATGGACTTGATTGGCTCTTTTCAGCATCACATGACTGCGTCTCCGATAATTCTTTGTCCTGCTCTACGTGGGGAATTGTCAAGCTCCTATGACTCGAAGCAGTGCTAGCATTTCCCTTCAGAATAGTTAAGCTGACAATACTTCTTTTCAGCATTATTCTTGCATCGCGATATGGGATGTTCTCAATTTGACTTCCATTTATCTGATGAAGATAATACATATTTCTATAAATGTTTTGAATGACGGTGGTTTGATCCTTTCAGAGTTTAGGAAGTTTAAAAGGTCACATTGTAACAATTATTAATTATATAAATAGTGAGCTTATATCAAATTAACTTTAATCTTATTTGTAAACTTTTAGTTTTTCAAAATTGGGTACAACCTTGCGGTCCTAATGTCAAACCTCGCCCAATAGGATAGAATCTTGCGTTAAAATGTCAAACCTTATAACGCAAGATTCACAGAATTTATTAGTTCTGGCTTACTCAAAATTAGACCGTCAAAAAAATACAGAATGGGTCGACCCTTCTATCTTATGTGTCTCTAATTCAGAGGACCCGCTTTTAAGGTGCTTAGTGACGCGCTTATTAAAGAATACAAGATTAAAACATTTATCTGCTACGGCAATGAACTAGTATTGTAATATCTTTCAAAGTTTAAGGTAAAGTGCTAAAATCCCATTAATGTCATCCCTAAAGTGAATAAACACTTAATCAAATCGTTCCTCCTTGAGAAGTGCTAAAAATATTTTATGCTTAGTCAGCAGAGAAAGCAGCAGCTAGTGCGTCGGAAAAAACATGGCTCCAACTTCAATACATTACAGTTTCATAATGGGAACGATCAGTCCAACGTAGCTCATACCCTTGGTGAGACGGTGATTGGAGAAGGTATATTGAAAACCTAGAGTGTGCGATTTATATTGACGAAAGCATCGTGTCAGGTGCGAGGATGGCTCAGATGTTAGAGGTGCTGACTACAGACCCAAGGGTCTGTGGTTCGAGTCCCTGGCATGACCAAACTTTCTCCCAGAGTGAAGAGAGTCGCCAGTTTTCTGTAATTCCAGGCATTGGAATCACGAGGTGTGGTCACATCGAGAGGAAGGACCAGGACACTGCTCGATAAGCATAGGTTTCTCAGTGTCCTAAAAACTACCTTTGGATGCTAGGTAGAAACAAATATAAATACAAAATCGTTTAAGGATACTGACCGTTAAGATTTTGTCACCTATCGATAAGGTCTCGTCTTCCGATGCTATACTGCCGGGCTCGATTCGTTTGATGTGCAACCCACTATCAATACTTAGGCCAAGCTCTACAAAAAAACAGTTAATGGGAAATAAAATTTGAAAATAGCACAGAAAAGCGGAAACATGTCATACTAAAATACTTTACCATGTTTCCGCTTCTCCCTTCTATTTTCGGTACCAAAGGCTTATTTGGAAAATAAAATAATATGCAGGAAATAGCAAAATTGCTGTAAACTCTTTAAATCGGTGATTGAAAAATAACATTACGTGCAAGGTATAGCGTAACTGCTTCGCAAAAAAATAGAAGGACTCCGCTCTCAAATCTCAAATCAGGATTCATTAGTTTGATATTGTCACCGAGAACAGGTAGCTTATTGCCGAACAATTATTGTAAGGCATAGTAAAAGTAAAAGAACGAGAATTAAGAACGCTAATCAGTGCTAGCTACAAAACATTTGCTAAATTTCTGAGCGATGCATGAAAACAACATTAACTTTCAATTTTTTTATAAAAAACTCCACTTATAATTTTACAAAAGTAAAAGCAACATGAATGATCCTGGCAGTGAATGTTGATAAGGATTAAGGCAGTAATCAAGGGGCATTAAAAGAAAAAGGATAGTGAAGGAATGAAAGAACAATATATTATGTAAGGATATTCGAAAAAAGGACACAGCTCTGAAAACTATATTTTAAATACTGTCCCAAAAAATCAAATTTGAAGAAAATGTTTTTCAAAAATATATACTGTTGGCGAGCTGTAGTTAATTCTAAGCGAATCAAGTTATAACATCAAAAATTGAAATTTCATATTGAGAATGAAGAAGCCATTTCATATCTCAAAAATATCAACAAATTATCAAGACTTTTGCTGGCCACATATCAGGATAGCCTGGACAACATTTTCTAGCCTGGACAGAGCTTTTGCACGCTTGCTGCTGACATTCAGATAAAGGGAAGGTATAATGGTAGGTGGATATATCAATGACATTCGAATGATCAGATGGTTGCGATTGGAGTCAGCTAGGAACAGACCGTGGGTGCTTTTCAGAACAGACTGTAAGTTTGAAAGCTCTGTTTTGACAACACCAGGCTCCTCTATGCTTTCCATTGCTCCAGCTACTGAAATCAAGCCTCTTTGAAACGTAAAAAGGGGGTCTAGGTCCTTTTCAAAAAGTTATAAGAGTAAAAGTACCTCTGTCTTCTGTGCGAATCAGTTTGACACTTTGTACAGATGTCCTTGGTCGACCCTGCCTCTTTCGGAGCACACTCTGAAACAAAAACGTATTTTAAGTTCTAAATATCAAAATTTGAATTATGATATTTCTTTAAGGTCATAGCACTCTTCCGTTTTCACACTTCGCTTGGAATGTAATACAGGAATCTTTGGCATTGCGGAATAATAAAAAACAAAACTTGTTTTATCATGTCTAAAGCTTTATGGAAATAACAAATACAGGTCAGAGAGATCTGAATATAGTCATATTTGAAACCATCTTGAAAGTCAAACAAATAGTCCAAAAACAGTCTTATTAGCATCACTGAAAATTCATCTGAATTACTGACAATTGAGGTTATACAAAATGTTTTGGAAATATATCGAAGGCAAATAAACCGCAAAATGGGAGTTGAGAAAAGTTTTCAAAGTTTAAAATTGCAACATACCAAACTAATAAAATTCGACCCTTGTATTGCTTGATTTGCCAGTTCCGAGCTCACATTTGTAAGATCAATTTCATTGACTTTTAATATGCAGTCATTCACTCTATACAAAACAAACGACAAAACAAAAATAATTCAAACCTAATGTCAAAACATTGGCATGTTAAAATGGAAGCAGAACAAAACAAAACACAGAATAAAGCAAAAAAGGTTTTTGTTTCCATATCGCAGAAGATTTCGGATTCCCAAAAAGGAATAACTTTTCATTTACTGCCAATTCATCTTCTGAAATTTTTCTCTGTTTAAAAATGTTTCGAGGATATTTAAGAGTCTTGTTAAAGACAGTAAACTTTGAAGCTTAAATATCTTTAAGCTACCTAGCTTTTAACAATTTGTTAAAAAAAAGATTAAAAGGAAAGAGCAAAAATTCCTGCTAAGCGAAAACATTGGTGAATAGAAGCGGCCTTGAGTTAAAGCTTTAAAATGGCTTTAAAAAAAAGCGAACATTGTTGCAACATATTAGCTAAAAGCTTTTTCGTCTAACACTCCTCAGAGCATAAAACGTCAGAATAAGGGTCCGAAAGGACACGATGAAAAACATATACCCAGTTGTGGATCGAAATAGGCCAATCAGAAAAACGCAAGCACAAGACCGAGCATTGGCCTACTGTGATCCGGAACTGGGTCTATATTTTCCATCTTTTCATTCGGACCCTTACTATGACGTTCTATACTCTGAGGAGTGTTAGACGAAAAAGCTTTTAGCCAATATGTTGTAAAATGTTTGCTTTTTTCAAAGCTATTTTTAAGTTCTATACCGCAAAAAAGCTTTGCATTTAGTTTTAACGTTTGTTGTCGCCAATTGGCATTCGTATACAACCAACAAGTACTCAGTAAAAGATAAATCTTACGATTTTGAAAAGTGTTAAAATGATAATAAAACATAACGAAATTAAATGCTAGATCGTGCTAAGAAAAATATTAAAATTCCCTCTATTCTTCATATTTACAAATTCGAATAAATTCTATTGATAACTGCCCAGCCCCTTCAAAGATCTTCTAAGAAAGGCAATATCGATAACACAATTGAATCTTATTTATCTTCCTGAAGATAAAAAGGTAGAACCGAAAACGATGCCTTTATATCCTAGGAAACAAGCCGTGAAACAATAATGATCTGAATGCGTAACAATAAACATCATAATGATTTAAAACCACTTCACAAAGTCATGGAACACTAACGTCAAATTTTAAGAATGAATCAGTGACCCCCCCCCCCCCCTTATGCTGTTTCATAAATCAACGTAGGGGATTGGGAAGTAACATTTTTGTGCATAGGGTATGGTATTTCCATAAACTATTAACATTATTCTTGGGGAAGGGGAGAGAAAGTTGTAGTATTTTAGAGAAGGAATGGAAGATAGAAAACAAGACATAAACTGTTCGATGTTCCATGTATTATTAGCGGGAATTGTAGCTTATGGAAATGACTTTTTCTGGAAATAGACTAATAAATAGATAAAGAAATCATGCTACCAAAGCCCTTATAGATGTCATTTGTCAATCTTTATTTTTAAGTTTCAGGTCTAAAAATGAATAGGATAGCATTTTGCTGTCTTGAAATGCGCGTGAGAAATGCACTTTCTTCGACCCACGCGTACCCTCCCTGACCACCTTATATCCGGGATAAGATTGCCACCTTTAGATTTAATACAAAAAATGATCGAACAATTGCAAGTGCTCTTTTTCCATTACCTCAGTTTTCCATAGGCAACACCGTCTGGTGATACCCCAGTAACAAAAATGGAGCAGTCTGTTGGATGGAGGGGTGCATCAACACCGCCGCCGATTGTAAAACCAAAGTCTCCATCTTTCGATGTCTAAAGAAAATCAAACGTTTTTATGTGTGAATAAGAAAATAGTATTGCGAATCCCTACTGGCAAACGATGACATACTGTTACTTGTGCAAAAACCTTTCCATACATGATTTGAAAAAATCTCTAAAGAATCGGTGTCATTAAATGCAAGATCGAGGAGAGATGAGAAGACAATGAAAAGAAAAATATGACGCGAAGTCACTAGAGAGAAACTATGGATCAAAAACTATGGATCGAAAACCATGAAAAACGTATAAGATTTAGAAGAAGAGAAAAAACGACAATAAACAGGATCTGATAACAGTTTTACAAATGTAAGTGATAAATAGGCCTAGGCAGAAACGACTGAATAGCTTACCATACCTTTTCTAAGTCCAAGGTCTCTAGCTCGCATTCCTGTGAAAATAAATACATGAACATGGGTAGAATGCATGTGCGTCAAAATGGTTGTTAGCTATACGGAAAGAACCAGTTGCTAATATGGATGCTGAAATAACTATAACAAACAAAACAAAAGCTGGCAAATGCGATTTGGATCAATCTGCCTCGTGCTTATGGATCGTTTAATGTTTAGCCTACAACCCTTCACAAAATGTGTCTCCTGGCTGAGACCTGTCTCCATTGAAGTTTTATATTGGAATAAAACGACATTAATTGTCATGCCCCTCCACCACGACATTAATTGTAATGCCTCTCCCCCACATAAAGCAATATTGCTTCGCAACCAAGATTTACCAACTGCATTCTCTTCAAATCAAACAAACAACATTGTTTTGCTGAGAAAGATGGTGAAAACTCAATGCACATTCACAACTTTTGTGAAGGATTTTAGGTCGGTTAATCATTCAAAAAACTGGAAATTGCGTGAGGTAGGAAAAGAATAATTATTTGCCAAAGTCAACATTTTCATTTTGAAAAACAATTCCGTCAACATTTTCAGTCAAAAACAAACAATAGATGACTTTAGCAGGCCTGGCCACAAGCCTTTTAGAAGGGGAGCAGCAAACAGCTCTCTTAGTTAACTCCAGGTGAGCTCTTTCTAGATAAATAATAATAGAAACAAGGAAATTGATTTTACAGAGATCAATTTGCTTTTTAGAGCAAATTATAAGAACAATCTGTAGCTCCCCCTCCCCCCAGCATCTGAGGAGAGCCTGGAGGGGAGCAAGAGTTATGGCTCTTCCGAAATGGCCAGACCTGTTTTAGGCTTGCAAAATTTGTGATGAACACGAAAACTTTAGAAAACATAACATTATGCATGATTTCATTGGTCAAACACAAAATTTCTCCTGTTTACTAATTTGGCTCCAAATCTGGATACGAATTCTTTTGGCACAATAAGAGTACTGTGCTCTATCTAATACAATCAGAGTCTTATCTAATGGTTGACATCTTGTGGAGAGGCAGAGGATGAGAGCCTCAAAATGTGCATTCAGTATTTTTGGTCCCTTCAGCTAACTTAGACAACAAAATTGAAATAAAGACATAATTATAAACATTCTGAAATTTTATAGAAAAAACTTTCCGTACACATGGTATTTCCGGGAGCAGATTTTTGCTGCAACTTAGATACATCTTCGAAATTAAATCAGTAAAATTGGGGGGTTTCTATAATTCTGACTTGAATTCTTTAATTCTAAAGATATTTAAACACAAAGACCGGGGATTTCAAACATTTCCTTCACTTTCCAAAGCTAACCTTTTAAACTTCGTATACAAATTATTAAATCAGAGTCAAACATATACACAAAGAAGGTTCTAAAAATAAATAATGGGCTGTCAGTCTTGAACACGCCTAAATAAGGCCTAAAATAAACCAAGATTGTCAGGTATCGTAAGCATAGAAGCTTCGTGTAATTAAATATAAATCGCGTTAATGTTTACTTACATTGGATTCTGTGTCGATTGCCGAGTCTGTGCTGACACAGATTTCAAGTCCTTCGGCTAAATTCACATCTTGGCATTTCTTTATGCTGATCAGCTCCTTAAGCACTTTTGTGTGCTGAGTCTAGCGGGATTGGGTAAATTTTGAGACATAATGATCATTAAAAAGAAAGCAACAGCTTTTGGAAAGATGGCAAAAGTACAAACTTAAATACAACATAATTCATATTTATCTCAAGCCATTGACGACTCACAAACAGGGATAAAGCTTTTCACCCATTTCAAAATCGCGAATTCCGTTCAAGCATTCCGGAAATTTCCAAACGCCTCCTATTTCTAATTCATTCAACTGACTTTGATCATTATCATTGAGGTACTTCATAGTGCTCTTTCATATTATAACAAGCTTGCTTACTCAAAAGGCTGAGACGACAAATGTGGGCTTAAATAAGGGGATGTGATGCTGGTGGGATTATGGGAGGACAAACTCACCCTTAGGAAATAAGGGTATGTAATACTGGTTGGATTATGGGAGGGCAAACTCATCCTTAGGAAATAAGGGTATGTAATACTGGTTGGATTATGGGAGGGCAAACTCACCCCTAGGAAATGAGGGGATGTGATACTGGTGGGATTATGGGAGGGCAAACTCACCCCTAGGAAATGAGGGGATGTGATACTGGTGGGATTATGGAAAGACAAACTCACCCTTAGGAAATAAGGGGATGTAATACTGGTGGGATTATGGTAGGGCAAACTCACCCCTAGGAAATAAGGGGGTGTGATACTGGTAGGATTATGGGAGGATAAACTCACCCTTAGGACGTCATGCTTGTTTTGTAGTGTCACCAGTTCATCAGCAATCCGATCTCTTTCTGATACCAAAACATTGCACCAGTCACTTAGTTTCTGCGATTCTCTTACGATTTTGTTTCTTTCGCCGAATGCCCAATCTCTTCTTAACTTCGCTACTTCGGCTACTGTCCATGCCTTTGTCAACTCCTTCGATAATGCATCTAGACGTGACTTCAGTAGTTGGCTGTGTTTTTCGATATTCTCAGCAGGCGACTCAAACAATTGTTTTACTTCAAAACACTCCTTCAATATTTTATCTCTGTGCGAAATAGCTTCGCTCCGCTCTTTTCTTGCAGCATCTCTTTCTTGCTTCTTCATCTCAAGCTCTTGTCGTAACTCTTCGAACTTCTTTAAAATATTGTCTCGATCCCTCAAAGTCTCCTCCAGCCTCTCTTTCAGACTATATGACTCCTTCACTGCCTGGTCTCTATCCACAAGAACGGTGTTTATTTCTTGCCTCAAACACTCAGCTTCATGTTGTATTTTCTCCTTATCCTCGAGATGGCTAGCCACCATCTTTTGAGAATTTGATAAATCATCCTGCAATTTTTCTATCTCTCTATGTACGCTGTCTCTCTCGCTCATAACCAGCTTGTACTCCTGCAGAGCGGCATTTCGCTCTTCTTGCAGCTTCCCAGTTTCCTTACTCAAGCGCACACGGTAGCTCATCTCACTCTCCTTCAGCGCTGCCTTGAGTTGTTGCTCTGATTTCATAGATGTCTGTATCGCTTCTTCGCGGTCTCGAAACGCTTTTTCGTATTCCCGAATCGTGACAGTGCATTGTTGCTGCAATGCATCTCTTTCCATCAAAATGGCATCTCTTTCTTGCAATAAAAGTTCGTACTTCTCGTTAGCCTTCACTGACTCTTCGTCTAATTGATTCAGTTTGCTCGTAACAATCGCGTAATCTGTTTGTATATCGTCCAACTTTTCTCGTAACGCTTCCTCGCGTAAATCGCTCTTTTCATCCTTACCAATGCGAATGTCGTCAAGAATAGCCTCGCAACTTTTACGGCGATTTTTACCATACAAAAGGCTCTCTTTCTCCATCTTCTCGCGTTCTCGAAGAAGCACAATTTCTTCATAATCCTGCTGTAATTTTGCCTTTCCAGTGATCGCATTGTCGTATTGTGCTGAAAAGGACAAACAAAGAAGCATCTGTGAGCTAATCGGGGCCACAATACGACATATAACTAAAAAAATCATTTTGAAGGAGATCACGTTTACTAATAGATACCGGAACAGGGCAGTACCTAGAAGCAATGGTGGAGTCATTCTGCATGCTTGGCCTAATAAAAGAGAAAATACGATGTGACTACTTTTTTGGCTTCCACCTGATTACCAATTCCTCCTTCAGTAACGCCACCCTACGAAAAGACTGTTACAGCCAGCACCATAAGGAGGATGGGGGGGGGGGATTTCAAAACTGCATAATTGCCCCGCGAAATAGAGATTTTCTTGCCTTTCACCATACTAGACAGGTATTACAGAAGGCATATCAGCTTCAAGCATTAAAGATTTATTTTCATTTACGATTCCACGTACATTTACATTTAGATATTTTTCTGGAAATTAATTCAAGAGGAAGATTATAGATATGCTTTTTAGCACCCGGAGCTACCAAGCTCTCCAGTTCTGGAGGCTGACCAGAGCTCCTAAAAATCTAGCTGCATTATCAGTAATATCCTACCTACAAAATATAGAGCATACCTCGAAGTGCCTGGGCTTCACGCACCAATTGATCGCATTTATTAAGAACTGCTTTGTGCTGCTTTCTGTAATAATCTGCTTCCTGTACTGCCAAATCACATCGATTGACAATCTCCTGGTGCTTACGCCGCAATGCCTCTAGTTCTTTCATGGCATGCATACATTGATCCCGTAACCTGTAAAGTTCGTTTTCGCAGAATTAAACATCAGGAAAACATTGGCAATGCTATACCAAAATATAAACCACACAATGAATCTTTACACTGAACAAAAGATGCATGATGAAACATACAGGATATCATTTTGACGTAAGTAAGCAGAGCCTGGAAATTTTCTTCGAGGCCCGTGCCAAATGAGAACATATCATTCAATGTTAAAAAGAATTTTGAACAGAAAAGTCCCTTTCCCTTCTTCAGTCAACGATTCAGTACTTCGTCAACCTTCCTCAGAACGCAATAAAAACATTTTTGAATATGGTGCTAAAGATTGCTATCTTGTATTAACTGTCGTCAAAAGTGACTTTCACTCTTCCTGGACTATGCACACAAAGGTTGCCACTGAAAAGATGCATGTATTTTAGAATACGAATATTGAACCATATTTAACGAGTCCCTAAGCAACAAGTGTCCATATCAGCTAAATAGAAAAGCGTTTTTATAAAGCATTAGGGTGTAACAGTAAACAAACAAGTCATTCTTACTCTTTAAAGTTCACTTTCTTGGCATTAACTGGCACACTTCATCCATCGTTTAATTGAAACGTAGTAGCACTTAACAAAATCTAGAGAACTTCATGGGTCAAGCTTTGGCTTCTATCTATGTACCATTCAGTTTTTGTGCAATAAAGCTGTTTTTATGTTAAGAATTGGGATATAAAAAATGCCCTGGACCAACCATGGTTTGAGTTCTCTTGCTTTCAGTGAACTTTCTTACAGATGTCAGTGATACTTCCCCTACATTTTCTAGGCTTCATAGGCTTGCATATTTAAAGAAAATAGGTGAAGCAACAGAGATCTACTTATTTTTTAAGAAAAAGTATCATTATATTCATTTTCAGGGTGCTGTGAGCTAGAAGCCTATACTGACGTACCTTACAAAAGAAGTTTGCAGTGATATATTCGTAAATTGCTTTGCTATTAGATTTTTTCAGGAATATTCGTTACTAGGGGCAACAGTTTCGGAATCGACAAACATCGGTGTGAACATCTTTCGCTAGCAGATCGTTAAAGCAGTTGGCACGATATTAACTTTCGAAACAAACTGCGAAAGGACATAATTGCCTTCAAGGCAGTCAGGAAAAGGTTCTGCGTCATCAATAAATCACGTTATAACAGAGTAATTTTGTGGGTTAGCACTTTTTATGCTTCTACAAAACATCCATTCAATTTGCGTAAATTAACATCAAATACGACAAGGATGGAAAAACAGTATCTTATCTTAATCCATGAATGGAAAATTAATTAATTTCACATCTTCGAAACAGTCTTAATTCTAATTCTTCAAACAAAGGGGATTCTACAAAACGGATTATCTTCTACAACACCTAAGATATATCCCCAGCTTATCACTGCTGAGCTCCAATGACTTGTATTGGTACTCTATTTTACAGCAAAATCAGCTCCTGCCCGCTCATTTTTGACAGTTCCAGGTACACAACCCCCAACCCCAACCTAGTGTTCGCCTAGTAAACCCCCTCAATTTATCCGATTAACAAAGTCTAAACTTGATTTTCTAACTTTTCGAAAACGATGAATATGTGATCTGCTTTTAAAGGAACAATTGATAGACCGACAACTAATAAACAGACAACTGATAACAGCAAAAAAAAGGCAACTGTGACTGAATCTAAAAAAGTGTAGTTCTTCATAGCAGATGTCTTGTCTTTAAAAAACAGCACATCTACGAACTAAAACAAGAACAGTACAGATCATACCTTTCGTATTCATGTTGGTGCTGGTCGTTAGGCCCTTTTCGGCTGTCCTGGTGTGAATTCTGGGCCATATTTTTCTGCTGTGGTACAGATTCTGGTACAGAGGGCACTTCTTCGGGTCTGAAAAAGAATCTGATGTCTTCCCGTTCTCTCGGGCTTTTCGAACGCAAGCTGGAAGGTCGTGAATCTTTACCGGGCACACTTCCGTAACCGGAATACCGAGAAACCGGAGCTCGGCGTGAACCTGTGTAAAAACATATATGAAAAAACAGCGATGTTGGCAAAAAGATACCTATCAATTTTAGGGAAGGTTACCTAATTCAGTTTTCCCATTTGAAGCAGAGTAGCAAATTCTGTACAAGCTATGAGGTAAAAGTAAATAAATTAGCCATTATTGATTTGCCTCCTATGAACATTTTACGTCAGTCTTTGCAGCCAGCTAATCATGTTTCAAAGACCTGCTTTTATAAGCAGCTCAAATTACCGGAATGCTAAGCAGCTGATATAGCAGGTAGCAGCACCCTACAAATCGGTCTTGACCACCACTTGACCCCCGGTGATTTCAAACTTAAGGTGATATCATGTAGAAGAGATTCTTCTGCCGTACATCAGCAAATCAGCCGATGTATTCAAAAATTACAACTAAACAAAATAACGATTCAATACTGAACATAGCAATAGTCAAATCCCAATAATTACATAAACTTAATTCTCAAAGTTGATGTCCTTGTTCAAGGTAGCGTTTACTGGAGGAAGGATATTAATAAAGGAATTTGTTTATTTCAATTTCTGTTAAAAATCGAGGTGTGTTAATTAAAAGCTAGATGTTTACAAGAAGAAATAAGAAATACACTACAGCTAGCAATGTTACGGACAGCAATAAATAGTACGAAGCCATTCTCAAGATGCCCTTTACCCATCCCCCTAAATGTTGTTAAAGTGCGAAGTGCATTAGACTGGAAGATTGAAAAAGAAAAAATGCATAAAGTGCAAGTTAAAACAAAAAATTACCTCAGAAAGGCGAAATAAACAGGGAAATCAAGAGAGCTACATCTTCGGCTCCAAAACACGAGGTAATTTTCAGTAAAATTTGACTGTAAACCAGACAATTCGTCACTGATTTTGGTTCATAATTTTCCTTGTGAAATTATAATTCCCTTTTCAATAAAGTCAGAACCCAGACAACAATAAAAATGATACTGTCTTAAAGAGACGTCATTGCAGGTCACCAGGGGGGTTGCTTAATCAAGACTGCCGAACATCACCAAGGGTAGGATAGAAATGACAGCGCAAGACAATGTAGCTGATATGCGCAGTTCTCAATCTGAAGTGAATCAAACGGGTTCAATGAAGTGGCACTCACTGCGTCTTAAGAACATTGTAGCGAAGTTCCCTTTGGTTAATAGACTAAGTATGCCCTGGTGTATATAAAGCAAACTGAATTGAATTTCTGATGATCACCACTTATATCTTCATATGATTTCATAAACTATGTACATTGTTTTTCTGCCTGTTCTCTTTACATATCATAGTGTTATACATGGTGTTATACAGATAAATTGTTGTAAATGATCAACTGCGCAGTATCCTTACAAATTGTCGACTTAGCCTAGTATAGAATAGAAACTGCACAAGTATCTTTAGACGACTATAGTTGGGCCAAGGGTTAGACACAATGGTACGAAAGATAGAAAATGATGTTACATAGAAAATACTAACTTACTCGATGTTATTAACCAAATTAAACAAGTTAATAAATTAGGCAAATTCACGAAGAATCATTAAAATCCAGGCAGTATCCACCAGGGAATTGGCAAAGCTTCTTGTATGGGAATAAAATTTTCCAACAAAGCTATCGAACAAGTGAAGCAAACGGCAAAGTTATATTCCAGCCCCCGTGTCGAACATAATCGTAACAAAATAGAACATAAACAAAGGATTGGCAAACTGACTCATCTGTGGCAACTAGACATTCAATTATGGCAAAAAAAGAAAAATGGCATGCAAAATTAAACTGATAAGTACAGTAAAACTGAGAAAAATTGCCTGATTCTACTCGAAACAGCAACGGCAAAAATCTGAACGAAGCAGCGTAATCATCTAAACACGATTCTGGTTCACTGGTTAAGGCCGCAGGCTTAAACAATCTGGTTTCTAGGAAACCTGGGGCGTAAAAGGTAAGCGTGTACAAGGCTGAACGGACGATCGAGCAGTACAGTCACTGGTTTTTGTCAGTGTGATTTCTGCCTTTTTTCGGTTTCAGCAAAACTAGCTGATAAAAAAACAAATAAAAATAACGATTTAAGTTGTTATGGCACTTCAGTGAATCAAAGAAACTTCTAAAGTAATTTCCCGGAAATATCTAGCAGCCTCTTTTCAAACCATTGCTGTGTAACTCTGTAGACAAACTTAGCTGTCAGTTATATCAAAAAATAAGCCGAGGCCAGACACACCTTTAGCCATTGACTACGGGACAAATCTCAATGGGGATTCTGGGAAAAGTAAATTAAAGGGACTTTGCCGAGAAACTGCACTTTCATATGAACGTCTTGAATTGTAACTTATACTATAATTTTTTGCCACTCATTATCATCCTTGACAATTCATGTACTGATATAAACATTGCCAGCCTTCTTATCACTCATCCAGGTCTTTTTTTGAATTTCTCCAGTGTTGTAAAAGCATTCTAGCACCATGACAAAGTTCAAATTGGCTTTGAAGTAAAATCTAGCAAACACAACACGATACTACCAATATTGCATGTAAACATACATAACGCCACAATCCACTTACATCACTTGATTTTCATCTAACTTCCAAGAACCCAGGCTAATCACATAGATGGAATAACTTCAAAAGCCTTCTCCATGAAAAAAGACAACATTACCAACGCCATATTTAATTCGCAATATTTGACCCAGTCGTTTTCGACAGTACACAGAATCAACCTCAACAGCACTAATTCAAAAAGTTATCTCTAAAAACATCTGGTTTATTGGCTTACAGAGTCTGAAACTATTTCACAGCAACTCACGCCGAGCAACCGAATCGCAATGAACTCGACTAGCCTTATAAGCAATGAGATAACTATGCAAATCCTCAAAGATATTCAGGCCTTGTGTTAAAGATGAATATCTAACTCCTGGATTTGCTCCTTTTAGGACAGCGCTCTACATGAAAAGTCTGAAAATGACTGACGATAAATCGCGAATTACACGCGGGAATCGACAGAAACAAATAAGTAGGCTTCCGAAGGTTAAGACAATAAATTAGGCTTTGCTCAAACATTGAAAGGTGACTGAGCACTCCCCTTTTTGGAAGTTTGTTGAATCACAGTTAACAGGCAGAGAAACTAATTGGAAACTAAAATCTTAGAAACCCTCATTTCTGCATAAATCGACGAACTAAGAACATCTATCCTAAAAGCAAATTTGATCCAATTTGTGTACAATGAATTAGGACAATAATAAATCATTCTTGGCTCTTCAAAGGTTTAAAATCTACGAAAATGCACCTCTAAAATATTGATGGTACAATAGCATCCTATTTGACCTTGCATATTAAGTCGACAGTCTGATGATGAAAACAAGAAAAATATTTGGGCTGCATGCAAGACCGACGCCAGCTGATAGATTGCCTTGGTAATGCTAACAGAAAGGGAGACAGGGCTATCTTTGGACTAGAGCGAGCCAACAACGTCCATTCAGTTCCCATATGTTGCTGAAAGGACTGGGGCAAGCACCAAATTCATAGGCCAAATACCATCAGGGCTATAGCTGTAATCCTTTACCGCATGTCTATTTTGTGGGCAGTTTCAGGTGGGAAGATGAAAATAAGCTTCAGGCTCCCCCCTTGTCAAATTGATTGCTGTGATGTACATTATTTGCTGTTATATATTTCATATACAGATCTTATGACCTCATATCGAAATCATCTGAAATCAATTTCAAATCTTCAAGCAACACCCAACATATAAATAATCGGTTTTTAATAAACTTTCGTCACAGTCTTCCTGAGGAGTTTGGGTAGGTAATTTAGGAATACGAGCAGAGAAATCACTTTTTCTCAATATCATGCAATTTGCTCACATTCAAGAAAACAAAATGATTACAAAACAATTGCTTAAGATTGTTGATACTGTGCAAAAATGCCTTTTCAACGAAGCTCCACTTGCACGTGAGCACAGCTCTATAATTCTAATTATTAACCTGATTCTGATTCTCTATTCATAAACTATCAGTCATGAACTAAATCTAGGGATAGTAGTTGCTTTTGTAATGAACAGAAGCAGTAATTGTGAGAAAATAATGATTCGTCAAAGAGAATAAAAACATCGATCTTTCAACCACCATGCAATCAGGACGCTGTATAATAAAAACTGTCTCACATATACACAGTGGCATGATAAACGAAAAAATGTAAATAAAAATGAACCTATAAACAAGAAGCAAATAAAGAAATAAATAAGTAAGCGATAAAATAATAAATCGTCAGGAAATCTAATCTAAATAAGAAACGATTTTCAAAATTACCTCAATCTTTATAATGCAATATATCAGAAAAGTAAGGAAAGTTTCGATGCTTGCTTCGACTATATTGCTTTGTGTAAAAAAATACTATGCTTAAATAGATGCTTCACTTAATGGTTTGAACAATTATTAGGCATATATAAAAAAGATTTGAAAATTTAAGCTGACTTTATGTTGGTCGAAGAGCTGTATGAATAAACAACTGCCCCGGTTTGAAAACTGCTGGCTTAGATTTGTGGTATCAGCAGCTGCAATATATTGCATAAAATATTGTTTATTGGGAGATGTCTTCTCAAGGTACCCGCTGTACTTTCCGTCGAATAGACTAGAAAGCAAAAGCGAGAAGGCAATGAAGAATGGTCCATCCAGTCGATGGTACGTTACCTTCATCGTGATCCACGTTCTCCTCCTCAGCATAGCCATTGCCAAGTATTTCCTTGCTTAAATATTCACTTACACTGAATCCAGTGCCCATTGCAACGATCAAGACGTCCTACCTAACGCCTGATCATTGACTTCTCAGATAATTAAAACGCATTTCACCTCGTAATAGTTTAATTAATACACTTAGAAATGTATTTGCATAAATTAAGAAATGTGAAGCGAAGTCGGCAATAAACAGCCGTTTTACTAATCCAAGTGCTTAACGCCAGATGCTAAACCTCCTCCACAGGGGAACGCAAACACAGCGTTAGAACTAGTCGATTCCTAAAGCACAAAGTACGTAAGGAAATTTCGAAAATTTGCCTTCATCGTCGAGAATTTTCTGAGACTGTGAGGGGGGCGAATTCGGTAAATAGAAGACAGCGCTTGTGATGGTCTGTTATAACATTATCAGAATGAGAGCGCATTGGACACAAAATAGGAATTAGGCAGAAAGGGAATTCCTACCCATCAGGTGAAGCCTGAAAATTCTAGCGTTAACTTGTACGAGGCTTAGCCTGTATCTGTCGGAGAAATTTGAAAAAAGAATGAAAGTAGACAACTTTATTGAGACGAAATGTCCTATGATAGTAAACAAATTCAATTACGTATCATAATTCGTTTACTATCTGATTAATGAATGATAATTTGTCGTGGCTAAGTCCGTCTAATGAAATCGAGGTTAAAGGGGAATTACGAAATTCTATTGTTGAGTCAGGCTTCAAAAACAACAAAGGAACCGACGAGAGTTACCTTTCTGCCTATTTCCTATTCTGTGGCTTGGAGGTACATTGTTGATAGTAAGACTGGCGATAGTGAGTTGAGAGGGAAGCATTCCAAAGACAGTTCACTGTTAAGCACAAGGATCACTCAGCATCCAGTACAGAACTTTGTATCCAGTTTGCGGAATAAAGCAATTTTTCGTTAGTATGATGTCCACTTTCCTTACAAGAATGAAAAATTAATTCAATCATATTGATGACAAGAAGCATTAATGTCACCCGGATTACTCAAAATGTCAAGAAATTGAACAGCAATGCCAGAACTGAAGTCACCCTTCCTGGATGGCTATATAATGTTCAATTTATTTAGACTGACAAAGACTGAAACATCCTGGGTCTTGAGGTTGGATCACAAAAAGGAATCCGGGGGTTTAGTTATCGCAAAAAGAAACTATTTGTGTCGAATGCTACATTGGCAACCATAACTATTGGTTAGTTGATAATATGCAAAATCTTTTCTTTTTTAAACTTTGAAGCAAACTCTTAAGGGATTGGGTCTTAAATGACTGTTTTTAATTGGACGCACAGATAGGAAATAAGCCTTTTCTATTACAAAATCCCGTGCTTCCTAGCAAGAAATTTAGGATCCGCACTTTGGTATATTTTCTGTTCACTTATTAGTGACTATTCAGTGGTTCGCGCTTGTGGACTGCCGAATACAAAAGCTTTTTCAGTATTTTGCGATATTATTCCGATAGCCATACAATCTTAATCAAAGTGCTTTGTTTTTAATAAAAAGTATACCGGAGTTTACAAAGCTATTTCTTTGCTAATTTTTCAAGTACTAGTGGGTTCAATGTGCAAATAAGAATACGCGGTAAGGTGATCTAGAGACAAGCATCAATAAGATGAAAAAACTTGAAGGTGTTAACGAAAGGATCATAAACGGAAACGATTTTCAAGACCTGCATTTTCAAAAGGGTAGTCAAAATATTTGAAGCCAGAGCCAAAGAAAAAAGAGCCGAATCTTTGGACCAGGAATGACTGAGTGCGACAAGTTGTGCATGGTGTTGATGAATATGACCTAATATTGGTTTTCAAGACAATTCAATAGAAGAAAACTGGAAGCTTAATACGCTAATGCCACGCCTTGTAATAGAAAGCAAAGGCTTATGAATTAAAGATGTCAAGAAAACAGCAGTATTGATGCTTTGGCTGCATCGGCATTACGATTCAATGAATTTTTAAAGAAGAAATGTCAACCACAGTTTTTAACTTGTTAAGCTTTGACAATGTGTGTGAATTTCTTCATATAGAATCGATGAAAACCGTTTTCAGGATCAAAGGCCAAAAACGCAAAATTAACAAAACAGCTATGTCTATGTTTTGGTTTTCAAAGAGCATATAAAAAGAGCTTAATTGGCTGGCTTCTATTCAAGGGTTGTTAAGAAATTACATAGCTTTGTATAAGACCACAGGACCTTATTAACCTCTAAAAATCAGCAGAAAGTAGAACTATTTGTTGGTGGTTTGCCTATAAACAAGGACATGTGAAAGAACTACTAATCCCTCACCTGTAAGATTAAGCTTTTATTTCTGGTGTAAAACTTCAAACTAGATTCACTTCTAGTTTTTACTTTCAATTTTTTTTAAAAATACGAGAGAAAAAATAAAGTCAACAGCTTTAATTTGATATCTTGTGCTCAACAGAACAGAAAGGAAAACAACAAGCCTTCTAGGAGAGGGTGAAACCGCTCGTCAGTTGACATCAATTTTAGACAAGTGGGGAAATGTAGTTCTTACCCTTTGCAAAAATAGTTTCAGTCAGCACTTTAAAAAAAACTACAGAAAAACATAGCCTTTTGCGAAGTTGCCATCTCTCGCATGTAGAGCAATTTCACCAGTGGGAGGTTATTGGAAGCACAAATAACAGGGTCATTTATTGGGAGTGCAGGGTCATTTTACTACAGAAACAGTAAACAGGTTGAAAAAGTGCCTTGGTCATTTTAGAAACTTGACAAAGACCTACTCTTAATTTTGGAAGGAGCATGACATTCATGATGTGAAGGTGTGAAGGTGTGAAGCGATGAAATGGGGTTTCGGGTGTTGTATGGTTTCTACAAAGATCCAGGTGTGCATAACCAGAAAAAAGGCCATGCTTTTTGTGCTAATCTGAGCATTCCGCTCAATAACACAGATTTAGTGCTTTGAGATGAGCTTTACCTTTCGGTCGGACAGCCGTGAATGTTATTTTGTTGATAACTCACATCTTTGCAAATAACATTAAAAAAGTTGTATTATCTAAGATCATAGGTCTCTTTTAGATAGCTTGATAACCTAATTGTTAACTGCTGGATGTAGCATGTTCATTTGTTAAAGACGAGAGATCTTATGTGTGAACTCCAACTGCAGTAGTAGCGTTTGAAAATACATGGGAAATGCCTGTTTCTTAAGCTCAAGTGTAAAGAGAGTATTCGTTTGAATAACGGTAAATGTACTAGAGAAGAGTAATGTTTGCATTGCAATCAGTGTTATGAAAACAGCTTTTTCTTCCAAAGACATTCAATGTGTTCTACAATATCTTGTCTGTACATTCATCTTATGGATGCTGTATTTCCCATAACTACTTTGGCATTCATGCATTTCAGGCATTTATGAACGCAATTTTACGGTCTTTTTTCTTGTTTATATTATGAATAGCAATCTGGCATCACCCAGTTACTTTAAAATAAGAAGGTGAATTTGAAAAATATCAATATTCCAGACTTACCGAATGTAGCATAGAGGCTTACAGGTCTTATCCTGTCATCTGTCAATTTAATTGCTTGGCTCAGTTCAGGAACTAAAACAAAATTATTTGATGTTACATTGAGTTGAATACTCTGGCAGAACTAGCTGCAACTTACAACATGTTTACAGTGTCTGACTATGTGCATCTAGCAAGTTTTACCTCGTAGCTATTTACAATGAAATTGAGACCTAACAAATTAAATATGAAGATACCATGGCAAAGCAGATACATGTCATATTGAAGTTTTCAAAGTACAAATGTTGGATAATGACCAAAAGTTTCTCGTGACAATTTATAGGCACAGCCTTATGAAATAGGAGCAAGTCGCATTTCTTCTTTATTCTTTTCTGCTACAAACTTGGAACTCTGGATAAAACCATCATTTGTTTCTAGTTAAACGAAATGAGTCATCAAAAACTCTTCAATATATAAGCTATTTTCAAAGATTCTCATCAAGAGTGTACAGTTTTGTTTCTATACGATCAGAATGATCAAGAACAATGTAGAAGAAGCTGTGCTATTGCTAAAGCAATGGTGGATGTGGTGAATCAAAATGAATTGGAATCATTTCTTCTTTCAATTAAAGCTTCCTTTGCCCTAGGAAATAATTTTTGAATTACAGTGTAATATTTTAACTCAATCATTTCGACAACAGCTGTTTATACACTGAAAAAATTATCTCATCCAGATCTGGTTGACATTCTAGAGGGTTGAATTAAATTTACCAAAATTTTCATAAAAATTCACGAGGGTTGAATTAACTTATACCAAAATGTTCATAAAATTTCACTTATTTAATTATTGTGAAATTTTCAGGAAGCTAGAATAATACAGAGATGTTGCCATGGGATTTGTCCACTACAGTTTTCCGAGGAATCCGAGGATTTTTAAATCTGTTTAAAAAATTAGAAAATTTTCATGGAACTTGAGTACATCATTCTGCAACTTTCGTTGAGTTTTGTTGTCATATTAAAAAATAAAAGCATCAACATTAAACTGGACAACCTCTTGAAAACATTCAAAACCAGTGAGAATAGTAAAACTGGCTCACAAATCAAATAAGTTTACACTGATCTTCAGAAATCACGTTGGGTGATACTTTTCAACACCAGTTCCAACTTCTTTGAAAGGGACATTAGTACAATATTAATTATTCTTTCATCTATTTGCTATAAACATATTCTTAATGCTACTTAGCTAAAATTCAATAAAGGCTTTTGATTAGGAGCCTTACATTTGTCTTTCGGATTGTTTGGCTGACAGATAAATGTTACCTTTTTTGTATCAATCAATCAATCAGTCAATCAGTCAATCAATCACTTCAATCAATCAAATCAAACACTTTATTAATGTGTCAAAAAATATTTAGCTTACAAGCTAATTTGGGACACAACGAAAAAAGTATATAAGGTTAAATTAGAGCATAAAATATGAAATTACAGCATAATTATTAAAACATAAAAATTCCTAAAAATCCTATGTACAACTAAACTACAGTCTACAGTCTAAAAGAGTTTCTATGTCCATTCTTCTTATACTTCTTTTGAATTGGTTGATTTTTGGCACCTCCTTGATGGCTCTCTTTAATTTGCTCCAAAGATATGGGCCAAAGTATCTTACTGAATGTTTTCCTTCTTTTACCGTGCGAAATTTCGGAATTACAAAGCTGCTGTTTCTTAATTCATAAGGAGTTTCTTTTATTGCAAACATATCCTTTATATAATGTGGGGCTATGCCGTTTTTAGCTTTATACATAAGTATGGCAATGTCCTGGCGTCGTCTATTCTGGAGAGATGGCAGGTTTGCTTTCATAAGGAGTTGTGCATATAGCGTGGACTTATCATTATAAACTCTAAGGGCTTTCTCTTGGAGTCTCTCTATCTTTCTTTTATCTGCTACTTTGCAGAAGTGCCAGACTGTACTGCAGTATGTTAAGTGAGAGAGAATGGCTGACTTGTAGATTGTTAGTTTCGCATTGGTAGGTACTATATTACGAAATCTAGATAAGACACCTATTCTCTCACTCACTTTTTTGCACAAACTGCTACTATGAGTGCCAAAAGTCAGCTAATCGTCAACCTCAACACCAAGCAGCTTGAGACATCTTGTTTGCTCTGCTTCATTGTTTTCATCAGCCATCACTTTTATCTTTATATTGCTTTTCCTGCTATTTTGAATTACCATCACTTGGTATTTGTTTCTGTTTGCTTTCAGATGATTGTCCTTGTATCATTGTGAGGCCGTCTTGATGTCTTTATTCAAACGCATCTCAACTTCATTACCGTTCTCTCCAGAATAATAGATCTGATGATCGTCCGGCATACATGCTTATCTGACAGTGCATTATTTTAAAGACCAAGTCATTTTGAAAAATATTCCACAACATGGGACCAAGTGCCGATCCTTGTGGGCATCCTCTTGTTGTTTCCTTTCACTCGCTTCTTATATTTTCTAGTTTGACCCTATTCTGTCTTTGCTCAAAGTAGGATGTTATTAATCTCGCAGAATCTTTGGCTAGGCCATAGGATTCAAGCTTTTTCAGTAGGAGACTTGGAACCATAGAATTGAAGGCTTTGCTCATGTCTGTTGAGAGGATGGCTGTTATCTGTTTATTGTCCAGGGCGAATTTCCAATCTTCAATCAGCCTCAGCAGCAAAGTGTCTGTGCTGTTTTGCTTCTTGTATGCTGTCAAGCACGGGCTTAGTTTGTTGCCAAATGAATGTGTAGCTTGCTCGCTGAGTGCCTTCTCAAAAACTTTGTCAACTGCATTGAGAACTGTTATTGGCCTGTAATTTTCATAGACGTCTTTATCTGCTTTCTTGTGAACTAGTGCCCATTCTCCCTTTTTCCACTCGACGGGCCACTTTTCTCGCGTGATGCATGAGTTATATAATGATGTTAGAGATGGAGCTAGTTGTTCAGCATTCATTTTAAGAAATTTAGGAGTTATTCCCTCGTATCTAGTGGCTTTTATTGGGTCTAGCGAGCTTCTTCGACGTTTTTTTGAGACAGGAAAGAGAATTTCAATTCACAATTGACATCAACGTTGCCTTTTATTGCAGTGACACTTGGATGCACATCAGGAGACTCTGTTTCTTCCTGCTGTACTTCATTTATGTGACCCATTTCTGCAAAATAAGTCACGAATTGCTTGGAGACTAGCTTCGGGTCACTTATAATTTCATTGTTCACTTTAAGTCTGATAGCACTTGCATTAGAAGCCTTTGTATTGGACTGTATAAATGGTCTAAATGCATTGAAGAATTCTCTTGGTTTGTTTTTCATCTTTTCTGATAATATTCCCCCAATATGCCTTTAAAGCTAACCGCCTTTCTCGTTGCATTATTCTCTCATTCATTTCTATGTTTTTTGTTTTCTTCATTTCTTTCCCTTCCATATTGTTTTGCATACCTTCTCTTTTTTCTGATTGCTTTTTCCCACTCAAGAGTCAGTAAGGTACATACTTCTCTCTTACTCTCATCCTTTTCAATGGTAGGGTGTTTATCAATGATTTGGCTAACTAATTCATGCCAAAAATGGGATTTATTTTCAACTGAATCGAATGTCTCTGTTAATTGCTAGGGCATGGTTTCAATATCTTTATTGAGTTCTTCATGTTTCAGATTCTTTTTACTAAGGAAGGTAATGATTTTCTTTTTATGCTGTTTGATACGTGTATTCATCAGGCCAAATGTCATAAGGTGATCATTTAAACCGGAGTCGAGCTCCCCACTTAGCTGGAAATGATCTGGGATATTTGTGAGAATTACATCAATTAATGTTTGTGTTTTATCAGTGACTCTGGTTGGCCTTTCGATCATGCATTGCAGATCGTGTACCTCTTCTAATCCAATCAGTATTTTTCACTCTGTACTCTCTGGTTGTAGCCTATCTAGATCTAAATCCCCCAGCAATCCGAGCTGTAGCCTATCTAGATCTAAATCCTCTCTCTCAACTTGAAGTAAGTGTTCCTTTCCAATAGCTTTTGGTGGTCTGCAAAGGCAAAGAACAATTAACTTGATTCCAGGTAGCTCTATGCTACATGCAAGAACTTCAAATTTTTCATAGCATTATTTTGGAGTTTACAATATCTTAGATATTACTTGCTCTGTTACATATGCCATTATGCATCCTCCACGCTTCTTTCCATCTTACCTAAAAATTCTGTAACCCTCTATTTTGAATTGTTCATCTGGGTAGCTGTTGTCAATTTTTGTCTCTGTTATAAATAAAATTTGGGCACTCAGGGATTTCTTCAGTTCTATTAGGTCTTCTATTTTATTTTGTATGCTGTTTGTATTTTGATGGCAGATAAGCACATTCCTATTGTCCTTGTTACGCAATTCTAAGAGCCTTTCTTCTGCTGTTTCTGTTGATGTCCTATCGATTGTTGAAAACTGTTGATCAATTGTTCCATTAAACATTGCATCCCAGACATCTCTACTGTCATTAGTTTTACCTGCACAATGGAAAAATGCTTGCAGTTTGCTGCAATCTGTAAAGGGTAATGAATCTTCACATTCCAAGATTTGCTTGTTAGTACAAGTAGGTCAGTACCAAGTTTTGACTTTCTCCAGCCATTTGTGTTCAGTTACTGATACATGGCCACAGCTTTTTGCTTATATGGCAAAGCTGGGCACATCCATTGCAGGTTAATGCTCAGTGTATTTTTGCAACTGCTCTATGGCAAACGGAGCAAGGACACTGAACAGCTCCCGGGTTTGGGTGTACATCACCAGCAATGAGTAAAAGGTATCCATTGCTCTCTAGTAACTGGAAAGTACAGTTTGAATTTCTATAATGTGAAATCCGTGATTTTGAAAATTTCTTAGGCCATTTCTATAACAATGAACTTCTGGGACGTTTGGGTGTAGTGGTTTGTTTAACGTCCTAATCCCCCAGCAACCCATGTCTGGTTTATGATCATTGCAGTGCCTGTAGTGCAGGAGGGCAAATAATGGTAAAAGCAGTCCAGCAATTACAACCAACACGCTTGTACAAGCTGAGTGCAAAAAACAATGTCTAGCTCCCATAATCAATTCACGGAAGCATGTATCAACTGTACTTTGTGTGTAAATAGTAACCACCATAAAAATCACTACTTAGATAATTCCTATTCAAATGCTTTGACATAGATCAAACTGAAAAAGGTGTTTTCAATTTTTCCTGTTGTCTGAATAACACAAAAGTTGCTGACTTCACTCAGCCTATCCTCAAGTTTGATAGAATTTTTACTAAAAAGAACTTGCTCAGGCTGGTGGTAACATATTTTGGTCAAATCAGCAATGTAGAGCAAATCAGAAATCATCTTGAGGTCTAGAGCAAATCAGAAACCACTAAATATCCAAGAAACCAACTAAGTGGCTTTGAAATCAGGACAATTGACCTCCATGGATATAACTGTAAGCTTTCAAAACTGATGTACAAATAACTTTTAAAACACCCTACTATAATCCTTTCTAATCCATGTTTATCATATCACTGGCAAACCACAACATTGAAAAAGAACAATTCTTATTCAAATGATTATAAAATATGTATTTCTTTATATCTAGCTATTGTTGACTGACAAAGTAATTGGCAAGCCTTTTTAACCTAATATATAAATAGAAGAATTGTTTGCGTAGACCAATATATTTGCCTTGAAAAGAAGAGCTATCAAATTGATTTAAAAAGGATGTTAAATCTGTTTTTATTATTCTACTATCCAGTGCCTAAGTAGAGGGGGTTGTATTCTACCTTGCTGAAAACATCACTACTACTATGATTAGATATGCCAGTTTAGGGAATAAGCCCAATCAGAAAAGGGAAACCCGGGAGCACCGTTTCCAACCAATGAATGTTTACACAACTATACCAAAGAAATACAATCAGCTTCTAAATTATATTCTCCCTTGTTTGAGGCAGCTGCAGTTGCAGTTGTCTTTAAAGCCAGTTGTTTGTGCTATATCATCCCCTAAAACTTTCTAAAAACCTCTTTTTGTATTTATCAACAGAGATAAGATAACCTTTACAACCCAACACTAAGTAGACACCAGAGAGCACATTTTGCTTAGACATTTAATTCTTATTTTTACAAAGATAAAGTTCTAGCAAATATTCAAGATCCAGATCCAGGAACTGGGGAGCATATTACTAACGGGGAGGGGTTGGGGGGCTAAATATGCAAAGAGTCAAAAGCAAGATTGCTTTTTGTATCATAAAAACTATAGTTTTGAAAATTATTAGGAGCTTTATTGCCCCCACCCCCCAGCCCACCATGTGGCAACCAACATACTTTATTATAATATTTCAGCATTTATGCTACAGCTCAACCCAATATGTCAAACATGTCACAACTTTGTTTGCCAAACAGGCATACAAACTTTGCTTTTGCAGTGCTAATAATTTCTGCTCTACAATCTCATTTGCTCTACAATGCTAGTAATAATTTCTGGCTTTTGATTTCAATTTTTTTTATGACATTGCATGTCAACCACAATGTTTTGTTTCTGTTACCTTTCTTCAAGCCATTTGATTGTTTAAGATTCAGTTGACAAAATCCTTTTCTATTCTTCTACATAATTTTTGCAAGTGATTCGTTTCAAGTCCAAGTCTGTTTCATTAAGAAATTTTTATTCGGGTTCATTTCGATTTCATTTGGAAATGATAAAGAGAGTGTGCTTCAAAGAAAGCTGTATTTTACTAGGTCCAAATTAGATTTGTATCAGGCGTGCAAACTGAAATTTTCTTAACATTGGTGATTACTTATTTCATGAAGTTTACCAAATAAATGACAATGTCATATATTAACTTGTTTCTCCTTTATCCAAGAAATTTATTTGACCTATTAATTATATCAAGGTGTGATAAACAAACTACAAGGGCTGGCAGCCATTGGGCTGGGGCGAAGTGTATATTTTGAAACACCCTGTGCATTTGCAACATAATTTTAAGTAAAATTGTGATGTCAATGTAAAATAAAGCACCCCAAGAGCATATAGAGGAGACGGTCTAAGAAATAGTTTTATGAAAATTTTACCCTAACTGTGTCTTTCCTGGCTGCCAACCTCTCCCAAAACATAAAATTGCCTTTGGTGACTGAAATGCTCTCCAGGCATCCCTAAATACATTCTGATTAAATTGATAATTTGTTATCTTTTAACTTTTTGAATAGTGTTGCTCCAAAGCTTTTCCAAGCACCCTTAACCATTAACTGAGTGAATTTATGATGAAGAGGATGATTTGATGAAGTGGAACAGGGTGATTCTTAATTCTGGCAAAAACTAAAGGAGTTTGCATTGCATGAAAGTGCTGCCTAGTTAAGTATTATTGGGCAGGGAAGATGGTGATAGTACTGTCACTCAAACAATAGCATAGATGAGTGTAAAGTTTATTATCTGCTTTGTTATAAAAGGTAAATTTTTGTTATTGTACAACAACACTTTACTTTGTTAGAGAGCGCAGATTTAATTTAAACTTCCCTTTGAGGACTTTAAAGCGAACAATTTAGGTTTACTTACAAGAAAGCCACACTGGATTTGTCTTTCTTGAAATGATACGTTTACTGCTTTTTAGCAATCAAAGTGTTACATTCTCATTTGAAGATGCAGTGGCTTAGATTAGAAATAGGCCTAACGTAATTGTTATTTGAGCATAATAATGAACTCACCATCACCCAGTTTATATTGGTCCAGTTTTCTTGATGTCCGTCCAGAAGACTGGGGGAATTTTGCATTCAAAATATCGATTAATACTTTAACAGCATCGTTGCCCTTCATCTGAACTTTGCTAAACAGGAAATCTACTCGTCCCTCTATTGGGACAGTCTGGATATCGGCAACCTCATCTTGTTTCAAAATCTTCTCTCCAAGCAGCAAAGAGAGCAGCGTCTCGGCAGATATCGACCTCCTAATGTTCTCCTGTAGCAGCCTCGACGTTTTCCCAGAATCTTGATCCATCTTAAGCATAGCGCAGCCTTGTTTTGTTTATTAGAAACATGATTATTTCATCAACCTTTCAGTGCCACTGCCTCTGTCATCTTACCCTCCACCATTTCATTTTCCATATCCACGACTCTCTGCCCTAAGTATCATACTCGATAGCGTCTTGTCTAAGGTTGTGTAAGGTTGCTTCTGTGTTGCCACTTGAGTCTTGCTTTCCTCTACTGCGCATGTGCGCCCCCTATTTTCAATAAGTGAATTTTCCTTTTAGAGCCCCCTAGAGCACACTATTTTCTACTCTCCACTACACAGTCATGTTATCCTCTATGTTGAAATTCTGTTTTTCACGAAATACTTTCACCTTCTTCCGTCTAGTTCACTTGCTTTCACAAGGCCCTCAATTCTTCGTAGACCCATATACACACGAGGCTCCCTACACAATTTTATCTTTTGAATGACAATATGATAGGGCAATGTATTAGCAAAATTTCAACATTGTGACCCGAAACAGCTTTACGCAATCTAGGGCTAGAAATGCTTCCTTCTAGAAACTTGCCCCCCCCCCAAGTCGCCCAGAGAAACACATTAATAAAAACGCCCAATTGCCTTTCAAATACGAAACTTTAAAAAAGCGATGAGTTAATTGACAATCAAAAATGGAAATGAATCTTGAATTTATTTTCCTGTTTAATTGAAGACCATTTGTGGAACCTACAATCGGGTGGACAGTTTGGCGTATGCTAACTAGCTCAAAGTATCATTTGTTTTTGTCTGAGAATGACTCCGCAAAGTCAAGTAGCCAATAGGAAGGCGTGCTAACGCAACGAAGCTGTTGCAAAGTCAAAACAGATTTCGACCATGTGTCCTGAGCTTGTAAATTAATGAAGTTCTTATTGGCTTGATAGACCACCGTCTTGTTAACTTCGAAAATGAAAGGAGCAATAAAATGAATTGGAAAAAGTGATAATTTATCTAGAAAAAGCAGAAGTCAGGGTACCCTGGGTAAATGGTTGTCGTCCTAAACAGTCCGGAGAGGGGTTTGCTGTGGGCAACATCTATATCCCACACCCATGATCGCACCCAATAAACTTGCATTTGTGATCAATATATGCCCGTTTCTGTAGTTTACATGAAATCATCAAAACCATTCAAATTGAAATAAATATAAGATTGAACTAAAAACTGCTTTTTCAGAAACTTCAATATAAGGAGCACTATTGAAAAGGAAAGGAGCTATCTCAGCTTTTTGCGAAAAATCGCAGGCTAGTTTATGTCAGTTTTTATTGCGATACCATACGAAGCAAATACCATACAATTGTGTTAAAAGTAGAAATTGATACATGTTAACACCCATATGTCCAAGGATTAATTTAAGGTGCAGTGATGACCAATTTGTGCAATGATGAATCGAAAATGTGCAGTGATGAATTGAAAAATGTGCAGTGATGAATTACTTCACTTTTGAAATACTCCAAATACTATTGATTTGGATGTTTTTAGAATAAAGACAAATGAATACAAACTATAATCAAGAGTCAAATGAGATAATAGAATCAACCTAGGTGTGAAACTCAACTAAAACCAGCTTTAACAATAAAAATAATATACAGTTAATCACAAACGCACTTCATAATGCAAAAAGTGTTTTTAAAAAAAAATAGAAATAATACTGGAAAAGAAATAGATAAAAAGAATAGTGCAATAAATCCTGTTATTGCTAAGATTCCAAGGAATGAGCCGAGGTCTGTGGGGTCTTATAATAAGCATGCCTTGAAAAAAACAAAATGTTTAAAATGATTGCAAGAAAAAAACTGCTAGAAATATTCTGAAATATGTTTTAAAATAATCTAAGGGATGTGGTCACAAAATTTTCTGGTAAGCTTCCTTTGTCGGATAATCCTAGGGCCTCCGACAAATTTGGATTTCTTGCATTGCATGGCCAAAAAGACCCAATGCCACTACCACCATCAAATGGGGGCCTGCATCTCTTCTTTTGAAAGAAATACAATACGCCACAAAAATTGGAGTGAATACCATTTCTATATTTGTTTTATATTTGGATAAAATTTTTTTTTGGTTTGGGTATCCATAAAGCTAGCCAGGTATAGTTTTGAAAGATTAGTAGCAGTTACGGATTTGTATTATATAAACAAACATCATATTACATAAAAAGTAAGTAATATTCAGTAAGGCTGTGCTTTGGACAGTTCTTAAAACATTGAAATATGTAACATGATAAGAGATCAAGTGTCTGAAAACAGCATTTTATGAAAATAAACAGCTAGAAACAGTTGATTTGCCTTTTAAGGATCAATCAATAACTTACAAACACAGTAATTGCATTCCACTCTATTTCCACCATTCACAAATAAATACTATATTGACTCCATAGTTTTCTTTTGGCCAGGTTTGATCTGTTCTGGTAAGATAATAAGTGGTAGCTGTAGTTAGGCCAAATTACACTGAAAATGTCCCTGAAAACAATGTAAACATTGTTGGTCCGTCCAAAAGGGGTCCAATCAAAACATAGCCACACCCTTCGCCACACCCTATTGGCCCCGAAAATCTGTGTTTTACGCTGTTTTGTGCAGTGATGAAAATTCCTTAAATTAATGCCTGCATATGTCTCAAGTGATACTCTGGCATATTCAGTATAGTTTAGCTAGGCGGAAAATAACAGGTTTGTCTAGAACGGAGATAAGTGAAAATTGAAGACATTGTGAAACCAAACTGCCACCATTTCTATACAAGTTGCAAATTACCTTATATGACAAAAGTCTTTCCTTTCAAAGGTTGTTTTGAATCAAAATTTAGGTGATGCTCTTTTAGAAGAATCTTTGGGTTTCATAATTACATTCATTGACAAATTACATGTAAACATGCTATCTTATGCTGAGAAATTGTTAGCAAAGAGGAATCTTAGCTTAGATTGGTTTTAGAAAACACTCCATTTCAATGATATTTCAAAATTCCAAAAGGTATTCCTTTTCTAAATTTCACTGTCCTAAGTATGAGAAAAAGCCACCCCTTCTCGGAGGATTTTCGGATTAGCTTGGGTACACCTTAGTGAGAGTGGACACGCTAGGCAAAACAATTAACAAAAATTCAGTATTTCCACATAAAGGACATTCGAACTTAGTTCTATTTAGCATTTGAGACAACGTTTATGAGTAAAGTTGTTTCGACTTTGTTCAATATCAAAAGAATACTGTAGTCATCGACGGTCTTGGGCCCTTTCCGAGTGCCTGGCGCCCTTCTCTAAATCAGCCTTGCATTGGAACGTGAAACCTCTCGCACGATTTTCTTCCTTTTGTTCAATTCCTAGCCATGGGGAACAGTTTTTGAGAGGCTATTTGTTGGGAATAAGAGCTTCTGACATTTCAGCTGCCTATCGAAAGCCTAAAATAAAATGTTGATTTACGGAAGATACCCAGTATATACTAACTTATTAAGGGGGCTGAGCTTCCAAAAATAATTCTGAATGTTATAAGGGGGCTGAGCCCCTGAGCTCTAAACCTAAAGGAGAGTCATCACCAGCAAACAAATTCCACTTGAAATGAGAAATTTTTGCCAAATTCACTAACATAGAGCAGGAAAAAGAGTGGTCCAGGAAAGGATTCCTGGGGAACACATAATGAGATATACTTTCATGAAAACGCTTACCGTTTTATGACACGCTCCAGGTGTCCAAGAGGGAACATTTGAACCACAATTTTTTGGCTCTACAGAATATAAAAATGACTTTGAAAAATGCTTTGGCCTCCCCCTGTACAAAAGTAATGAATAACATTTAAAAGCAAAAGGTAGTTAGCAAAATGACACTTGACAAATACCCATACTTCACTTCTCGACACAATGCTCTCTGTTGGTTGCAATTCGTTTTAAAAAGAGGCGATTTTCTCAGACAATCAGATTAGTCCGAGTAACACAAATTTTCAAGGTTAGCACCATTAGTAAATTAATATAGGTATCATTTCAGTGCTACTGTCTAGTTGAGAAACTTAAAAAAGCATTGGACAGTAAGTGGTACATGCTCTCTTTCATTTTGGTCAAATTGCTGCTACAAATGTACTAATCTGTAATATATTTACAATGTGCTAAGCTTATTGGTGCTTCTGTAATGATTCAAGATTGATATTGCACATTCCTTTTTGAAAAAGTTATTTCTCTTAATATTGAGGTTCGAGATTGGTGGAAAAATCTAATTAAAAATAATAACAAGGTTTTAATTTCATCGTCAATTTGGCTCTTAATCTATCTGTTTTTTTGCAGCACAGTCTATAAATACATTTTTATATCGTAACTCCAATCAGCCTTGGGGAGCTTAAATGGTGCCAAATAGTGTGGTGGAATTACGATTTTACCCAGACAAAAATAATAAAAAGCTGTAATTTGGCACATAGGTTCCATACGATACTGGGAATAACCAGAAAAAAGCCCCATCAATTGGACATTGGGAATTCCTTATTTGGGCAAATCCCATATGGCGCACTGCTCAGCAGGGGTTCGAATTTTGATGTCGCTAAAACCACATTATATATACGTATTCTGAAAGACAGTTTCATACTGAACAACTTTTATTCAACATACATGCCCTTACAATGTGGAAATAAGTACTTTCTGGTCAAAAATAGCGCCAGGGGAGGACTAGGGCGCTACAGTCCCTCCATCGGAAGCATCTAGCCCCCCTATCAGGAGGAAATTTTAGGTTATTGTCGGAGCAAATTTGACAAAATAACGTACGAAAACTGCATATTATAGTCAATTTAGCCCCCCTATTGGAAGCTCCGACCCCTCTGTCGAAAGATTTCTGAAGCCGCCTCTGAATGTATATAAGTTTATTTATGAACAACTTATATATTAACAAGATCAAGAAATGCGATGATGAAATCCTATCCAACAAGGAGCAGGCTAAGAATCCCGCTAAACATTTTGAAATTTCTGCAATCCGTGTATTATTTTGAGAAAAACTGCGTCCGGCAAGTGTGTAGAATTCCCTCGTTCCGTTGAGAAATTGCCAGATTTCCGCAATCTACGATAAATTTCCCTAAAATTCTGTTCTTCCGCAAACACTGATGACATCTTCATTTGGAGAAAAAAGGCAAGGATCTACCCCTGTGCTTTGCAGACAAATATTCTTGCTGGTATTAACTGCGGGTACGAAGGTCTTTTAATGCAGAACACGGGAAAAGGTGAACCACGTTGAAGTATATATATTTGTCTCAGGATTTTCCAATTTCCAAGTCCGGGTTTTCCGTTTTTCATAACTATTTTCCGGGTTTTGGGTCCTAGGTACTCTCAAAACACCCCCTTTTCATGTGCGCACTTCTCAATTGAAAAGTTTGCAATTTTTTGGATTATACGTAATTTGGAAGTTATCTCTTTTTCTGGTAAAGAAGGGCATAAAGGGAGCTGCCCCAGCATCAAGCTGTAGTTTTGTGCAGCCACTTTGAATTTGCACTGAATTTGGCAGTGTTTTTTACGTCTTAGTAAAAAAAATTACTAAGATGGAGGATGTCAATGAAATAAGTTGAAAAACTGTCAGAATTGAAATCTTCATCTTTAATTTAGTTTATAATGAAAAAATCTTGTTGTTTGGACCGTTCGGTCACGAGTTAGTTTGTTTTGAATATTTAGATATTTCTTTAGATTTGACCGGAATTTGCTGCTGCAGTAAGAAAATTTCACTAGAGTGGACCGGGGCTGAGTGGGCCCAGGTTGAGTCAGCCTGGGTTGAGTGGGCACGGGTTGAGTCAGCCCGGGCTGAGTGGGCCCAGGTTGAGTCAGCCCAAGGTTAGTGGCCCTGGGCTGAGTGGACCCAGGTTGAGTCAGCCCGGGCTGAGTGGGCCCGGTTTAAGTCAGCCCGGGCTGAGTGGGCCCTGGCTGAGTCAGCCTAGGCTGACTGGTTCCGGTTTAAGTCAGCCCGGGCTGAGTGGGTATTATCATATTTTATCTAATTCACACACTTAATGATTTTGCATCGATAGAATTTGCGATAAAAAACGAAAATATTCAGCAAGAGGATCAGCCATTTTTTCCGCGCGCTTTTCAATATTCACTTGTCCCACTTTGTTTCTGCCCAATTACCTCTAAATTTGCATATTCTAAGGGAACGTATGTTAAATAAAAGTTATTCAGCATGAAATTATCTTTCAAAAAACGTACATACTATGTGGTTTTAGCAACATCAAAATTTTGAACCACTACTGATCAGTGCGCCATTATGGTATTTGCCCAAATAAGGAATTCCCAATGTCCAATTGATGGGGCTTTTTTCTGGTCATTTCCAACTTAGTATAGAACATCTGTGCCAAATTACAGCTTTATATTATTTTTATCCGGGTTAGACCGTTTTTATATCTAATTCCACTACACTAAAAGGGGGGTCTCATTCGAAATGATTGTGGTTAAATCGAATTATTACGGTTTAAAACTTTCAACAACTGTTATAAATTTGTTATACTAACAACATTACTAAAATTGAAAACTTTTCGTAGATAACGCACAGATAACGCACAAACAAGGATGTCAGTCCCTAGATTTATAACAAACGTCTTCTTTTAAAATTTTCCTCGCAGAACTTTGGAAAAGTGCCTTTTTTCTTAGACAAAACGCCCCTTCCCAAATTTTCCACTCCAGTTTTTCAGGCTTTTGACGTTCCTGTCTACAGATCTGCGGACATTTACTAAGAACTAAGACATGTCATCTCAAAATCTATTTAAAATGTTTTAACATCTTCATGAATTACAATCACTGAATTTCGATGCTACCATCTTAAACGTTGGCTGCAACTCCAACACTTACGTTCTAGAATGCATTTCTAAATGGAAGGCACACACAACACACAACGTAAGATAACACATCCACTTATTCTACGAAAAAGGTACCAGGTTGCACATCCCCAGAAGAACTAGCAGAATAAAATGTTTCTTCTACTACTATGAGCATTTTAGACTCATTTTTCTAAATTTTTAGGTGCAAGTAAAATAAGGACGATCATACGAGAGAATGTAGTGTAAGTGAGCAAAGAAACAATTAGCATTAAAAACATCAAGGAATCTATCTACATAAATTTGAGAAAGCTCAGTGTGCAGTGCAGACAGAAGGAATTTTACCGTACAACTCCATTGGTCATATTTCAGAACGATCAATAACTGGGTATATATATTTCCTTTCCAGTTTTCGATCTATGTTCTGATGTTTTATACTCTGAAGAAAAGTGACAAACAAAAAGCTTAAGCAGGTTTCAAAATGTTTGCTCTTTTTAGAGCCATTTTTAATTTTTGTACCACCAAAAATTGTTTTAAAAATCAAGCTGTTACCTCAGTCTAAAGACAGGAGGCAGAAAAAACACACCGTGGTACATTAATATTTTGGCCTGCAAAGAACAGCAATGAGCAAATATAAATCATCTGCTCCTGCGTGTAGGCCTTGAAACAAGCAGATGTACAAATCACAGACTTATGTTTAGAATAGAACAAAATAAGCAATACACCTACAATTATCTTACTATATTAAAATATTGCCAAAATTGCCAAATTAGCTTCATGTCACAAAACAGATTCATGTGACGTAGTATGACATTACGTGATACCGAAACTTGTTTACTATGCAAGTACATTTGGAAGGAAAATGTTTTTTGATCTTCTGCACATCTTATCAGATAAAAAGTTTCAAAATCGTTTACTACAGAGCCTTTCAAGAGCTTCAATGTACACAGTCTGATTCGAATATGCAACTGTAAAACATCTTTTATCCTTTCAAAATGTGAATCATGTTTTCCGTCACTGGTATTTTGAGCCAATGATTTCATGAGATCCCGTGTGTTTTACGACAAGTTATATTTTATGAAAAAATTATGATCGTGTTATCATGGTTGTTTTAACTATGGTTTTAAAACTCAACAAAGGTACCAAATTACCTAAACATAAAATACGAATCATTTTCCTGAAAGCATAGCACTTAAGAAGAACCTATTCATACAGGCGTTCAAGACATGCATTTGACAGTACCTTTTGAACCACAGGAACCAAAGGAAGACACAATTCTTAGGTTACGTGACATACTGTTTTAATTTACTTATTTAACAAATTTACGGGTTCTTGCCGCTCATACCTTTTTATCACAAAAGAATTTCCGTGTAATTATAGCGATAAATGTGAATTTTGCCTTGAAATAATGTCATTATCATTCCTCTGAACCTTCATTGAAAACTAAGGAGAGGGGGACCCACTGAAAATGATTTTGCTGCTTAGTGGTGATATAGCTTTGAATCCTGGTCCATCTTCGACAGAACACAGCAATTTGGAAGATTTTACAAGTTCTCGTGGCATCAAGTTGTTACATCAAAATATATGTGAACTTTACGATCTCGAAGAGTTTTTGTCAAGATTGGCATATGGTAACATCCCTGTCATGGGAATAAGTGAGAGTCATCTTGTACCCGACGAAATCTAGGACCTGCCAAGAAATGCTGCAAAGGAAACATAAATTGATGGTTTTGTTACCCACACGGGGATGGGCTGCTAGGGTCCCTTCTACACATGTCTTCGACTAGCAAAAAAGTTAAAAATAGCTCTTCGTGTTTCATAAATATTGCATCTCTTCCAGTCCACTCTTGCTGGTAAAACGTCACACTCTTTAACTTTTGATTAAAGTTTGGTGTTTCTGGAAGAAGACAGAATTCACAGTCAGATGTTTGACTGAGGTTCCATTTCAGCAGATTTTTACGAGTTGGGAGATTGTTGTTAAGATACTTGATGGTAAAGTTGAAGATGTTACTAGGCAAATTGCTCTGTATACTTTACCAAATACCGTTCAGCTTTTCCAGCGAATGTTTCAGTAGGAAGGTAATTGTAGCTCCCTGAGATGGTAAGTTTTAAGAGAGACGTTCTTTGTTGTCTGATTTGACAGCCTTTAATACCTCTTTAGTATTATGATAGATGTCGTACTGTAGGTTCGTGCCATGACTGGTGTTTTTCCATAGGGTTTGAATGTCAATGTTAGGAGAAGATTTTAGGGCATTGCGACAGACAGTTTGGCATTGCGTAAATTTGATAGAAGGCAGTTGTAGATTTAGGCCAAACTGATTTTTTGAGAGGATTATTCCACTTAAGGTAGCAGAAACAGGAAGATCAAGCCACTGGAAACAAGATTGTCTAGGTTTTGGACAACCCAGGTCTTTGGTAGATCTGCAACAGTAAAATGCCATGAAACTTTAGACAGAACATAACGATGGTATATAGCAGTTTGTTTTTAGGATGGAGAGGTAAGTCGTCAATTCTTCATGAAAGTAGAAAAAAGAGGAACGAGTTTAGATTTTTGATCTTGGTTACTCATTTCAAAATCAAAGAAACGACCAAGATACTTAAAGGAATCGCCATTTTTGACAGCAGGTACTACCTGGTTACAGATGAAAAGTTTCAGTTGAAATTGGAGGGATCGCGTAAAGTGTTTCTTGACACCAAAGGTAACACATTTGTCAACCCTGACAATGAATTTTGCCCATTGGCACCATCTTTAAAGCAGTTTAATAAGAGTTGGTTCTCCTTTTCTCCACTGGTAACAACAGCAGCATCATCAGCAAACTGAAACCAGTGTACTGGCTGAAACATACGGTCATTACCATCATGGGGGGAGAAACCAAGCTGCTTATATTTAGGGTCATGGTACCATGCTACCATGAAAGAAAATATAAGAAAGGAGTGTTACAGGCGAGTAAGGGCTGTCCTAAAAACAGAACTAAACTCACAGAACAGGATTATAGCAATAAACTCATTAGCGATACCTGTTGTGACATATAGTTTTAATGTAATAAACTGGAATTCGACAGAAATTAAGAAAATGGATACAAAGATAAGGAAAATTTTGACATGCAACAGGATGCACCATCCCAAAGCAGACGTTGATCGTCTGTATCTTCCGAGAAGACAGGGTGGAAGAGGCATGATACAACTGGAACTAAGCTATAAAACGTCAACAATAGGACTTATGAAATACCTGGAAACAACAAAAGACTGGATGTTGCAACTTGTCAAGGACCATGAAAAACAGAAAAAGTTGCACTCTATTGTGAAAGAATCAAGGAACTTCGAACGGGAATTAAAAGTAGAAAACAATGAAAGGCAAGGAGAACTAGAAGAAGCAACAAAAGAAGCTAAGAAGTTAAAGGTGAAGGTAAAGGCTGTGGGCAAAAAGATGTTGCAAGAGAAATGGGAACAGAAATCTCTGCATGGAAAGTATGTTCTTCGGAGTAAAGATGCTAATGTAGACCAGACTCACACCCATCAGTGGCTCCGAAGTGCAGGACTGAAAGCACAGACTAAAGGTTTCCTTCTTGCAGCACAAGATCAAACACTGTCCACAAGTAACTACCAAGCCAACATATTGAAAAATGGAGCAGACCCCAAATGCAGATATTGCAATGAACAGTGTGAGACAGTTGACCATCTTGTATCAGGATGTGCTGTACTTGCCCCTAACGAATACAAGGCTAGGCATGATCGAGTTGGACAATGCTTGCATTGGAAAATTTGCCATCACTTTGGTATTGAAACCCCAAAACACTGGTATGAACATCACCCAGACCCAGTTGTTGAGAGTGACAATGTTTCGATCCTTTGGGACTTCCCTGTTTACACTGACAGAACCATAAATGCTAACCGGCCAGACATCATAATAAAAGACAGGAATGAAGGAACTTGCCTCCTTATTGACATGAGTATACCAACAGACAGAAATATATCAAGTAAAGAATTCGATAAGCTGAGCAAGTACAAAGACCTTGAAATTTAAATCCAAAAAATGTGGAAAGTACAAGCTACCACTGTACCTGTGATAGTGGGTGCATTGGGAATGATAAAGAAAGGCACAGAGAATCACATCAGCAAGATCCCTGGCGAGCCATCACTAAAGGAAATCCAAAAAATTGTTTTGACTGGCACAGCTCATGTCCTGAGAAGGGCATTGTCGACATGACCGCCATCACAACCTTTTTTTCGCCTTAGGTTGCAGGTAGCAACCCGGTTAGAAAATTGTAAAGTCGGAAATCTAAAGAAAAACAACTTTATAATAATAATAATAATAATAATGAAAACATTTTTTATTTTATATTCTTCTACTTACAACAGTAACCTCACTTTACAGGTAGTTACTATCGGCTAGCCTGGTGACAAGTTTACTAATTTTACAAAAGTTATAACATTTAAATAAAATCATATGAGTGCAAAGAATCTTTAGAAGGAGAGCAGTTTAGGGTTTGTCCAAGTCTTATTGCGCATACAGAATATATAATAGGATGTGCGTATAATTATTGCTGACAGTTTTTTAATTATAAAATTACGGTGTTGGTAGTCAAGTTTTAGTTCATCACACATATCGATGAAAGAATCACAGGAGTAGATAATAATAATGGAAACTTTTCATTTTCAATTCAATTAAAACTAAAATTACAAATTTCACTATTACAAAGGTAATTGCAATTGGCTAGCCTGGGTTTACAAAGAAAAAGACTATTACAAGCACAAAC
>NW_027019640.1:7205684-7216772 GCF_013076305.1 Rhopilema esculentum
AAATTTCTGCAATCCGTGTATTATTTTGAGAAAAACTGCGTCCGGCAAGTGTGTAGAATTCCCTCGTTCCGTTGAGAAATTGCCAGATTTCCGCAATCTACGATAAATTTCCCTAAAATTCTGTTCTTCCGCAAACACTGATGACATCTTCATTTGGAGAAAAAAGGCAAGGATCTACCCCTGTGCTTTGCAGACAAATATTCTTGCTGGTATTAACTGCGGGTACGAAGGTCTTTTAATGCAGAACACGGGAAAAGGTGAACCACGTTGAAGTATATATATTTGTCTCAGGATTTTCCAATTTCCAAGTCCGGGTTTTCCGTTTTTCATAACTATTTTCCGGGTTTTGGGTCCTAGGTACTCTCAAAACACCCCCTTTTCATGTGCGCACTTCTCAATTGAAAAGTTTGCAATTTTTTGGATTATACGTAATTTGGAAGTTATCTCTTTTTCTGGTAAAGAAGGGCATAAAGGGAGCTGCCCCAGCATCAAGCTGTAGTTTTGTGCAGCCACTTTGAATTTGCACTGAATTTGGCAGTGTTTTTTACGTCTTAGTAAAAAAAATTACTAAGATGGAGGATGTCAATGAAATAAGTTGAAAAACTGTCAGAATTGAAATCTTCATCTTTAATTTAGTTTATAATGAAAAAATCTTGTTGTTTGGACCGTTCGGTCACGAGTTAGTTTGTTTTGAATATTTAGATATTTCTTTAGATTTGACCGGAATTTGCTGCTGCAGTAAGAAAATTTCACTAGAGTGGACCGGGGCTGAGTGGGCCCAGGTTGAGTCAGCCTGGGTTGAGTGGGCACGGGTTGAGTCAGCCCGGGCTGAGTGGGCCCAGGTTGAGTCAGCCCAAGGTTAGTGGCCCTGGGCTGAGTGGACCCAGGTTGAGTCAGCCCGGGCTGAGTGGGCCCGGTTTAAGTCAGCCCGGGCTGAGTGGGCCCTGGCTGAGTCAGCCTAGGCTGACTGGTTCCGGTTTAAGTCAGCCCGGGCTGAGTGGGTATTATCATATTTTATCTAATTCACACACTTAATGATTTTGCATCGATAGAATTTGCGATAAAAAACGAAAATATTCAGCAAGAGGATCAGCCATTTTTTCCGCGCGCTTTTCAATATTCACTTGTCCCACTTTGTTTCTGCCCAATTACCTCTAAATTTGCATATTCTAAGGGAACGTATGTTAAATAAAAGTTATTCAGCATGAAATTATCTTTCAAAAAACGTACATACTATGTGGTTTTAGCAACATCAAAATTTTGAACCACTACTGATCAGTGCGCCATTATGGTATTTGCCCAAATAAGGAATTCCCAATGTCCAATTGATGGGGCTTTTTTCTGGTCATTTCCAACTTAGTATAGAACATCTGTGCCAAATTACAGCTTTATATTATTTTTATCCGGGTTAGACCGTTTTTATATCTAATTCCACTACACTAAAAGGGGGGTCTCATTCGAAATGATTGTGGTTAAATCGAATTATTACGGTTTAAAACTTTCAACAACTGTTATAAATTTGTTATACTAACAACATTACTAAAATTGAAAACTTTTCGTAGATAACGCACAGATAACGCACAAACAAGGATGTCAGTCCCTAGATTTATAACAAACGTCTTCTTTTAAAATTTTCCTCGCAGAACTTTGGAAAAGTGCCTTTTTTCTTAGACAAAACGCCCCTTCCCAAATTTTCCACTCCAGTTTTTCAGGCTTTTGACGTTCCTGTCTACAGATCTGCGGACATTTACTAAGAACTAAGACATGTCATCTCAAAATCTATTTAAAATGTTTTAACATCTTCATGAATTACAATCACTGAATTTCGATGCTACCATCTTAAACGTTGGCTGCAACTCCAACACTTACGTTCTAGAATGCATTTCTAAATGGAAGGCACACACAACACACAACGTAAGATAACACATCCACTTATTCTACGAAAAAGGTACCAGGTTGCACATCCCCAGAAGAACTAGCAGAATAAAATGTTTCTTCTACTACTATGAGCATTTTAGACTCATTTTTCTAAATTTTTAGGTGCAAGTAAAATAAGGACGATCATACGAGAGAATGTAGTGTAAGTGAGCAAAGAAACAATTAGCATTAAAAACATCAAGGAATCTATCTACATAAATTTGAGAAAGCTCAGTGTGCAGTGCAGACAGAAGGAATTTTACCGTACAACTCCATTGGTCATATTTCAGAACGATCAATAACTGGGTATATATATTTCCTTTCCAGTTTTCGATCTATGTTCTGATGTTTTATACTCTGAAGAAAAGTGACAAACAAAAAGCTTAAGCAGGTTTCAAAATGTTTGCTCTTTTTAGAGCCATTTTTAATTTTTGTACCACCAAAAATTGTTTTAAAAATCAAGCTGTTACCTCAGTCTAAAGACAGGAGGCAGAAAAAACACACCGTGGTACATTAATATTTTGGCCTGCAAAGAACAGCAATGAGCAAATATAAATCATCTGCTCCTGCGTGTAGGCCTTGAAACAAGCAGATGTACAAATCACAGACTTATGTTTAGAATAGAACAAAATAAGCAATACACCTACAATTATCTTACTATATTAAAATATTGCCAAAATTGCCAAATTAGCTTCATGTCACAAAACAGATTCATGTGACGTAGTATGACATTACGTGATACCGAAACTTGTTTACTATGCAAGTACATTTGGAAGGAAAATGTTTTTTGATCTTCTGCACATCTTATCAGATAAAAAGTTTCAAAATCGTTTACTACAGAGCCTTTCAAGAGCTTCAATGTACACAGTCTGATTCGAATATGCAACTGTAAAACATCTTTTATCCTTTCAAAATGTGAATCATGTTTTCCGTCACTGGTATTTTGAGCCAATGATTTCATGAGATCCCGTGTGTTTTACGACAAGTTATATTTTATGAAAAAATTATGATCGTGTTATCATGGTTGTTTTAACTATGGTTTTAAAACTCAACAAAGGTACCAAATTACCTAAACATAAAATACGAATCATTTTCCTGAAAGCATAGCACTTAAGAAGAACCTATTCATACAGGCGTTCAAGACATGCATTTGACAGTACCTTTTGAACCACAGGAACCAAAGGAAGACACAATTCTTAGGTTACGTGACATACTGTTTTAATTTACTTATTTAACAAATTTACGGGTTCTTGCCGCTCATACCTTTTTATCACAAAAGAATTTCCGTGTAATTATAGCGATAAATGTGAATTTTGCCTTGAAATAATGTCATTATCATTCCTCTGAACCTTCATTGAAAACTAAGGAGAGGGGGACCCACTGAAAATGATTTTGCTGCTTAGTGGTGATATAGCTTTGAATCCTGGTCCATCTTCGACAGAACACAGCAATTTGGAAGATTTTACAAGTTCTCGTGGCATCAAGTTGTTACATCAAAATATATGTGAACTTTACGATCTCGAAGAGTTTTTGTCAAGATTGGCATATGGTAACATCCCTGTCATGGGAATAAGTGAGAGTCATCTTGTACCCGACGAAATCTAGGACCTGCCAAGAAATGCTGCAAAGGAAACATAAATTGATGGTTTTGTTACCCACACGGGGATGGGCTGCTAGGGTCCCTTCTACACATGTCTTCGACTAGCAAAAAAGTTAAAAATAGCTCTTCGTGTTTCATAAATATTGCATCTCTTCCAGTCCACTCTTGCTGGTAAAACGTCACACTCTTTAACTTTTGATTAAAGTTTGGTGTTTCTGGAAGAAGACAGAATTCACAGTCAGATGTTTGACTGAGGTTCCATTTCAGCAGATTTTTACGAGTTGGGAGATTGTTGTTAAGATACTTGATGGTAAAGTTGAAGATGTTACTAGGCAAATTGCTCTGTATACTTTACCAAATACCGTTCAGCTTTTCCAGCGAATGTTTCAGTAGGAAGGTAATTGTAGCTCCCTGAGATGGTAAGTTTTAAGAGAGACGTTCTTTGTTGTCTGATTTGACAGCCTTTAATACCTCTTTAGTATTATGATAGATGTCGTACTGTAGGTTCGTGCCATGACTGGTGTTTTTCCATAGGGTTTGAATGTCAATGTTAGGAGAAGATTTTAGGGCATTGCGACAGACAGTTTGGCATTGCGTAAATTTGATAGAAGGCAGTTGTAGATTTAGGCCAAACTGATTTTTTGAGAGGATTATTCCACTTAAGGTAGCAGAAACAGGAAGATCAAGCCACTGGAAACAAGATTGTCCAGGTTTTGGACAACCCAGGTCTTTGGTAGATCTGCAACAGTAACATGCCATGAAACTTTAGACAGAACATAACGATGGTATATAGCAGTTTGTTTTTAGGATGGAGAGGTAAGTCGTCAATATCCTTCATGAAAGTAGAAAAAGAGGAACGAGTTTAGATTTATGATCTTGGTTACTCATTTCAAAATCAAAGAAACGACCAAGATACTTAAAGGAATCGCCATTTTTGACAGCAGGTACTACCTGGTTACAGATGAAAAGTTTCAGTTGAAATTGGAGGGATCGCGTAAAGTGTTTCTTGACACCAAAGGTAACACATTTGTCAACCCTGACAATGAATTTTGCCCATTGGCACCATCTTTAAAGCAGTTTAATAAGAGTTGGTTCTCCTTTTCTCCACTGTTAACAACAGCAGCATCATCAGCAAACTGAAACCAGTGTACTGGCTGAAACATACGGCCATTACCATCATGGGGGGAGAAACCAAGCTGCTTATATTTAGGGTCATGGTATTCAACATGCTACCATGAAAGAAAATATAAGAAAGGAGTGTTACAGGCGAGTAAGGGCTGTCCTAAAAACAGAACTAAACTCACAGAACAGGATTATAGCAATAAACTCATTAGCGATACCTGTTGTGACATATAGTTTTAATGTAATCAACTGGAATTCGACAGAAATTAAGAAAATGGATACAAAGATAAGGAAAATTTTGACATGCAACAGGATGCACCATCCCAAAGCAGACGTTGATCGTCTGTATCTTCCGAGAAGACAGGGTGGAAGAGGCATGATACAACTGGAACTAAGTTATACAACGTCAGCAATAGGACTTATGAAATACCTGGAAACAACAAAAGACTGGATGTTGCAACTTGTCAAGGACCATGAAAATCAGAAAAAGTTGCACTCTATTGTGAAAGAATCAAGGAACTTCGAACGGGAATTAAAAGTAGAAAACAATGAAAGGCAAGGAGAACTAGAAGAAGCAACAAAAGAAGCTAAGAAGTTAAAGGTGAAGGTAAAGGCTGTGGGCCAAAAGATGTTGCAAGAGAAATGGGAACAGAAATCTCTGCATGGAAAGTATGTTCTTCGGAGTAAAGATGCTGATGTAGACCAGACTCACACCCATCAGTGGCTCCGAAGTGCAGGACTGAAAGCAGAGACTGAGGGTTTCCTTCTTGCAGCACAAGATCAAACACTGTCCACAAGAAACTACCAAGCCAACATATTGAAAAATGGAGCAGACCCCAAATGCAGATATTGCAATGAACAGTGTGAGACAGTTGACCATCTTGTATCACGATGTGCTGTACTTGCCCCTAACGAATACAAGGCTAGGCATGATCGAGTTGGACAATGCTTGCATTGGAAAATTTGCCATCACTTTGGTGTTGAAACCCCAAAACACTGGTATGAACATCACCCAGACCCAGTTGTTGAGGGTGACAATGTTTCGATCCTTTGGGACTTCCCTGTTTACACTGACAGAACCATCAATGCTTACCGGCCAGACATCATAATAAAAGACAGGAATGAAGAAACTTGTCTCCTTATTGACATGAGTATACCAACAGACAGAAATATATCAAGTAAAGAATTCGATAAGCTGAGCAAGTACAAAGACCTTGAAATTGAAATCCAAAAAATGTGGAAAGTAAAAGCTACCACTGTACCTGTGATAGTGGGTGCATTGGGAATGATAAAGAAAGGCACAGAAAATCACATCAGCAAGATCCCTGGCGAGCCATCACTAAAGGAAATCCAAAAAATTGTTTTGACTGGCACAGCTCATGTCCTGAGAAGGGCATTGTCAACATGACCGCGGATTATTCCAAGATTTATTTCTGCGGCAGAAAATGTAATAAGTAGTACGGATAGTTAAGTTGGATAATTTGGAGATCATGAAGCGGAGATGATTCTCGCTGATATCTAGAGCGTTGCACATGTCGATGAAAGAGGAGCAAGAGAGACCAAAGATACCTAGGGAACTGATAGAAAGATTAACAAACATGATAGAAGAATAGGCTGAGCTTAGGCTGTGAATGAGATTCGAGTATTTCTCTCTTTTGCGGTTAGCATTAACATCCAAGTTAGTTTCGTATCCTACTGTAAGCTCGAGTATGAATAGCCGATGGTCAGAAGTGACTAGAAGTAGATCAGGACGGAAAGAGTCTCCTGTTATGATAGAGGGTGAGAGATAACCTGAAAGGTCTGCGTAAAGAGAGCAATTAGGTATAGCTTTTAAAGGTTGTGCTAGGAAGTTCAATGCAGAGTTATGGCGCCATGTGTAACTGCCTTCTTCGAGGTATGTTTTGCAGCCTGCAACAATGTGAAGTAACGTTTCTGGCATATGGCAAAAAGAGCAATCGGACGACTGAGTAATGTTCCATTAGGATAGGTTTTTTCGCGTGGCAAGGGAGTTGCTAAGATATTTGATAGTAAAACTGTAAATGTTCTTGGGCATGTTGCTTTGAATCGTGGTCCATATTTTAGAGGCTATAGGAAGAGAGTGGTCAAAGATGAAGGAAAGAACGGTACCTTGAGATACAAGATGGTTTTGAAGGTGCTCTTTATGTTCTGATCTAACAGCCTTCAATACTTCTCTAGTATTCCTGTAAACATCATATTGGATGCTCATGCTCTGGCTGGTATTTTTCCACAAAGATTGGATGTTTTTGTTGGGTGAGGATTTCAGTGCATTACGACAAACAGTTTGACACTGCATGAATTTAACAGAAGGAAGAATCAAGTTAAGACCGGACTGGTTTTTTGACAGAATAATGCCACTTAAAGTAGCACTTATGGGTAAATCGAGCCAACGGCGGATAAATGCAGAAACTTGGTTATCAAGGTTTTCGACGATGCAGGTTTTTGATAGATCGGCTACTGTGAGGTGCCACGAGACTTGTGAGAGAAGATAGCTGTTATAAAGAAGCAGCTTATTCTTTGGATGGAGAGGTAAAGAATCAATTTGCGTTAGGAGTTCTGTGAAGATGGAGCTGAGCTTAGAAATATGTTCTTGGTTGCTCATATTGAAGTCGAAGTGACGCCCAAGATACTTAAAAGACTCTCCAGTTATGACAGGAGGGACCATTTCATTATTGATGAAGAGCTTTGGCCGATATTGTAGGGAGCGTGTTGAGAATTTTTTAATACCAAAGGTTGTGCATTTGTCTACTATTATAATCATGTTAGACCATTGACACCATCTTGTAAAGCAGTTTAAGAGTAGCTGGTTTTCTTTCTCCCCGTTTGTAATGACTGCAGCATCGTCTGCAAACTGAAACCAGTGCTCTGGGGTAAACATACAGTTTGGTTGGCTATGGGGAGAGAAACCAAGTTGTTTGAATTTTTCTGCCTTTATGTATTGAATGAAAGTGTTAAAGCACATGTTAAATAGAAGGGGACTGAGGCAATCACCTTGAAGAACTCCACGTTTAACAGGAATAGCAGGGGTAACAAATTTATCTGTGATAATAGAGGTTTTAAAATTTATGTAGAGACTTGAAATCAGAGACTGGATGTTTTCTGGTACGTGGTGATAAGACAGAACAGATTTGATTAGATTGTGATGAGCCTCTCCAAAGGCATTTTTTAGATCCAATAATGTTATGACTAGAGACCGTTGTTTTATTCGAGCTTTGTCGATTATATGGCTCATCATCGCAGTATGTTCTAGTGTACCCGATATCTGATGGGTAAAACCTTTTTGAATTTGATGTTCTATGAAACCATTTTGTTTGAGAAAATCAAATACAGAATCTCGGAGGCAAGATGTGAAGATTTTTAGTGGGACGGATTGGAGAATAATAATAATAATAATAATAATAATAATAATAATAATAATAATAATAATAATAATAATAATAATAATAATAATGATAATAATAATAATAATAATAATAATAATGGAAACATTTCATTTTCAATTCAACTTAAACTACAATTACAAATCTCACTATTACAAGGTAATTTGCAATTGGCTAGCCTGGTTTTACAAGAAAAAACTTTAACAATCGTAAGGTAAAAGGAAAAACTGAGAAAAAAAAATAAAACAACTAAAGTTAAGAAGGATGTAATTCCGGATTTGTCCATGGCTTATTTTTGCAACAAAATATGTAATACGTAGTACGGATGGCAATGTTGGAAAGTTTAGAAATGAGATACCGTTTTTGTTGCTGATCGATGGAGAGAGAGTCACACATTTTGAAGAATGAATTGCAGGAATTGCCGAAGATGCCAAGAGAGCTCATAGAAAGATTAACAAAGGAGACACATTTGAACTGCCGCTGTTAACCAGATAAGAGAGGAGCATACTTGCTGTGTTTTCTTGTTGCATTAGTCTCAAGATTGGATTCGAAACCAACAGTTAGCTCTAAGATGTAGAGGCAATTGTTGTTAGTCCTCAAGAGAAGATCAGGGCGAAGGTTTTCTCCAGTTATGATTGATGGTGAAAGAAAGCCAGGTATATCAGCGTAGATGGTAGATTCATTGACAGCTTTTAGCGACGTAGCTAGAAAGTTTAGAATAGAGTTATGTCTCCAGGTGTATCGGCCTTGTTCCAGATATGTTTTACAGCCAGCAAAATAATAATAATAATAATAATAATGGATGTTAACAGATCCACATAACATAGCTATTCTCTGTTAAATAATAAGTGAAATATTGCCCTTAATAAAGAAATATTGTCCTGAAAAGATGTTAAAAAAGTGTCTATTAAATACGTTAGGGGAAAAACAATTTCCTAAACTAACTTAATGCATTGTACAATTAAAAACGGCTTATTCAATTTATTAAAAACGTTGCGATTTCATTCTTTAAAAAGTCTTTCGACGATGATACAAATTTACTATATACACCACAGTTCCTTATGTTTTCTGGCAAAGAATTGAAGAGTCTTGCTGCATTATCCTGGAAGGTTCTGGTTTCCTTTGGTACAATTAGTGTTTTGGCTCTGCTTTATCGAAGCTCTCTGTTAAATTTTTCTTGTCTAGAGGCAAGTATGTTGGCCAGGACTTACCATTAATCGCTTTGAATGCAGATTTAGCTCCCTTCGTTCTTTTATTGGCAACCAAATCATTGCAGAATCGCTTACATACTTGCCAGTTACAAAAGATGCAGCAGCGAATTGCATTTTCTGCAAGCGTTTTTGCTGTGCAACAGTAAGTGGTGTATACACTTGGTCTCCATAGTCAATCTCTGAGAAGATGAGTGACTCTGCCAGCTGCTTCTGAACATTAAAGGGGGCCATTTTCTTTAACTTCTTCAGAATAGCTAGCGTACCGTAGCAAGAGCCGGTAATGACCTTTATATGGTTATCCCAAGTTAGATGATTATTCAAATGTACTCATAAAAGCTTGCATGCATCAGTTCTTTCTAATTTCTAATATGTCTATGTTCAAGCAACGAACAACGTCCCAACTCCGCATAAACCCCAGGAGACGTTGTAGAGCCTTTCACACCTAGGGATGACTTGCAAGCCATAAGATGAAGTTCTTCCGGGCATTCCCATATACTTTTAGATGTAAACAAAGATCAATAAAAATCTGACATATTGTTATTATATTGTCTGTAAGAAGTTACAGTTACTTATGAAAATGCTTCTGTTGTCGTGGATAGGCCTATCCGTACTTTTTGGATCCGATCCGGATAGTGTAAACGGGGTTTTACTTCGAAGATGTTCCCTGAACAGCATGCCAATGGTCTTAGTACGTTACCTTTGAAACAATCGTGTTAGATCCGGTAAAGCACCGTGTGAAATATCGTTGTCGTCGGTTTAAAAACAAAGTCGTTAAACATCTTGAGAATCAAACCAATTATTGTACAATGAATAGCCATTGCGATTGTGGCATGACAGTCATATTGATTTGCTATTAACAGCGCAAGCATCAAAGGCTGGCCAAAATTCTAAGCTGATGAAAAAACAGAAAAACCAGGTCACATTTCCAAGTTGCTACTGCTAGGAATTGAATTCATTGATTAGAGCCATTTAAGACTGATGATCTGATTGAGAGATCTAGAAAATCTCCAAATCATTGGTTTTGCGCTGATGCTAACTCAATGTTTACACCAACCTTAACCTTACTCACCTTTGACTTTACAAACATATTATATATGTTGCAGTAATCACATATTGAAATTGCAGTAATCACCTTTTGAAATTGCAGTAATCCACTATCGATGTTGCAGCAATAGAGGGTTAACAATATTGTGGAATTATTTGCACTCTATTTCTAAGGTGACCTTTTACAGAAAGGCTTCTGTAAACAAGTAGAGCAGCAGTTGTCTACGAGAGACAACGAGATGAATTTAGGGACAGGGCGACGCAAAACTGCCAAACTTGCTATCAAAATATGCGTGCCTACGTAATTTGATAAAGCAACAAAACTTTTCTCCAAAAATCCTATCAACGGCTCTCAAAATCTGCAAGATTATCTCAAAAACTGATATGTCGCCAGGATGCCTCTTCAATCGCAGATTGTTAAAAATGTAACATATATACTTCTTTGGCAAATACAATGTGATTTAACATTGTTCACTTTATTGATATAAATAAATTGTACGGCATTCAAACTTTGACAGACTTACGTTTTAGAATCACGCATTGCTACAAAATTGTACTGCAAGCAACGTCGAAATTGACAACGGGCATCTCTAGACATAAGCCTCAGCCATAAACGCAGAAAATTAAAACGTTAATAAAGATTGCACTGTATGGGTGCGAGAGTTGGACAGTAGGCAAAACCGAGATATAGGCCTTAGCATGAATGCCTAAAAATCATGAGCTAAGCGTCGGTTAGCTTGATCGTAAGAGTGGCCAATCAAACAAGGCCAATTGAGAAAGTATGGCATTGGAAAAG
>NW_027019640.1:7216872-7283031 GCF_013076305.1 Rhopilema esculentum
CTGTTCTTCTCGGAACGATAAGACGATCAACGTCTGCTTTGGGATGGAATGGCATCGTGGAAGAGGCATGATACAACTGGAACTAAGCTATAAAACGTCAACAATAGGACTTATGAAATACCTGGAAACAACAAAAGACTGGATGTTGCAACTTGTCAAGGACCATGAAAAACAGAAAAAGTTGCACTCTATTGTGAAAGAATCAAGGAACTTCGAACGGGAATTAAAAGTAGAAAACAATGAAAGGCAAGGAGAACTAGAAGAAGCAACAAAAGAAGCTAAGAAGTTAAAGGTGAAGGTAAAGGCTGTGGGCAAAAAGATGTTGCAAGAGAAATGGGAACAGAAATCTCTGCATGGAAAGTATGTTCTTCGGAGTAAAGATGCTAATGTAGACCAGACTCACACCCATCAGTGGCTCCGAAGTGCAGGACTGAAAGCACAGACTAAAGGTTTCCTTCTTGCAGCACAAGATCAAACACTGTCCACAAGTAACTACCAAGCCAACATATTGAAAAATGGAGCAGACCCCAAATGCAGATATTGCAATGAACAGTGTGAGACAGTTGACCATCTTGTATCAGGATGTGCTGTACTTGCCCCTAACGAATACAAGGCTAGGCATGATCGAGTTGGACAATGCTTGCATTGGAAAATTTGCCATCACTTTGGTATTGAAACCCCAAAACACTGGTATGAACATCACCCAGACCCAGTTGTTGAGAGTGACAATGTTTCGATCCTTTGGGACTTCCCTGTTTACACTGACAGAACCATAAATGCTAACCGGCCAGACATCATAATAAAAGACAGGAATGAAGGAACTTGCCTCCTTATTGACATGAGTATACCAACAGACAGAAATATATCAAGTAAAGAATTCGATAAGCTGAGCAAGTACAAAGACCTTGAAATTTAAATCCAAAAAATGTGGAAAGTACAAGCTACCACTGTACCTGTGATAGTGGGTGCATTGGGAATGATAAAGAAAGGCACAGAGAATCACATCAGCAAGATCCCTGGCGAGCCATCACTAAAGGAAATCCAAAAAATTGTTTTGACTGGCACAGCTCATGTCCTGAGAAGGGCATTGTCGACATGACCGCCATCACAACCTTTTTTTCGCCTTAGGTTGCAGGTAGCAACCCGGTTAGAAAATTGTAAAGTCGGAAATCTAAAGAAAAACAACTTTATAATAATAATAATAATAATAATGAAAACATTTTTTATTTTATATTCTTCTACTTACAACAGTAACCTCACTTTACAGGTAGTTACTATCGGCTAGCCTGGTGACAAGTTTACTAATTTTACAAAAGTTATAACATTTAAATAAAATCATATGAGTGCAAAGAATCTTTAGAAGGAGAGCAGTTTAGGGTTTGTCCAAGTCTTATTGCGCATACAGAATATATAATAGGATGTGCGTATAATTATTGCTGACAGTTTTTTAATTATAAAATTACGGTGTTGGTAGTCAAGTTTTAGTTCATCACACATATCGATGAAAGAATCACAGGAGTAGATAATAATAATGGAAACTTTTCATTTTCAATTCAATTAAAACTAAAATTACAAATTTCACTATTACAAAGGTAATTGCAATTGGCTAGCCTGGGTTTACAAAGAAAAAGACTATTACAAGCACAAACAAAATAAATTAACAAAAAAAAGGAAAAAGTGTGTTCGTCATTGTTTGTTTTAGAAGTCGTCAGTAGTAGAGATCATTAGAATTGAAGAAGTTCAGGATTATTCCAAGATTTATTTCTGCGGCAGAAAATGTAATAGGTAGTACGGATAGTTAATGTTGGATAGTTTGGAGATCATGAAGCGGAGATGATTCTCGCTGATATCTAGAGCGTTGCAGAGTATAATGGAAACTTTTCATTTTGAATTCCTGTTAAAACTACCATTACAAATCTCACTATTACAAGGTAATTTGTAACTGGCTAGCCTGTGTTTACAAAATAAAAACTATTACATCGTAGTAATGAGAAAAATAATGAAAACATTTTTTATTTTATATTCTTCTACTTACAACAGTAACCTCACTTTACAGGTAGTTACTATCGGCTAGCCTGGTGACAAGTTTACTAATTTTACAAAAGTTATAACATTTAAATAAAATCATAATAATAATAATAATAATAATAATAATAATCATAATCATAATAATCATAATGAAGCCTTGAAACCTTTGGTAGCTTGTTGCTACCTGCTTTCAAGGAATTTACCGAATTCAACAACTAATTCGAGAAATATGGAATTGAACATAATAATAATAATAAAAATAATAATAATAACGGATGTTAACAGATTCACATAACATGGCTATTCTCTGTTAAATAATAAGTAAGATATTGTTATTAGTTGAAGAAATATTGTCCTGAAAAGATGTTAAAAAAGTGTCTATTAAATACGTAGGGGAAAAACAATTTCCTAAACTAACTTAATACATTGTACAATTAAAAATGGCTTATTTAATTTATAAAAAAAAGGTTCCGATTTCATTCTTTAAAAAGTTTTTCGACGATGATACAAATTTACTATATACACTACAGTTCCTTATGTTTTCTGGCAAAGAATTGAAGAGTCTTGCTGCATTATCCTGGAAGGTTCCGGTTTCCTTTGGTATAATTAGTGTTTTGGCTCTGCTTTATCGAAGCTCTCTGGTAAATTTGTTCTCGTCTAGAGGCAAGTGTGTTGGCCAGGACTTACCATTAATCGCTTTGAATGCAGATTTAGCTCCCTTCGTTCTTTTATTGGCAACCATCCCAATTTTGAAATCATTACAGGATCCTTTACATATTTGCCAGTTACAAAAGATGCAGCAGCGAATTGCACTTTATGCAAGCGTTTTTGCTGTGCAACAGTAAGTGGTGTATACACTTGGTCTCCATAGTCAATCTCGGAGAGGATGAGTGACTCTGCCAGCTGCTTCTGAACATTAAAGGGGGCCATTTTCTTTAACTTCTTCAGAATAGCTAGCGTACCGTAGCAAGAGCCGGTAATGACCTTTATATGGTTATCCCAAGTTAGATGATTATTCAAATGTACTCATAAAAGCTTGCATGCATCAGTTCTTTCTGATTTCTAATATGTCCATGTTCAAGCAACGAACAACGTCCAAACTCCGCATAAACCCCAGGAGACGTTGTAGAGCCTTTCACACCTAGGGATGATTTGCAAGCCATAAGATGAAGTTCTTCCGGGCATTCCCATATACTTTTAGATGTAAACAAAGATCAATAAAAATCTGACATATTGTTATTATATTGTCTGTAAGAAGTTACAGTTTCTTATGAAAATGCTTCTGTTGTCGTGGATAGGCCTATCCGTACTTTTTTGGATCCGATCCGGATAGTGTAAACGGGGTTTTACTTCGAAGATGTTCCCTGAACAGCATGCCAATGGTCTTAGTACGTTACCTTTGAAACAATCGTGTTAGATCCGGTAAAGCACCGTGTGAAATATCGTTGTCGTCGGTTTAAAAACAAAGTCGTTAAACATCTTGAGAATCAAACCAATTATTGTACAATGAATAGCCATTGCGATTGTGGCATGACAGCCATATTGATTTGCTATTAACAGCGCAAGCATCAAAGGCTGGCCTAAATTCTAAGCTGATGAAAAAACAGGAAAACCAGGTCACATTTCCAAGTTACTACTGCTAGAAATTGAATTCATTGATTAGAGCCATTTAAGACTGATGATCTGATTGAGAGATCTAGAAAATCTCCAAATCATTGGTTTTGCGCTGATGCTAACTCAATGTTTACACCAACCTTAACCTTACTCACCTTTGACTTTACAAACATATTATATATGTTGCAGTAATCACATATTGAAATTGCAGTAATCACCTTTTGAAATTGCAGTAATCCACTATCGATGTTGCAGCAATAGAGGGTTAACAATATTGTGGAATTATTTGCACTCTATTTCTAAGGTGACCTTTTACAGAAAGGCTTCTGTAAACAAGTAGAGCAGCAGTTGTCTACGAGAGACAACGAGATGAATTTAGGGACAGGGCGACGCAAAACTGCCAAACTTGCTATCAAAATATGCGTGCCTACGTAATTTGATAAAGCAACAAAACTTTTCTTCAAAAATCCTATCAACGGTTCTCAAAATCTGCAAGATAATCTCAAAAACTGATATGTCGCCAGGATGCCTCTTCAATCGCAGATTGTTAAAAATCTAACATATATACTTCTTTGGCAAATACAATGTGATTTAACATTGTTCACTTTATTGATATAAATAAATTGTACGGCATTCAAACTTTGACAGACTTACGTTTTAGAATCACGCATTGCTACAAAATTGTACCGCAAGCAACGTCGAAATTGACAACGGGCATCTCTAGACATAAGCCTCAGCCATAAACGCAGAAAATTAAAACGTTAATAAAGATTGCACTGTATGGGTGCGAGAGTTGGACAGTAGGCAAAACCGAGATATAGGCCTTAGCATGAATGCCTAAAAATCATGAGCTAAGCGTCGGTTAGCTTGGTCGTAAGAGTGGCCAATCAAACAAGGCCAATTGAGAAAGTATGGCATTGGAAAAGGTAAGAGACTTGCGCTAGTCACGATAGAAGGAGAGGTGAATTAAAAACACAAGCACGCATGTAAAATAAAGTGGAGTGATATATTAGGTAGCTGGAAGAGTAACAGGTATACAGAACGACACAAGAAAAACCACCGAGAGAAATGCCAGCGGCCTCAAGTTGGCCAAGACCAATTAAACGAAGCAGTAAATCTCCTATTTCAAATTTCCAAAATTGGATGCTCTTTGGCAAATTCTTACTCTTGGCCAGCAAACAGTATACTAAAAGGCGGTATTTGCAATGTGACAACAAAAGTTTGCTTGCCAGTGATTTAAGATTAATAGCTTTTAGGATCTTCACAAGAATTTCTTACAGTAGCTCCAAAAAATTCCCAATGGTCACGAAATCATCAACATAGGAACAAGGTATCTGCAACCTTTCTAAAGTGTCTACCTGCTAATTGGATAAAACTGCAAATGAACTACTACGGGCTTATTTATTCTATAGAATGTGTTTGTATTTGACAGCTAAGCTGGTACCACGAGAAAAAGCTTTGACAAGTGAAGGTCAATTGTACCAGCTAATAATCTGATAAAACAAACAGCGCATAAAGTTCCACGCGTTGTTGCAATCTGCTTGTGACCATTGTACAAGCAAATATGTTTTTTGTGCTTTCAAAGTGTGCCTAGTCATCCGTGTATATCACATGCTGTTTTTTGTTCAGACTTGTTTTGTAATTGGCCATTGTCCGTTTGTTGTGAACAGGGTACAACTGATTATAATGTTTGAACTCAAAGGCTCTCCGGAGAAAACGCTGCGAGTGCTCCTTCTTTACACGCGCCTTTTAAAGTCTATGACTTTTCTAAATAAATTGTTACAAAACCAATAGTAGTCTAAAACTGCAAGAAAAATTTCATGTCATTCATGAGAAGGCAAAAGCATTCATAGAAAAGCCTACGGTACATTTTTGAAGGACATCACTTGTCCGATCTAAAATCTGAGTTAAAAGTGAAGTAACAGACAGCAATCTGTTTATTTGTTTGCAATCTGTAGGGTGTTTTTCACAACCCTTTTGTGTAGCTTGACAACAAATTTCTGTAATTATAACTATCTGCGTTTCTTCATTCTAAACAAAAGTGCATAAAAGTTGCGTTACCAGAGACTCTTATTCGCTTGTTTTAATTGCACAGTGTATTAACTATATTTTCGGAAATGTTCAAAAGTCAGTGACCAAGTGGGAATGTATGATGTCCTCCATGATGCCAAGAGTCATAAATTTCCTTATTTCCTTTCTTTGATCTTCCTTCTTTCTTTCCTTCTTGTCATATCCCAATCGATATTACATCAAAGAACCTACGTTCATGTGAACCTAAATTTAATCTTATTTCAACTTAAACTTGAGCTTTTGAGATCTATCACCTCGCACAGTCTTGTTTGACCAATACTTGAAAGCATTTGACTGATAGTCTCATATCATTTCGAATATCATTACAGTAATCACCTCGATGGAATTTCAAATAAATTTTTTGAATAGCCAGTTAGCAGTGCGAAAATATCGTGACTTGTTACATTGGCTTCAAAATACAAGAGCTTTGAAAAATTTAGCCACTATAGTTAATACTACGCAGAATGTGGAATACCTGCATGAGAAAGATGACAGGTTTGACAACAAATAACAATGATCACCTTATAACATATCAATATTATTTAATGATTCTTCATTCTGTGCAGCACACATATTTACAACTATGCTTACAAACACTAACACAAACTTTCTATACACGGGCATCTAATTACAGACATTCTTATCTCAAAACTAAAAATTGTCCAATCTCACTAGATATCTAGCTGCTAATTATTATGCCCTGTTTAACGATTCCTGCTTGAAAAGAGACAATTCGCTGTTTTGCCAACTTTCTTACAGAAAGAACTTCTGGTTTTTATTCTCGGTAATCTAGTTATCTCAAAATATTATTTGCGTAGAAAATTATTTTTCTGTACAGACTTACATTACATAAGAATGTTCGCGCTATATTTAACGTGGTGCGATCTCTTTCGACGCTGAAGTATACCTCATGTACCTCATGTACTCTTCAGTTGGACTGCAACACCCAAGCGTACATGGTGGCTTGTAAGCTTCTGACCATTTCCCTTCATATTCCCTAGCGTAATAGCCGGCTGATCGGTGTATCGCTTCTTGGCGCTCAATAAACGCTCCGAAACTGGCCTTTTCTCTATAAGGGTGCACATCATGGGGACAGCACATTGGTGATGGATATTCGTAAAACTGGGATGGATAAGGATAAGGTCCAGGGGCCATCATCGGGTGCTGAAATCGGGGTGGGCTATGATACTCTGTTGGCGCCTTTTGTACGTGACACATGCAGGGTACATTAGCTGGATGATGCGTTGGTGAAACTTTCACAGGCGACATATCCTCTGAATTCTTCATCGCCTTTGCCCGAGACTTCTTTCTTCTTGGGCGATACTTGTATTCTGGGTGGTCATCTCTGTGTTGTTCTGCCAATCTTTGGGCCTCATAGACATATGGCTTCTTCTCTTCATCTGTGAGGCTCTTCCAAGCTGCTCCAAGAGTTTTGCTAACAACTGCATTGTTAATACCAGGGTGTTTCTTTAATATTTCGCAGCGTTTTTCTCTCGACCAGACCATGAAGCTGTTCATCGGTCGTTTGATGTGTGACTTTGATGGCATTGTTGAGGAAGACATTTCCATTATAAGTAACTTGGTTAGACTATTTTGTCACAAACCAAAATAAGGATCAGTTCGTTACAACAGAAGAGACAGCGCGTTTCTTCACAGCTGACCCTTTACCCTTTACTTGCCAAAGTCTGTCTTAAAAAGTCCTTGTGTAATGAGGTAATAAGGATGGGCAGAAATTGCTTTCTTTGTTCTCCTCAAAACTCTGTTGCAAGCTTGTCCGTTTCGTCCAGTCTCCTTCAAACTTGACCTATTTTTCTCCAGACGAGCGTAAAATGAATTGTTTGTTTACCACAATGATTCGATACACAGCTTGTCTATTTTAACAAACAGCCTTAAAATCTGTGCTCTTGATATAATAGAATATTGCCCAGACTCTCTAAAAGACAGTGACTGATTCAATATCTGATAAAAACTTCTGAGATGAAGAGTAGAACCTTTGTCCTGGTCCTCTTCAGAGCGAATGAGCAGAGAAGGATCCTGTCAGGTATTTTAGTCGCTGCTTTCAATAAAGCAGAAAAAGGTCTGGAGCCAACAATCTCAATGACTTTTAACAATCCAGCCACCAACTTATAGAAATGTTTGTGAAAAATACTAACACTATTACACGCATTATGATAAAATGTTTATAACTCGCAACATACAACACGCAGGCGAGGAAATGAAGCTGTGTTTTGAAGCTAGTTCTCCTGTAAAGCAGTTGAAAATGAAAGAAAGTTAAAACAAGACAAAAAATTTCTCCCAGATCAGCCGGGTAATCAACGCATACGTTGATTGTGAGAAACCGACTTTCTCATTAGGCGTTTTGTTGGCCCGAACAAAGGGCTCAAACACTACACCTGCCAAATCGAACCCAGAGGTAGTTACGTACAAGTCTGCTTTGCTTGGTGCCGATCGACATATTATGTCATGGATACACACAAAGATTCCTTAGGCTATGAGCTAACGTCTGAAGACTGCATTCAAAGTTTGTTTTGATTACTTTTGTGATTAGATATAATAGCAAAAATAAATCCTTACAATAATTCAGGCTTTCTTTTTCCGGAACGGTGTTAATGGAATGATAGACAATAATTTCATATTTCGCAATAAAAACCAAAAATGTCGAATACTGACTGTCCTCAGGATGAAAAAGAAAATCAATTTGGCATCCTAAACAAAAATTACCGCATTTGGGTGAAATTTATATTTGTGTATCTGAAAGAACATCATAAAACTGGGGAAAATATCAGATGGAAAACAGTTTGTTGCAAGCAAGGAATGGAAAAGTAAAGATAAATAATTCTCCATTAAGGCCGATGTACTTGCCATACCTACGGGCAGCCTATTCGGCATTTAACTCGTGGTATAAAAGAAATAAAAGCAAAAAGAAAAGAAACTATGAATAGGCTAACGAAAAGAACCTATTTGGGAATAAAGGGTTTAAGGGCAGGGTGAAATGTGCTCGATGCTTCCTTTAGCAAGTAATAGCATGCCTTGATTAAGCCTCTTTTAAAGACTTGGTGTTCGAGCGGCGGGAAGGAGTGAAAGTGGCGGGAATGGAGTTAATTCTTACTTCCTGTCCAAACAGAATTTCCTCTAGAGACATATTTAGGATTAGTACTTAGATATAAATGGAATGAATGGTAGATTAATGGAACTGAAAATCAAAAGTTCTTATACTTTTAATTTAATCACTTTCTTTACATTTAGAAATTTCAAAAAATCTTTTTAAGCTGATAAACACAACAACATTCTAAACAATTTACATATAATATTCACTGGGATTTCACGTTGTAATTCTAGGAATCGAGCTACATTTCCGTTTGAAAGAATTCTGCGAGTCAAAGCATTTTTTGTCGTTCGTCAGAATGCTTCCCAGATGTAAAAACTAGAGTTCTATTCTGTTAGAATAAAACCTCCATATATATATTTTGCTTTTTTATCATTATAAAGAATAAAATTAGTAGCACTATACTCAGGGTCTCCCAAGGGGGAGGGGGTACTTGCTCCCGTGTTCCCTTGAAAATAAAAAAATATTCCCTTGTTCCATTAAACTAGAAATAATATTCCCATGTTCCCAGTGAAAAATTTAAGCTGTTCCCATGTTCCTGTACCATTTGTTGCCATGTTCCCTTGTTTCCGAACGCCAGGGTAGACCCTCGACACTAGCTGCCTAGGGCAGCCATACAATGGGACAAAGCAAAACCTACTCTCAGACGATCAACCTGTTGTCAGTTCAAAGGCAAAGTAGGCGACCAGCGGAGCCTTAAAATCTTTAGTTGTGGACTACAAACTTCAAAGTCAACCAGCTGTTCTTAACAGATACTGATGCTCGCATATAAAAGAGATCCAATTATGCAAACAATATTAACACTGTGAGCATACGTAGCTACTTTTGATATCATGTCAAGTTCAATTAACTACAAAACCACGAGCAGCTATTTTTGATACATTAATGCTGTTTCTGCAAGATCCGTTTTAGACGATGCAATAAATATTTTGTATTGAAAAGATTAAGGAAAATGTGCATTTGCCAAGGGAGAAGCAAAGTGATTAGTGTCAATCAATCGAAGCACAAAGTAATGACTTAAGGCTGTCTGAGGTGGAATCAACTTGGAGACGTTAAAAAGGGTAGAAAAAAGTGTTTAATAATAGGTGATTAGGAATAAATATGGTGACAAAGCAGATAACAGATGGATTAGCGCGGAGAGGAGCGTTCGGCAAAAACTCACTATAGAATCGAGGTAAACTCTAAGGTTAGCAAGAAAACTCTCTGGATGCCCAATGGAAAAGTGAATTCTGTCTTAGTTATACGATTCTATCGCATTGTTTACTTTATTTGATACTTGCTTTTACAATAACGAATAAACAATAATTAAGACTAGCATAAAGCAGTTTCAGGGATTGCTCAAGGCAGATACTTTACCGGCAAAGGTATGATTAATGTTTTAAGTACAAAATAGTCCATCATAAGAAATTTACAGTACAAAACAATTTGAAATAATGTTATTCTCTTGCACGAGCATTGTTAGTCTTAGAGAAAATTTGATCTTCCATTGCCTTTTACAAATTTTATCGTTATGAGCATCTCATTGAAAATTTTTATAAACATGAAATTCAAGCAAAGTCACATTGGTAAAGAATGACCTTTATAAATTTTAAACTTTTTGTCTATTTCAAAGTCATCTTTGTCTTAATTGCAGTCCCCGTCTTGAAACCCTTAATTTAAGAGATATGCCAATCGTTTCATTAGATGTCAGAAAGATATTAAAAAGCATAGGCCAAAGTGCTGATTCTTGTGGTAATCTATGTCTATGGCCACCCTAACGGGCTGTATCTTCCTTTAATTTTGATAGTTTGGTTTATGTTGTATAATTACATGTCATTTTTTAAGCGATTTTGTGTAATGCTTAGTACTGAAAATTCTTAAACTTGGGTACACAAAATTCCTTAGCAATTCCTTTGTTTCTTTTTCCTTTGAAATAAAACTAGCAACAAGTAAATATAGGGTGATAAACATGGTAGAGGACGAGCAAAAATGAATAATTGAAAATAATTTACGAACGTACATGCGTATCGGGGTCACGACATGTACTGTGCTCGACTTCACATTAGCTGCTTCATATCTCTGTATGCAAAACGCGTGCATTCAAACAGTGAACTTTCCTTATTCCTTATCAAAATCTCATCCGTTGCAACAATTTCTTTAATATTTTGCCTATCCAAGTGTTACTTTCCTTATAAAGCACTTCCTTATATCAAAATGCTGGTATTTTAGATCAGAAGGAAAGAATTGCTTTCTTCTCACTAGAAATACAGTTTTGCCAAAATATTTTTGGTAGACATTCAAAGCCTTTCGATAAATCAATAAATAATTGCATCGATATGGTCATGCTTGTCTTTTCCTATTTTTCGACCTCTATGAGGTTAAAAAGACCACGTTGGGAAGAAAATAGTTTCCCTATATGCATAAAATGATTTTGAACATTATTTTCGTAAATTGGCAAATCTTAAGCTTTAAAGCGGAATTCAAGGGGATTTCTTTGAAGAAGCTTCTAGACGATATCAGCCTAGATCTGTTGTTAGACATTCTATTCACAGTGTCATATGCAATTTATAAGAAAAACATTGTTATTTTGTAAAGGCACATAGATCCCTGAATTAATGGGTCTTTCATAGAACCACTTAAATCTTCTTAATTCTAAAAGATCTTACAGCTTATGTTTGTCCCATACTTTTCACCACCGTGTCATTGAGATTAAAAATAGGTTAAGCAGCAGTAATCAATAGCGTTATTATATGGTTAACGATAGGAGCAAAATGTTTCCTTGCCATCTTGCCCCTTTAAAGGTCTCTTTAAGATGAATGTCTTGATAAATCTCGGTATTGAAGTGCATTAAAGATAGGCACCATTCCTTCATATATTATTTTGGACACCCCTTAAGCTATGATATTACACTAGCTTATAACATGTTATCTAAAAGGCCTTTGGTAAAAACATGAGAAGTTTTTTTGTTTATTTATAATCATTGTTGGTAGTCATTTTGGCTGCTCTGATTACGCGGAAATTTCTAAATACGCGGAAATTTTTACATTTCTATGTCTGCTATCCCATAAAGAGGGGCGGGGTTGACTGGCAATTACTGGCAATTACCTTAGATCATCAAGAAAAGCCAGTTTCATTATAGGAAAAAACTCAGAGATGACAAGGCAAGCAAAATAAAAAACGGGTTAACAATTCAAATACGAGTCGGCGCTTAGCTTTCATCGCAGCGGAGTTATTCTGTTGATTGTAAACCTAGACCATTCTGACAGGCGACTGGTTGTCCGATTAAAGCGTAAATGCCCAATGGAAGGCTTTATTCCATTATTGGCCGAACGCGGGAGACAAGGGACACCGAGAGCGAGGCACAGAATCCGTGTTTATTTTCAATGCTACGAACAATCAAATAGGATCACCGACGAAACGCATCGGCATCTTATGGTGTGGCTTCCACTCAATGGGAAGCTGGTTTTCATTCACGCCGAAGTGACCCCTTTGACATCTGACACTTAAATGTATATTAAACACAAAAGCAACCGTATTTTTCTATCTTCTTTCAAGTGGTTTGCTCTCGAGGTATTGCTCCTAGCTACGATTGCCGCAAAGTGACATTCTGGGTCGGACCTTTACCTGAAAATGTATTTTTGTAATATCTCAACTCAAACAGATCTGTGGCATTTGCATATTAACCGGGTGTTTGCCTCCAATCATCCGCGAGGTATTCTGCTTGGTGCAACAGTGGTGCGGCATATATATTCAATGCCATTACTACATATGCATTCGTCTTTCAGGGGAACCTCAACATTTAATTTCTAGTTGTAACATAGAATTGGGTGATACAATGATTCCATAATGAAGCTTACATATCGAAAACAATCTCTCTTTTTTATTCGTTATGAGAATATGTCCAGCCATAAGCTTTTAAAAGGGAAGAAAAGATACCATATAAAGAAGATAAATAAAGAAGATAAAGAGTCACACCAAACAATTAGATAAAAAATAATTGATATAATCGGTCTTTCATGTGCTGAAGATGCCCTTTACTTGAAAATGGGCCTAAAACGTCACTACAGCCTATAGGGATACTTGATTAGAATAAAAGGGACACTTAAGTATAATACTAGAGAGAGCTGTATTTAGAAAGAAATTCTGACAAGAAAGAAAAGGAAAACATCATTACAAAAAACAGTGTTGACAGAAGAAAGTCTTGAAGAAAGCATGGTGGAATGACAAATAAGAGTTGAATCAAGAAGTTTGTTCGCCCGGTTACATTGCACCAATGCATGATAACGCTTCATTAAATAATTTTGAACATCCCTTGAGCAAAGTGAGCGATAAAGAATCACCAGTTGAATCAATAAAACGAGCTTACGTTTTAAAACCTTCAAGAAACAATTCTAAAACAAAGCGGGGACAGGTAATCAGAGATAAGGGTAATTGCCTGAAGACAGGTAGCAAGGTAAACAAAGGAATGATACGCCTTCGATATTCATTGCAATGAACTTCAGCACTGGAAAGTGGGCACTTTGAAAATACTATTTAAAATTCTTCATGTTAAGGTTAAATACAAATTGGACAAAGAATTTTCATCCTCACTTGATGGAAAAGATTGGGATGTTGCAAATGAAAAACAATAGTTTTTTCGTCAGATGGTTAATATTGTTGACTGTGAAATAATCTGGAAAAAGCGGCACAACCTCTAAGAATCTTTCAGTTTGCATGCACTGCAGGGCATTTCTTAACATATAAAGTAGTGGGGAAATTCCCCACCAGCCCCTTTCATTGCCACACCAGTGGAATATGTTTGCCCTACCACTTAAGTGCACTTATGATTCGCTGAATTTTTTACTTTTTACTTTATTTGAGGTATTTGTGGATGAAATCTTCATTGAACAGGTTTCAAATCTCAATTCATTTTTCCCTGGAACTGCTGCTTCTAAATGTGATTCCCCTTCTAATTCACAAAGTCTATTTTTGAAAGCCTGTTTATCTGTAAATTCTTCCTTTATCTATATGCCATTTTCTCAAATGCCCCACCAGTGGAAAATTCTTAAAAAATGCCCTGATGCACTGTATCATTTCAGCAAAGTGGATTTGCAAAGTCTTCCTTCAGAACTTGGTACAAAAGGTTATTCGTCCAGAATATAATATTCATAATGAGAGCATGGGAAATGCTACTTTCATAGCAATCCTGCGAGGGCTAGTGTTTATTCTTGTCAAGAATCCTGTCCAGGTTTCACAAAAGAATCTTTGAAAATGATCACGAAATCATCAACAGAGTCCGCTATATCTTTATCATAAAGACCCTTCTATTTCAATTTTAGCGCTTTACATCATGACAGACCGTTCGCTGGTCCCCTACCCTAGTGTTCTTTTAATTTTATCAAGTTCGCTTTGAAGATGGTTATGAATAGAGCAAACAGTTTAAAGGCCGATTTCCATTTGACATTTTTTGTGCGCGCGGCCGTGGTGCCCAAATTTGAGCATGCGTAGCTAAGTGCTGCTGTCAAGTGGCCGAGCGCACAAAAAAGTTGAGACCCTATCAACTTTCTGACGCTCACAGCGGATGCAAAATCGAGACAACCTGATTTTAATTACGCATGCTCAGACTTGGGCGCTACGCCCGCGCGCACAAAAAATGTCAAATGGAAATCGGCCTTAAGATATACAAACACTGTTCGTCACTAACAGCCTTCACGGAATAAAACGTGAGAATTTTGGAATTTCGAACGGAATAATTGCCTTTTTGATTTAGAATTTACTGTTTAAAATTCTTTTTATAAAATCCAAAATAGAAATTATGAAATTCTAAGGCATCAATTAAATGCAAACTAAAAGTGAGAACTAAAAGTAAGTTATAATTCTTAAGGGGTATGGTGGCAACAATTATTTGAAGTACTAAAAGTACTAAAAGTAAGGCTACGTTCACACTACTCCGTATTCGTTTCGCTCCGTTTTCGTTCATGAAAACGATGTCCGTTCACACTAATCCGTTTCCATATGAATACGCTGTGAATACGATAGGTGTTCACACTATACTCCAACAAAAACGCTGTTGGTGGCCTCATTTTTGGAAAGAGGCGTTCACGAATCCTCAACAAATTGGCGCCATTATAAATGAAATTAGATAAAAGTAAATCGTGAAAAACTTTTTTGTAACAGCTACCAGTCCATTGTGAATTCTCAATTCAAAATTTTTGAGATTTGATTTGCTACAAAGCACGTAATTTGCTGCCGATGTTAGCGTTTTCACATGTCTCCGCTTTTGGTGTTCTCACTGAAAACGGAGCGTATTCAATACGCACCGTATTAGAAAGTATCCGTTTTCATTAGCGTTTTCAAACGACTCCGTTTTCATAGCAGAGTAGTGTGAACGCAAGGCAAAAACGAATTAGTTTGACTCCGTTTTCATTTGAAAACGGAGTAGTGTGAACAGGCCCTAAAAGTGAGTGATTCTTAAGGAGTATGGTGGCAACCATTATTTGAAAATGTGTGACAAATATAGAGATAAGGGTGAAAGCATTTGATAATTTGCGTGACGCTACTGCTAAACAGTTCCAAAATCAAGCGAAAGCATGCAGATTTGTCGTGTAACAAAATAAAAGACAACGTCGTCAAAATTGAAAGAAAATTATATTAAAGATAAAAACTTAGGACGTCATAACTATATGCCTGAGCAAATAAAAGGTATTTCAATGGCGGAGCAATTCAACATCATTCAAAATTTGTCGACCTCCAAGAAAAATCTGGCAACAATTGAAAGTCTACTAAGGCTATGGAGACGTCTTTGGCAGGGCGTCGATTATATGTTATTTTCAAAAATTAATTTATTTGATAATATAAAAGCATTTAGCACACGCGTGGTCAATGATAACATTTGACTTGATGATATTTTTTCATCAGTTTGTCTAATCGCGTAACATCAACTGGTAGGATAACAGAGATTTGACTAAGAATTTCGAAACACGATTGCCGGCATTTTTTTTAAATATATATTATCAAAATGAAAGGAAAAGAGAAGCATGATACTTGCAGCTTAGAATAGGGCACCATTTTGATACCACGCGCAAGTGATCGTGTAGGGTGTCATTTTCGCATCCAAATCTTTAACTTATTCAATAGTTACCTAACGACAATCGATAGTTTTCGTGAGGAGGTAGGTTAGAGGCCACGCAATGTAATACATCTGAAGACTTTCGTGATAAAGTTGTCTGATTTTCTATCTTCGGGGTTAATTGGATGGTTCTTACTCCCAGCTTTTGCAGATTGGCCGAAAAACTCTGACAGCGTACCCTAAATAGATGTACGCTCATCTTAGATATGACATAACGAAACGCCAACAATTGAACTGAATAGTCGACTAAATTACAGTAAGCTGACGCGTTTATAAACTTGCATTTTTGGTGAAGTAACAATGCTTTAAAAATATGACTCTAACAAGAGACAGAGCCTAAAGTAATCCATTCATCCATCTGCCATATTTGCTTGCACAGACAATAGCTGCACCACAGAAAATTATCAATAATGGATTGACTCGGCTAGAAAGCAATTTGTTGTTTGCACTTATTTGTTTGTGATGTTGTTATTCTTACGCTGCAACACTAGGCAACTAAAATGGCAGTGTTATCTTTGTGCTTCCTGCGCAGGTCTTTGACTGCAGGCTACTCATTTGGATGAATAAGCTCATTTAATTCTTATCTCAGTCTGATTATAGGTGGCTACGCCTTGTCTGCCGAAATGGAAGGTATTCAAAGGCAATAAAATCCACAATTGGGCACCAATGCAACAGAATGCTAAAACCACACAATGGACAAACCTATATACTATTAATCTCCGGAATAAAGACACTTTTCATGGTTGTTAGTTGTTGATCCTTGGAGGAATCAATTACTAACATGGCCCGTTTTAAAAAGATTTTTTGGGGATTCGAGGCCTCTAGTAATCCGAAAAATGAGGTGTTGTCGTGTGGTGATTCATATGAACACTGAAACGGTTTGATTTGCATGGCAGTTTTTGGAATCGAAATTCCTTGACACAATAATGAAAGCAGCGAATAATTTCATTTTAAATAATCTTTTCGTCATCAGTTCATACAGCAATCCAAAACAGTAATTTTTCCGCAAAAGAGTTGAGCACTTTTTGCATTTGTATTTATCATTACATTGCTTCCGAAGGTAGTTATTAGTGTACTGGGAAGCGGTGCTTAAAACGCCTTGCCTTTTGATTCCTACGCCTTTGGGAAAACAACTTTTCGGTTGTACAAAAATCCTAAAAAAGGCTTTGGAAAAGCACAAATCTTAAAACGTGCTTACGCTTTTTTTTCTGGCACTATTTCAGTGTAAAAAACCTCAGAATGAAATGATCGAAATTTTGAAGCTAGGAAATTCATATACCCAGTTGTGAATACAGGAAATCTGCAGAAAATGAGACTTGGATGAAAAAGGTGGTGATTAGTTTGGAAGAAGTGAGACACTGGCATGGAGTATGCAAAGTAGTTCTAAGAAATCTCCGACTAAAAGTACTTTTCTTGTCAAAACTATTTCAACATCAAACTCAATGAATTCGTAACATGCAAATTTCTTCTCGCTTGAAAACTTTTATGCTTTATCTTGGTACCTACAGAATATTCCAGAATGTATTTGAACTGGCTTAACTGAAGATCGGTCAAGACCAAGAACGTCCATAGAACTGTAGTCTCGTCGCTAGATGTTTCATCTTCAATGGGATAAAAACAAAAACGGCCTTTTCTGAGATTATTGATAGCCCTCATCATCGTTAAGGCTTTTGTGCGACCGGCATGCTTTGCGGTATTTGTTTTTTTACGCGAGTAGAAATGGGCTGGAGAAACGATATTTCGCTGGTTTTGAAGTTCTAAAATCGCAAAGCATGCCGTTTGAGCATGAGCCTTAACTACATACAAATATATAAACGCGAGTCTATGAATGCTTGCCAGCACGTGTCTTTGTAGGCGTGTACATAACTCTTCTATACTATCAACAATCATGAATTCAGTAACACTAATTGCCTTACATTTAGAGCTTGTTCAGTCAACACAAATGATGCGCATTAGCAGAAAGTCGAGCATTTGCATTTATACCAAACGCTTTGGCTGGGTAGAGAGCCCTGAAAGCAAGCGCGAAGTAAATTAGTTCCAAAATGTTAAAATCACAATGATGATAAAAGTTTAATGAGGGTTCGGTCACTTGAAAACAAATCTACATGGAAGGTCCATTCAGTTAATCACAGGAAGATAGATTGATTAGTTTCAGCTACTGCTGAGATTAGATACGGGAGAAGGCGCAAACAATCCAGGAGACAAAAGGGCAGCAGAGAAAGCATTATTGTGAGTCGTTGATGATAGGGTGTCCTTTATGGTGTTCTATTGCTTACCAATTAAGAAGCCTTAATCACGACAGGTGGCCAATTCTTCATTAGACGACAAAGATAAGCGAAGTTTATCGTATTCTCCACACAGCTTTGGGCGCCATACTTATCTGCATGAAGAGTTACAGCTCAATGTCGAATTGGACGTAAACAATCGCAAGAGATATCATTTACTATAAAGATAACATTTATGAAGGTCAAATATGATTCTGATAAATTTAGCTGCATTTTTCAGCAGAGTCAATGATGCATTCTTAATTGAGCCATGGTTAGTACACGAAGCACGCAAACTTAGCAATGTATGTTTATGTAGCAAGTTCTTTCAAAATGAAAGCAATAACGCAAATAATTAAACAACTTTGCGTAGATAACAATCATTTCATCACAATATTTTGTGATAAGCTGAAGCGAAATAAGACCTAATTATCTGACATAACGTATATATGAGAAATTAATACGAAAAACATTGCATTTTTTCGCTAAATGATGTAATATGTATTCATTAACATAACAGCACAAATTTTCAGCGAAAATGAACTTGACATTTCGCTGTAGATTCTTTCGACTATCCTTTTATGTTAAATCACCTGCTTTCCTAGGGGGTTGGGTGCCCCAACTTTGAATGCGAATTGCATTGCTAGGCATTACTTCTTTCCTCTACCTCTCCCTGCAGCTTTTCCTCTCCCTCGTCCCCCTTTACTTTGAACAGTCTCACCTGGTTTCTTTTTAGATAATTTTATCATTGAGTCTTTAGTGATGTCATCGTCATCATTGTTACTCTCCTCCCCAGACTCCGCGGCACCTCCTTCGCCTATATCTTCTTCCACAGCAACGCGTCTCTTCTTAGCAACAGAGCCAGTTGCATAAGGAGCAAGGTGTACATCTTTGTTGTAGGTGCGCGTGAAAGCAGCTTTAACCTGAGGGGAAAAGAAAACATTAAAAATCTAAACACTCTATCCTTCTTAAAAATCTATCCTTCTTGAAATCAGATCAAAGGATTCACTTCAAAATGAATCGGATTCTTTGGAATAGAAATGCAAATCTAGATTGTTTACTTCTAGAATATAAAAATAAGCCATTAATTTGACTGGACGGATAGTGATTGTACATTAATTTCTTAAAGTTCACTACATTTTGAATTATTTTGGAATCAACTTAAAGGCAAGAAAAATATACTTTGGATATGATTTGATTACACACTGTTTTATCTTGTGTCTTGTATCCTAGGTTAAGAGAATACTCTAATGTAAATATACCAGAGTGCCAAGCAGTTCCCATTTATTCCCACGTTAAAATCGATGGTCAGCCAAGTTAAAGGAAGATCAACTGGAAGTAATGATAGACATTTCATCTATACCTTTCTAACGAATCTTCTGAGAGATATCTTTTACAAAAAATTCCACAATAAAAACGTGACACGGTGAGATTGACAAGAAAATACCGAAAGTTTTTAAAACCATTTTAGGCCTAAAAAAGAAAACTTTCCTAGATCAATAGAAACCTTATCCAAGCCTATACTTGTTTATGGTACCCTCAACTTGGTCTGCAAATAAAAACTAAGATCATTGTACCTTTGATGGGATCGAGGCAGCTACATCAGATTGAGATTCCCATTTTCCAATGTCAGTTATAGATTCAAAGTCCTCACGAGTTAAGTTGTAAGAATTCATAAAGTCGATTACTTCTCTCACGGAGCCGTTGACGTCATCACCCTATTCAAGAGAGAAAACCAGGCTTAACAAGGATCAATATAACCAAATATGCAGCATATAGGAGAATATTTTCAACGTTTACAGGATAGTTACAAAATGGCAAAAAGGGTTTTGAGGAAGTTAAAGGCTACCTACCGGGCTGACTAGAGGTTCGACCAACTTCTTCTTCATCAACCAAAGATAGTCCATGTTAAGATCTGACTTCCCAGCTAAACAGCTGCAAAAATGAGTAGCAGTTGTATATGTTCAGCAAAACAGGTGGCATTGGGATCTCAGACAGAGCTGGAGAATGTGATGAACGTCATAAAAATACTCTTTTTAAAATAAGAAAAGATGTCGACTTTATATGCGAGTGTTCTTTCTTTCATTTGCTCTTGCGAAAACAAGAGAGATTCATTAGATACAACGACAATACGATGTTTTACCTCAAACGAGTGTGAACTTTCAGCTCTTGAAGTATTCTATCGTGCTTTCCCTGGCTTGAGTTTTTTCCTAGCCATTGAGGAAAATTAATTCGCTGTCCTAAACCACCACGCATCATATCAGGAGCAGCGACGCAGGAGAAAAAGCCCTGGGGGAAGAATTTCAAGGAATTCATTATCAAATAATAATTATTAGATTACACGATATGGTTACATGACTCAAGATAGATAAATTATTGCGAGGTAAGTTCGAGAAATATGAGCAAACGGATAAAGAACAAATCTTACTACGTCAAACCAGAACTAGATACGGTGATTTAAAGTTAATAAACGACCGAGCATATTTTTCTTACTCGCATTAATTGATGTCTCACGTCTAAATAAATAAGATTAGGGCAAGCCGCAGAAACTTAAAACTAATTTCGTCTAAAATTCATTAGATGTTGACCAGAAAGGTAGGGAGCTGATGACTAGGAAGGTGGATGATGAGGGTAGGACATGATTGACGGGACACGATTAGATTTATTGATACAGGGTTTCGTTCTGAATGGCCGAAATCCGTCCGCATTTGGGTACAAACATTCACCTTAAGACAAAAGTTAAAGTAAGAAAACAGTTTAACAAAAATTCAGCATCGCACATATAAGAAATTCAGCATACCTGGAGGGGCAACAAACTCCAGGCTTGAGCCTCTCTAATCTTCTTCTCAACCAAATTACTGTCGGCTATAAAATCTGCAGCTGAGCTCATAAGATCAAGAACCTTTCGCTTACTGCCTCTGAAATAAAGTGAGTTATTGTTGAAATATAGCTGAGTTAACGTAAAAAATGCCTAAAGGAGCTTATCCATCACTTCAATTAAATAATTATTTCTTGATCCGGTACAATTCCTACCAAACATGCGTGGAGCACCCGCAAATATTTGCATTTTGTTTCATATTTTTAAATTTCCTTTCTTGAATATTACTACTTCCGTCTCCTTTCCTAAAAAAATGCTGGAAATCTAAAAAAATATCATACAAGTTAGAAGAAAAAACGTACTCGCCAATCTCCTTTTATGTTTTATAGTTAACGAATATTGTTTCAATGGGGACTGGCTTAATTTGGCTTTAACATTGACGTTTATGTTTAAAGACTTTTGGCAGACAAACAAACATTAAGATATTTCTGAATAAAGATACTTTTCTTGGATAGGTTCATCTAGTGAAGTGTGAAAGCGAAGTCAAAGTCATCCTTAGTTACATGGAATTTTTGTGAAACGTCAATTCAACTGTTTCCTTTCCAAACATCACGTTTCACATGAAATATACTGCTGAAGGTACAGAAGATGCAACATACCTTGCTTGCAATGGATTCGAGAGTAAGTAATTCTCTTGAATAAACAGCGGCACGAAAGAATAATCTTCGAAAAATAAACTGAGTTTATCTTGCAAACTCATATTTTGAGAATCAGATGCAGAGAAGAGTCTCTTGGTAATGTCAAATGGGCCCTGCACGAAAAGAACAAATAAACCTCAAAACTCATCTTGTTTGATACGTTAAAAAACATGGAGTATAAAAGGATGACTAAGATATCTGGAGGCCTGGGGAGGACCCGGATAATTTTGCAACTTAGTAATCTTCATCAATTTTGTGTAAGTTGGCGACTGGGCACACATACGTCACTTATCAGGTATTTCATCAAAATTATCTTGAGTGCAAGTCATCTTGTAGAACTCCAAGAACTGGGTGCCGCTTAGAAAAACATTTATCCCTGGAAATTGATTTCATTAACCTTGAATTTACCTTTCAAGGCGAATTGCAATCTGACATCAGTGCTTGCACGTATTGCTAACTACACCTTAGTCCAAATATCAAGCAGAACCGAGAAATACACAAAATTTTGTTCCCGGTTACAGGGAGTTTTGCAGGCTCGTTTTTCTGCCATCTGAATATCTCCGACGAAGTATTTGGGGTTATGTTTGGTAGAGAGTTGTTCATCTGTAGGCATTAATAACAGGAACTGGTTAAGCAGGAAGAAAGATGTTTGACAACACCAACAGATACATTGATTTTACTGGTTTAAGCCAGGCTGCTTTTTTTAGAGCAAGCCGTTACAAAAAGTATACTTATTCTTACAATTTTGATATTTTTGTGGGATTTCTGGGCCTCATTCTTTGCTTCATCGTAAGTCATCGACTTCTTGGTGGATGACCACATTTGCAAATTATGAAGAACCTAGATAAACGGTGAGGTAGAAGCTAAATACTGTTGCTATATCAAATAATGATTATAGTTTCTTGACTAAAATAATGATTAACAATGTTATTCAGAGAGTAAATTATTAAAAATAAAATACTTAGAGATTCATGTACAGGGAAAAAGCAAGCAAGCTTAACTTTACAACTTGATTAACAGCAGAATAACAGAAATGTGCATAGCAATTTTGCTCTTCAACTCAGCCAGGCACCTAATCTTCGAGTCACATTTCAATCTTCCTCTATATAAGAAGCATAATATTTCTTTCGTACAATATATTACTTATGAAATAGCTTCGAAAAAAACAAATATTTTGAAACATACTAAAGCTCTTCGTCTGACACTGTTCAGAGTACAAAATGTCATAACATAGATCGAAAATTCGAAGCTACGAATTAAGTACACACAGATGTGGATGGAAATGGGCCGATCAGAATTGCGAGCTCATGACTGTAAAGGTTGCCCAATCAATGCCACTTGCATATTGAAAATAATACAAATGGGGTCTATGATAGCATTTTATGGCAAATTAATAAGAAAATTACCTGTCTTATATCTTGATTGGCACCAACGATTATCTGCTCCATAACCGGGGGTGGAATTCTAAGCCCCTCTTTACATGATACTGACATTGCAAATCCCTAAAGTTGAGAAAAGTACGCAAATCTTTTCTATATAAAAGTGAGTAAATATATTATTACAGACCTGTTCCTTTTTTTTGATTTCTAAAGGCAGCTGTGTCCCACTACGTCTCTATCAAATAGCTAATCGATTGTATGTTGCTTTCATACACAAACATTTAGACATATATTAAAGCATATTTTAATCAAGAATAAATTTGAACGGTGAAGTGTGAAAGCTAAGTCAAAAGTCATTCCTGCGAGGGCTTTTCGCAGTCTTTTTTATATATTAAATAACTTCCAGGTTGTCAGAGGGCATTACGTATTCTTCAATCCATATCACACATCAGACATACGATTAGTACTCATCAGTAACAGTTGTGTCAGCTACTCAATCAATAATAATATAATTTGAGAAAGATATATCGTCGACCCCTGGCTGATATAGAATTGATATGCAAATATATCTTTAGCGTAGACTGGAAGTGTCCTGAAATAATACAGCATTTCATATATGTCTGCTGTTGCCTAGTGATAATATCAAGCGTGAGAATCTGAGCTGCATCTTAGATCTGTCCTGTTCTATACACCAAAGAGAGTATAGTTTTACTATAGGACATCAAGCACTATATGATAGATCGGTAAAACAGTAATTTTGATAGCACTTTATACAAAAATAAGTAGATCAGGTGCGTATGTATAAAAAAAAGACAAGAGCTAAGTAAATTCAAGCTAAGTACATTCATTTATTGATCTATCATTAATCCATCAATCCATATTTCAAACATTGAATCTATCTTATGTTTCTGTGACTTCATTCCACTACCCCCCTTAACAAAACTGATTGCATACCATTAATCAAACACCATGCGTCAAGAGGAGGAGGGGGGGGGGAGGCCTGAATTCGAGCTCCAAAACTGATGCTAGCTTTAACTACCCTTAACCAATAACTCTTCCAATAAGCCTATGAAGGTAATTAGCCACAATTTCCATCTTTTTTTTCTTCTAAGAAATAGCCAATTATTTCTAATACAACGATTAATCAATTAAAGATACGATACATTTTTAAGGAATTCTCACCTTGATCTGTTCGATTCTAGGTTTGTAGAATCTGAGATCGAAACAATAATTCGCCAGACTTCGAATCTTTGGGTGATTTCTGTCGTTACACATGCAAATAATTGGAATTTTCGTTCCTTTAATCAGTCCAATGAGTTCCTGACAAAGAAATAATTTAGTTATTACGCTAAGGGTAAAAAATACGTTTGGAGGCTAAATAAAATAAATGGCATTAAAAATCTTTAGATGGTAGCTATTTAAGCTTGAAAATTACTAAAATAGTCACTTGGTAAGGATTGATAAACACTGGCGAGTCAGGATGTTCCCAGTCCCAGATGGCAAAACCTGTACATTATATAAAACAGAAAAAAATTTGCTTCTGCCGTCCAGTAAGTTGGCAGCAATTGGTCACTTTCCAATTCTACGTTTAAACAGTTGCCTGATCGCTACATACAGATTGTAATTCGGTGTTTTGTTTTTGGTTCAACCTCCCACCATATTGAATATCAATAGTTAAAAACTGTTAATCTTCCAAGTCAATCAGACTTGTTGCAGCGTCGTACAGTGAAGCAGTAGGGAAAAGAGGCTCATGGAGTAAGTTTACTCAATAACTACAGTTCATATTTACCTGCACTCCTCCTCTATCCTCGTTTCCAGCCATTCCATCAACTTCGTCCATAATAAGCGCATGGCGTCCTGTCACAGTTTCTCTCTTCCCTACAAAACACAAAGAAAGTACCAGGGGATAATCCATACGGAATTCACTTATTGATGGACTGGATGAAGGGAAACTACCATAAAACTGAGGGTAGAGGAAATGATAATACTGGCAGAGGAGGAAAAGGTCCAAGGCTACATCCATTATGGTATTTACTTAAGCGGTGAAATATTTAATAGGTGAAGCATATGCCCAGTTGCCAACTCGAAGACATCAGACATTATTAAGTTACAATGTGCTGCTGGTCTTCCACAGGCCCGCTGAAACCTCAACCACCCTTTTATGCCCAAATGTTATAAATTTATATCAACCACGAATTGCAGCCTCAGCTTTTGTGTCTCCAGCTCAAAAGCTTACAGTGAATATGCGTTTGCAGTAAAATCTTTCTTTCCAACATCATTAAGCATTTATCAGCTCCAACGTACCAGAAACCAACCCCCCCCCTCCCCCTCCCTGCTCGAGAATATCATTTACATACACGATCAGCGTGTGACTCTGTCCTTATCATATAGCAGTCCTCCTTTTCTGAAGTAGGCCTCAAAGGCATTTGGTCGGAAAGAAATGTGGCCAAAAATATATTGAAAAGCCTTTTATGAAACACGATCCATTTTAACAAAACAGAAAAAAGTTTTCCAATAATAATTTTTTTTGAAACTGCATGAATAAAAATTCGATTCTATTCAGATATTTAGATACCTCACTCGTCTACAAGCTAAAAAGCTTGGTAGGCCTTTCGTTAATAGCCAGAAACTTGAAAAGGATTACCCAATGAAACAGATTTTAAACGTGTCACCGCAATCAACAGTAACGTACCACTCAAGGAATGGTCCATAGTCTTATTTGACAACACTTCGGTTATATATTGCTGCAAAGTCTTTTTGCTTCGGGTATCACTAGCATTCATTTCCATAAAGGAATAGCCAGCTTCCTGCAAGACAGAAATATTTTAAAAATCAAGCAAAAGTAAATGAAACAATCTTTTTTTAAGTTCTTGGAACAAATATTTCCTACTTCCTTGTGCAAACATTTGCAAGCCAAAGCACCAACAAAAGCTAGCCAAATTAGAAAATTTTCAGCGGAAAATCAGAAGTGAAATAATCATAATTTGTTTCAAATTTTTCTACTTGATAAAACGTTCAGGAAGATTCAGTTCATGTTCACTAAGTATAGGTAAGGAGAGGGCTGTCTCACCTGGCATACAATTGTTGCTGTTGTTGTCTTTCCTACTCCCGGTGGACCCGAAAGGAGAGCACATTTAAAGATTGATCCATCTTCTTTCCCAGCAAAAAAACCTTGAAAAGAATGAATTTTTCAATACAAGCTCCTCCACTAAGAAATCGGCAATGAAAATTAGGAATCAAATTTCTAATGGATACAACTCAAAATTTCATGGGAAGTTTCAATAAAAGCTTCTATTTCAATTAGCAACGATTTCGATTGTTTTTTTATAAAAATAAAATACATCGAGCCCAGTGTACATTGATCTTAATGTTCGGTTAGCTGAAAAACTTTCCCTTGAAAATCTCACACTTAGAGGAAAGGTCAGAAATAGTACAACAAAGCATACTTTTAAGGGGACAAAAATTTTGAGAGACGCTTCTCTTAATCTACGTGGACTGTTTTCCAAACTTACAGCGTTTTCTGCTAACAAAGTTAAAGAGGATCTGTAAACCAAAAATAACAACACTTTGGTGCTTCAACAACTTGACGACAAAAACTATCATATTTATGTTTTAGCAAATAACGTTAAGGTCATGTAGGGTCCTACGAGATAACGTTATGCAGTCAACGCTATTTCAAAGCAAACGGAGGACATGAAGCAATCGTAGCAACATCCAGGCCTTGCCTTCACTCGATCGAATTGTTTTGCAAGTACTCAGGTGCAATTTCTACTTAGTCATTTTGCTGTCAAAATGTCTTTATGTTCCCTTGACATTGCACATATAGTTCTATCGCTAGAAATCTTCCAGTTTCTTATTCTGCGAGAACTGCTATCAATGTCAATAGATCATGAAAAAGCCATTCGATACACAGCTTCTCTGTTTTCAATGCCTGTGTTTACTTACCACCCTTTCCTTTCGGCTTGGCTCCTCCTTGATTATTGTCAGCCCACTTCAAAAGCCAGTTCAGAAGTTTCTTCGCGTTGCTCTTGTCACCATGCTGACCAACAATGTTCTTCATTACTTTTGGTTTGTATTTGTCTACCCACAGCAAAGTTTCTGCTTTTTGCTCTAAACAACGCAAAGTGTTTGAAGCGTTACTAGGTATCATTGCTTTCAAGATTCTTTAAGCAATGTTTTTACAGAGACACACATGAAAACCAAATTTGAGGTACATACATCTAAACTCGCAAGATACAACAAAATATAAGGGTATTTGAGTGTATAGGACGCTCTCCAAATTCCAGAAAACCACGCGAAGTAGGGAAAAGGACAAATGGATGACCAAATGATGACTCCATTAGGGCATAATTAAAACTATATGTCCAGTGTTCCTTGCAATCCAGAAATCCATTATTACTTTGTTTCTATATATGTTGCATAATAGCTTACGAGATATGTCTTGACTTGACTGTGTAGATTGACTCGGCTGGCTTGATTGACTCAGTTGGCTTGATTGACTCTGCTCCCTTGTATCTGCCTTCTTGCTATGATCTTGCTGCAACGAGGTATTAGACTCTACATGTGTCTTCTCATCGCTCTTGAAATACTTACTCTCAGAAGTAATTGTCGTGGATGGAGATTTGTAAGGCTCATTTTTCTATAAAAATATAGAGAAATTAACATGTTAGAAAATTGTTTTATCGGAAAGAATTTTCAAAGGTTTAGCTTTAAAACCCACAACAAATCTGACATTGGTAGATTATATGCTAAGCAAAAGAAATACAGCATGCAACAGAAAATCATTCGATTTCCACTTTTCAAATCTGTCTGCTAATGGACCAATTATCATATTTATCTTAAATATATATTTACCATATCATTCGTTATATTGGCTTGATCTAACAAGACAGTAAAGATTAATGCAAGCAGCAATGAGCTAGCATTTACTGGCCAATGAAGCATTGGTGCATTGACTTAGATTGTAACGCAAAGCTGGAAAAGAAGATCAACGCAAATCTGCCTTGAAAAGTCGAGGAATGAACAGGTCGATAAGTCGGTCGTTTTACCATGGATTTCGAAAGGATCTCGAAAGAAGGTCAAAGGATGTCGAAAGGATTTCGCAAAAATGCCGAAAAGATGTCGCAAAGTTGGATGCACCCACCACTAAATAGGCCACGATAAAATTAACATGGTGTATCAAAGAAATATTAAAGAATTTTCGAGTACTTGAACTGATATGAATTTTTAGGAATTTCCAAATAGTTGGAAATAACTCTATGAAGCAAAGTAGAATTAGAAGGCAATAGCGACCTCGGGATTTCTAAAGAGCAAAATTAATATTGTTTAGAAACTGAACATAGATTATTTAACCAAAAACTGCTAACAGAGAAACTGCTCCTATATTCAACTTATCAACGACTTGTAACACTACATTCGTTAAGATATTTGACTTACTGTATTTGACTAAATTCGATATCAAATTCAAGAACTAATGGATACCCGACAAGTAGCTACTGCTAAAACGTCAGTCTGAGATTGCAAAAATATGGATTTCAATTTTACTAGATCTTTATTGCTAATTAGCTTCAAAACGTGAAAAAGTAATCAGTATAAAAGCAAAAGTACCTTTTTCTCTTGTGGTGGTTCATATTTAGAAACTTTTCCTGGCATCTGTCTGATGAGGTCAAAAAATTTATCTTCGTCGAGTTGTTTTGTCCCAAAATTTGATGCCTGTGGACAAAGGTCTTAAATGTAAATGTACCAACAGAAAGGCAGTGTATCAGAAAAAGGATTGTCCCAAAACGATTGTTCCAAAATGAAGGAGAACACAACAAAGGAACAAATATACATAGGTAAATTAGCTCAAAACCTTTGAAATTTTGCTTTCTCCCGGGTCTCTTCCAACAACAAGGTAGCTTGTTTTCTTGCTCACAGCAGATACCACTTTACCACCATGACGTTTGACAAGGTCGACTGCTTGCTCCCTTTCTATTGACTCGAGAATACCGGTGATGACAAAGGATAAGCCCTCAAGACAATTATCTGCGCCCTAAAAATGGGAAAGTTTAAATTTGGCTATGAATACAGATGATAAAGGAATCAGTGCTAGCTTTTATTCTGAAATTTAACGTCGAATACATAATTCTCCAGTAAACGTAAACTTGATACCTGTCCTAATTCAACTCTAAATATCGGAATTTTGAAACTAACACTTACGACTGCTTCACCAAAATCTTTTCACAGTCTCGTAGTATAAACTGTTGAAGTACGATCTTCATATAATTGAATCTTTTACCTGCGGTAACTCCTTAGCACCAAGATTTCTCGGGCCCTCTCGAGCTTTATACGCGTAAAACGATTTCTTTTTTTCGACTGGAGTAGCTTCTTGTTTCTTTTTTTCTTCTGATGCTTCCTTCGGCTTTTCAGGAGTCTTCTTTGACTCTTCTTCCTTTTTGTTTCCACCACTTCTCACTTGCTTAGCTTTGGTTGGAGAAGGTTTCATAGGTGAGGTCTTTTTTAGAGGTTCCCTTTCTTCATCTTTCTTAGGCCCCTTTTCGTTTACTTTTTTGCCACCTCCCGTCTTCTTCGGTATCGGCGATTCATTGATAAACTTGGGCTTTTCCAGACTTGTTCTTTGCTTCTCTTTCTGTTGAAAAACGATGTTTAAACGATAGAGAAAAGCTCAGTCAATAAAATTCCTCATAATGATAGAATTCACATTCTGTTGATTTACCGAAGAATTTGTCAATATTTTGGTTGTGGTGCATCGTTGGATGCTCTACTAAGGTACCACAGGCAACTATAACGCACAGCTTGGAGTTTAGGGTGGTTGCTAGTAGAGATTCAAGGGGATGAGAAAGGTGAAAAGGGGACGCTTTGGTTGTCTGTGAAGTATTGAGCCATGTACACAAATATTTTGCTGATGTTCTAGTGTTTAACTGGAAAGGCATCAGCTTATTTGAAAGAGATGAAAAAATGACACACACCTATAGACCGGGCTACAGTGGCGGTAGGTGCCACCTCAGGGCGGAGAAATTCAAATGGATATTTTCAGGTAGCTATGGGTCTGGTTACTTGGAAAAGTGATGGTGAACGGGAAATTGTTGGGGTTCAAGGGGTAAATACGGGGGTTAAAGTTCGTCATATTAGCATATTACCTCTGCGGAGGAGCCACTGTTTTGTTTACGACTTCAGAGTTAGGCAAGTGCTTGTTATCATAAAAAAATGATCTAGAGGGAGTCTTTTAGAGCTTCTTCTTTAAATTCCGACATATTACTACAATAAGAGTAGTCACGTGACCAATGTTTACCCCTTACCATATTTGGAAGGTGAGCTTTTTTAACAGAAAACCTTTGTTCTTTTCTTTGTACCACGTATTATTTTGTTTGATACCCTTAAATGTTAAAAGATGCAAGTTAAGGCAAAGATACCTGCATTTGTCATTGTTTATCCATTGTAGGTTTCATTTTCACTTTCTTTATCATCTCTGAAGGTCACGTCTTCTTCAAGATCCAGGAACAAGTCAGTCAGTTCGTCTGGAAATGCTTGTCGTTGCCAGTCTATAGTCAGGTTCCCTTTCCAGCCAAAAGTAGAAAGATCTGGCAAATTTATGGACCTTTCATCCGATGACTTCCAAATCTTTGCAATGATGTTTGATCGCAATATGTGTAGCCTCAGTGATGATTGACATGGAGGCAAGAGTGAAATGTCTATGGCTTTGTCTTGCCTTACATACTTCTTGTCAAATATTTTTTTCCTCACATCATTGACATTTTTTTGCCGGTATCCATATAAATGGCAAACATATTCTTCAAGGTTAACAAATATTTGCTCATCAAGTTATCATACCTGCCCAAGTAGCGAAAATGTGTTAACAAATCTGTTGTTCTTCTGGACCACCTTCCAACATTCTGATTTCCCTTTGCGGAAAAAAGATGACACATAGTCATTCCCTGTGAATGCATGAAAGCCTATCAGGCACTTCTTCAAACCATCTTCCATCTCAATATCAGACAAAAATAGTCCTTTTCTATTCAAACCAACTCCAAAATCGAGATATACTTGACTTTGCTCTTTAATAATACTTAATAAAATTACCAAGATGTCGATGTCTGAGGATGGAGAGCGTACAACAACTTTTTTCGATGAATGCCGAGTTAAAGCGTTTCTTTTTCCTTGTAAACTCTTTGTAGCAGAATTCATGGTATTAAAATTCTTTAGCTATGAGATCAACATCTTTAATTTCATAATAAATGTTCTGATCGATATTGGCTTCAGCAGCTTATTTTACGTTAGTTCGGCCTGCTTCGTCGTGATCGTTATTGGTACGGTACATGATGTTTCTGTTGCCTCTTTACCCGGTACTTTTGGCAAAAATTACACATCTGGGGATAAACATCTTGTCTCTGAGTAGCTGCAGTCTTTAGTGTTTGTGGACGCTGAATAGCTTCAGTGCTAGTTTCTGCGAGGAATTTCTCATTGGATAGGATCTTTGTAAATTTTTTATAACAAGGTTCTAAGTGAACTCCGTGCTTATTTGGATCAACCTCGTCAGAAATGGAGCTGCATTGTTCTTCGTGGAGATTTTTGCCACCAAGTCGTAAACGAGTAGCCTTTGCAATTTTATCTTTATTGATGTCAGACAAATCTTACTGTACAGACAATCTTTGCTCGGGTAATGAACAATACAGCTTAGGCCTTGCATGTTTAAAAATATAAATAAAACAGGACCTCCTCAATACTTTAAAGGTACACAGAGTATCCAATTTTCAGAGCGAAAATAACAACTTAAATACTGAAAATGACGCTTAGAGCAAAACAATTCCTTCTTGGTAATGATGCACACAGGTCTTTTTGCTCTCCTACGTATTTCCGTGATTTCTTGAGTTTATTGCGTTACATATTTGTGTTACTATTTGTACAAATATTTTCAAAGCGATGAATTGCGAAAAAAGTTGCCCAGCATCTGAAGGAGATGTGGAGTCATCACGTAATAACCAAATGCGCATGAAATCAAACGGACCTAATAAATTATCATGTCTTCGCAACCATTCGCAACCACATAGTTAAAAACAGTCATTAACTCAAAGTTATTCAGGGTATCTATCAACAACAGTTCGGTTGTAGAATAATCTTGCTGATTTGTACATTATTGTAACATTTAAGAGTATTAAACAAAAAATTTCAGGTATTCTGTTAGAAAAGGCTCATTTTCCAAATATGGTAAGGGGTAAAAATTGGTCACGTGACGACTCTAATTGTAGCAATATGTCGGAATTTAATAAAGGGGCTCTAAAAGACTCCCTCTAGATTACTTTTTTATGATAACAAGCACTTGCCATGCTCTGAAGTCGTAAACAAAACAGTGGCTCCTCCGCAGAGCTAATATGCTAATATGACGAACTTTAACCCCCGTATTTACCCCTTAAACCCCAACAATTCCCCGTTCACCATCACTTTTCCAAGTAACCAGACCAATAGCTACCTGGAAATATCCATTTGAATTTCTCCGCCCTGAGGTGGCACCTACCGCCACTGTAGCCTGGTCTACTAGCAGGACACTTAGGTTTCGAAGTGCGCCAACGTAAGACTATGGGTTCTCAATATTTCTACATGCAGGACCTACTTAATGGAATGATCTGCCATTAGAAATAAGGAGCAAAAATGAAGTACATTATTTCAAATCACTACAGAAAACACACTTTTAAGCCTAGCAAATAATCTTTAGCTTCATCCAATTTATAACCTATTCTTGTACAGTCCATAAGGGTAGTTATATATTCAATAGTAGATGACTTGAACAAATAACTACGAAAAACTGCTAAAACTTTAATTTTATGCGAAAATGCGTAATACTGAAAGACATTTTTAGATTATGTATAAATTATCTATGTATTTGCACAAAGACTTGAATAATGCAAAAAGACTTGAATAGCTCCCTAATTAAATCCGCAACATCAGATATCAGCACCGTGCCTTAAAAACATAATAAATGAAAAATACCTTGTTGCTTTTGTCACATGATTCCAGTTCCTGTATACTTTTTTCAAAATCGTCATCATCGTCATCTATAATCTCCATGAACTCGTCATCAATTTTTTGTGATTCTTTTTTTTTCCCAGTTGAGCCTTCACTTGCTTTGGTTTGACTGCTATCTTTTTGTGTCTTGAAATGAGATTGAAGTATCAAAAATTTGCATTTAAATACAAAACATACTGTCATATGTAAAGACAGTGATCTTTATCAATTTTAATGAGGAATATACCATAAAATGGTTGTTAAAGATTTCATTTTTCTAATCAATGTAACAAAACCCTACTGAATTTCCAAGGGGTAAAAATATCAAGTATGCAGACCTAATTAAGATTCGGACACTATGCTCCTTTAGAAAACAACTATGGATAGAATTTAGAGTTAATCAACATGAGTGGCTTAGAGGCAAGGATGATCGAAGCTCATGGCAGCTAGGAAGTGTCACTTAACTTGAGAAATGAATTTACTTTTATATATTAACAACTTTTCGCGCATAGCTCGTTGTTAAGTGAAGAAAATAAATGATCTGCCTAAAAAGTAAAAGGAAGATAGGAATCGACAGATTGGAAAAGAACGACTGATGTTACAGGATGGAAAAGAAATGATGGACAAAATAATCTATGAACTAAAGATAGGACATATAAAGTTAAAAGATGTAGAAATATGTATAGTAAGGAATGATAGATGTAGAAAGAGGGACAGGGTTAGGAAAATAAAAAAACTGAAAGAAAAGAGGAAAATAGAGAAGAAATGAACACAGAAGTGTGAAATGAAAAAGTTAGGAAAATACAAGAAGATCTATTCAGATATGTTAATTGTTTGCTAAATTCAGAACGATATAAGGTGTCAAGATTAAAGATGAATCGTTTTCCCAATTAATTTCTGATTGCGCTGTTCGAGCAAACCGAAGGCCAATAACGAACATGTCAACATGAGAGTGGTTTGGCAGATTAAAATGTTTGGAGATGTATCAGGGTCACTGTCATATTCACTGCTGTGCAGTATTTTATTCTTGACATCCCGTAAATTCCCACCAAACCTAATTGGTGGAAATGGTGAGGTTAATCTTGGACGATGCTTCACCAATATAATGGCAAAATACATTTCATGCCAGAGATGCAGTGGATGGCGAACGAGGATAACAAGTGAAGCTGGATTTTACTGCAAATGACTTGCTTCTATTAGAAATAACGATTATTGAGTTGATGTGTTTGCATGTGTAGCAAAGATGGTTATAGCTAGGAGAAATCCCAGGAGAATCAGATGAACGAGGGCTTATGCACAGTCTTCAAGGTAGTCTTTAATATTTTTAACCCTTTTTAGAGCCTTCAGAGATGGAGGTTTATAATTTCCTTTGTTACTGAGCCGTTATGTAGAATATGGATGTTTTCACGGGGATGGTAATAGACAGGACATATAGCCTGACAATCTGACATTCAAGCTAATGTTTACTTTCTCAACGGATTCTTGTAGTAGGGATTCCAGGCCTTCATAATCTCCCAGGTGACTTTTTTGAAAATGTCTGGATGTCACAAGACTGATGACGTCATTTAACAGTAAAAAATCAGACAAAATCATCGCTAGCTTTTTACTGGAGTGTTATTTTTTGAGGCAAATTGCATACTTTGACTTGTCTCGTTGCAAGCTTTCGATTGATGCATAGTTAAGCATTATTTGCCGACATCAGTATTTTTATTATGACGTCATCAAAAATTTGCATGACGTCATCAAAGATCTTATTGCCATAGAATGATACATTGGCATAAGTTTGTTTTATTATGGCGCTGGATGTCAGCAAAAGCATTTCTTCCATAATTATTTCATCCAAATAATCAGTATTCAGATCATTTAATTTAAATTTTTGCGAACCGCAATAGCCAAGGAAGTTCGAATAAGTCACTACCTGACGAGTGGGTCATTTCATCCTCGGAAGGCATTATTGCCTGGTTCAGAGTCATGGTCAGCATCTGCATTTGACTGTTGCACTGAGTTGGAAGAATAGAATGTCTTCGCACTATTATAGGCTGTCCAAGATGTCTTCGCACTATAGGTCTTTAGCGCTGGGTATGAAGGTGCTTGATTTTCTTCATGGGTAAATCCATCTTCTGAGTCATTTTCATATCCTTGTGCTGTAAAGGGAGCTTTCTTTTCACACCTTGGATGTCTTTTTAACTTCTTTTGAGATGGGGAAGCTGCTTTCCTGCGGACCATTTAGACTTTAAACAATCAAGTATGTCGTCCGAATTTCAACTGCAGGCTTTTGGGACTTGTCTTGTAGTAATTGCTTTTAAATACTGTAGCCAAAATAACCTTGTTAAGTTGACACAATTTAATTCTTCTCTGATTGAATGATTGAGGATCTGTGGAACTGCTACAGATGATTTTGTTTTTCAGATTTGATAAATACGAATCCTTGTCCCTAAGCGGCTTTAATATAGTGTTCCACTATGTTCTACAATTTCGCGAATGTCTTTGCGTCGGCGATAACTCTTTCTAAGAGTCTCAGCCCATAATTCCATGGATCTGTGGAAGAACACAGCAAATTGTGGAAACAGAAGTTTCAGCGATGCCTCAAATCTCGACGATTTGTTTGTTGTTTATGCACATAAACCACTCATTTGTGGGTTTGCACTTCTGCATTGCATGAACAAGCAGGACAAATACATCAGTATTCTTCGCAACAACAACTACTTTTGCATCTTGCGAGTTAGCATGCAAAATCATTCTGATTTCAGCCATTTTGTAGTTACATCTTGGAAGGACTTCTATTTGCTTTTTGAAGTTTCCCGTGCTTCTTCTCCGTAAGTTATAACCAATGGAATTGTCTGGAGCCTGTGACCCTCAGCGCTTCCAAATAATTTGGGAGCAAGTTTTATTAGATTCTCTTTGTTTGCATCATTGTAAAAAACACTTTTTACCTTGGAATATCTTTTGCTCTAAACTTTTTTTATGCACTTGCCTTGATGACCTTGAATCCAAGAAAACATCGAAAGCAGTCTAAATAATGAACGAAGACCACCAAGGTTTCGAGACTGGCAAGGCTGTCTCTATCGAAAAGGCATTTGCACATCTCATCAAAACCATAGCTCTAGTCTTGCAACTCCTGAAGTGTACTGTGACTAGGAAATGAAGCTGTTCTTCTTAATTTCATGTGCAAGGAGTCAAAACAATATATAAAAATCTACCACCAGAAAACGCCAGATGGAGTATTGATGAGATGGTCATATTTCGCAGCAGAAGATAGTCTTATTGAAGAAAGTCATGTACCTTCAGCCCAGCGCGAGGGCATCTTGGATAGCCTATAGTTTCAAGACATTCTTCCGATTTAGTGCAACAGTCAAATGACGATGCAAAGAACTTATTGTCCGGTTCAGAGTGGGAGCAAGACTTTGCAATTACGGAGGAAGAAGTGACTGACTCTTCAGATAGCACTACCTTATTCGAACTTTGGCTACTGCAGTTCGCACAAACGTAAATTAAATGATCTAAATACTAATTATTTGATTGAAAAAATTATGGAGGAAATGTTTTGCTGACATCCAGCCTCATATCAATACAAAGTTATGCCAACTTATGAGATAAGATCTTTGATGACGTCATGCAAATTTCTTGATGACGTCATAATAAAAATACTAATGGCGGCAAATCATTCTTAAATATACATCATTTAAAAGCTTGCAATGAGACGAGTCAAAATATGTAATTTGCGTCAAAAAATAACAATCCAGTGAAGTGCTAGCAATGATTTTGTCGGATTTTTTACCGTTAAATGACGTCATCAGTCCCATGACATCCAGACATTTTCAAAAAAGTCACCTGGCAGGTTATGAAAGCCTGGAATCCCAACTACAAGAATCCGTTGAGAAAGTAAACATTAGCTTGAATGTCAGATTGTCAGGCTATATGTCCTGTCTATAAGTGAAAGTGAAACCTATTCAGTTATCAGTACTTTTCCGTTGACTTTTTAAAGAGCTCCAACTTGAGTGATGTTGTTGACTTTTTGATAGCAGACATTGTAGTTTATCAGAGTAGCAGTTACGATAGAAGAAAGGATATCTTGAAATTCAGGGTTTTTGGAGTAGATTCGACGACTGGGTGTATGAACTAGAGTTTTTTTATTCATAAGGCTGGCATGAACAGAGGTCGAGAAAGCTATGTACAATTTTATTCAAAATTCAAAGTTCTAGTGTAACTTGAGAAATGATAATAATCCAAATTTATTCAAATGCCTTAGGAAAGATTACTTTTTTATGACCAAGCAAGTACGCTTTTCATTGATCAAGTGGCAGGGATGGCAAAATAACAAAAAACAAACAAATACAAGCCATTTTGAACACAGGTTTATGACTGGATAACAGTTTGTGGTTAATCAATTGATTCATTAAGGCAAAATAATAGAAAAAGCATACTTTTCAAGTTTCCCAAAGGTATCAAAGAGTTTCAATATTGTATCAAAAAATGTACAAAGCAGTATCAAAAATTTAATACTCACTCTTGCTTTACTTAACAGCGAAGTCTTTGTCTTCTGCGCTACTGGAGTTGAGCCAAAAAAGTCATCAGCATTGGTTGGCTTGAGTACCTCCTTTGGCTTTGCTACTTTCTCTTCATTTTTCCATTTGCTAGATGGCCAAAAATAAAACGTATGCTTAATCAAGATTATGAAACATGACACAAAAAGACAATAGAAAAAAGAACTGTATACAAAGAATAAATATCTGAGGATAATATTTCTACTGATTCCTTTTACAAAAGATGGATTGCTACAGCCATTTTCATTGGTCTTTTATGGGTAAAATCTGATGTAAAATGAGATCGAGCAAGCATGACATACAATTTTGCATTGGTACAAAAAACCATTGTTTTGACCAACCAAATGCTATTGAAGGCCAATAAATAGTGTGACACCATGCTTTTAAACTGTTGCCTGCTATTTTGCTTTTTTGTTATAACAGCTACTGGTGTAAATTTAGCACTCTCTTCCTGCCATGGATTGTTAGACCATTTCGTTGTAAATTTGAATAATGAACCTCAACAGTAGAAACATAAGAACCTTTATCTCAATGTTTTCTATTATATGCCAAGGTTATCATATATTTGCCAAAATCACCTAAACTTTGAACTTAATCTGCATTCAAGGGGAAGCAAGAGGGTGTTAGGGGGCCTGGCCAGCCAAAAATTTAGAGGATCCCTGAACCAAAACATTTGCAGATTATAATAAGTTTGAAAATTTGCAGATTTTGCTTCTTAGTCCTTTCTCCCATGACTGCGTTGGTTTGTACATGTTTGTGCATTACCATGTTTGTGTATGTTACGGTTTATATAGCCATTTCAATATGTTGGTAAAAAATCTTGGGCCTCTCCAACGTCAAAGTCCTGACAACCCCCATGGTATGGGTACTGATAACTAACTTTCAATACTAAAACAGTATCCATTCTAAGTTGTAACTCAAAGCCAAACCTGCTTACACATAAACTGAACTAAAAAGCTTAAAACGTTAAAACATTTTAACAAAAAGATAACCTGGGTGATTTTTCTCTACAGTCTTTTGAATAGATTATCTTTTTACTTACCGTTTATCACCCTTTTTTGGTGTAGAATCTTTTACATTCTTTGACTTTTTAACAATGGCTAAATCTTCATCATCTGCAAAAGAATATACAATCCCTACATAGATATTACGTAAGCTGGAAATGAATGTTAACCAAGGGTATTTTGCAACTTACACTTTTCATTGCTTTCATCAAGGTACCTCAACATTCTCTTGACCTGCAAGCATTTACTTTAGCCACAATTACATTCTAAGCAACTGTTGAAGACATAATGTTGCCTTAATTTTACAGCACACAAATTCAGGCTGGATCTGCAGACTATCCTCGTTGCAAAAGATCCACTTACCTGATTCGACAATGACAGTCTTTGTTGAAGTGGTTTTTCTGAGGATCAAAGATTTAATTTTGTGAAGATTTTCTAGGCAAAAAATATTACAATGCTCAGCATTATTGATTTCTATTCCTCATGAATTTTGAAAAATTCAAAATATTGACAAAAATAACCAAGAATTTTTACTTAACTTAGATATGTATCTCAAAATTTACACCAATTTCTGCTTTATGTAAAGGTGATTAAAAAATATTTTAATTCAATCAAAATTTATCAAAAGAAACAAAAAAACTTTGCAATTGATTGAATGAAGCTTCATTTTCTTGGTCTAGACAAATTGTTATACACATTTGAAGAAATATAATAATTGTCCAGTCCATGTTCGATAAATACACTCAGAAAATACAACTTATTGAGCTTATTGAATCACCAGAGCAACATCTGCCATTATCCTAATGTGTGAATTAGGTTGAAAACGTGCAATGTCGCGTCTATTGGGTTTGCTTACAAAACCATGACACAGCCCCTTTAAGTTACATACATACATACATACATACATACATACATACATACATACATACATACATATATACATACATACATACATACATACATACATATTTTATTTCTAAAGCAGGTCAGGATCTGGCAATATAGTGTTGATGTGGTTAGATAAAGCATATCACAAATATATGGTACCTCAGTTTTTGCGGCAAAGGTTCTTCATCAGAATCTGTAAAGACAGATTTAATGTTTCTTTGATTCAATGGTTTATTATTTTTATCATAATTTACCATACTTATTGTATAATTAGAAAGTATGATTGCAGACAATTACTAATCAAGCAACTAAAAAGATTTAAAGAAAGATGCCTAACCTGAATCCAAGGCCCTTTTCTTGCTCGTTTTCTTTCTTTTACTGGCCAACTAAGAAAAGGAAGAAGAAACGGTTCCTCTCTGTGATTCAGTGTTGACAAACAACAAGGAAATTCCACATTCATTAGACTGTTTATTGTTTGTACTACATTAAAAAGAAGAATTGGCAATAAATTCTTTAAAAATCACAATCGGGGGACAACTTCATTGGCTTGGAAATTTAAAAAGGGGCTCAAGCTATTACTGGCTAAATATAATGCAAGGTTATGCTGTGAAATTATCTTGGAAGGTCAGTTATATTGGAAATTCTATGCAGCATGGAAATTATGTGAGACATTGCTCAGGATTGTGGCTGTTTGAGAAAAGCCTGATTATCCTTGTTATAGTCAAGTTCTAGCTTGCATGGAATAAAATAAAGTTTTGAAATGATGGTGATGATTCGCAGGTTTGGATTGATGGTGATGAATCTCACTTACTTGATTACTTGCACTTGCTTTAGCCTTTGAACTGCCTTTGCCTTTTTCATCACTGCTGCTTGATGATTTTGCCTTGAAACCTGGGCTAAAAAATGACCTGATGTCCTGAAAGGTAAATATTTACTTATTTACTCCCCAAGATATTCTTCAAAGGTCATTTTAGCTTCAGATCATACATCGCTAAGCAGCTTGAAAATTATATATGACCATATTTGTAAACATAAAACTTGTAGTTCTGAAGAAATCCACTTAGTGTGAAATGAGAAAAATGAAAAGAAGTTAAAAATGCTAGTGATACGAACATTTTAGAAAAAGGAAATTGCAAGTTTTAGATGACAGAGGAAAAATAACTTTCTTAAATACTTTTCTGCTGAGCCATTTATCCAGGAACACCAGAACAGAAAAGAGGGGGTGGGGTGGGGGTGATTAGTGGCAGCTGGCAAATGTATTCAATGTATTTAGGACAGTACAACTGATATAATCATCAATTGTGCTGCATTGAATAGCTGGTGATTAGCTCAAGCATGGTCTCCATGAAACTGCTGAACAGTCGCAATGTATTAGATCTCTTTTTTAATACCACTACTAAAAATCTCTTAATGTTGGAGAGCTCTGTACGGCGTCTAGACTACTTTGCTGCCTATACATATACATATGCCTGCACAGCAAATATATTAAACCTTACGAAAGCTCTTCTCTGTTGGATTTAAAGACCCTGTCTAAAGTCACTCTGAATAAAGATTCCTGACAGTATCAATGTCAGATACTGTATGTTTCAAGCTCTTTCAAAATTGTAGTCTAGGTAGCTTCTAGTGTGACTTTGTTCTTGCAAGGGAAAATAAGGAAAAGCTCTTAAAAGAACTGTCCTAACCAATGGTACACAGTAGGTTTTACTTTCCTTTTACAGATAGTTACAGTATTATAAACTGTGGACCAAAATATGTAAAAGTGCTCAAATGATATTATTAATCATAATTTCATTATAAAATTTCCTTTTACATTGTTTTACACTTTTGTAAATTTACTTCCAAGTGTATATAGGTGTACTTGTAACAAAGTATACAGTGGAATTTGAAATAAACTTAACTGATCTGAATTGAGCTTACATTTACAAACTCTGCTTACATTGCAAACAAACATTGCAACCAAACATTTGGTGCAACTTTAAACAGATTCCACTGCTTATACATCCGGTAAGACTGATTACATGGTAGGGCCAAATTAACAAAAAAATGTCCTGATATGGTGATTAATTGGTTTTAGCAAATGACCAACCTTTGACAAATTTTTGATCCCCTTAAAGTTATTTGCACCCATAGTAATATTTTGCATTACCTTCCCGTCAGCCTATACTGTTAGAAATCCTTAACATGCTGCATGTGACATTACCCTTGAAAATTTTGGACTGGATCTCAATCACAAGAACAGATAGGTCTACCCACAACTGGGACATGTAAGGTGTCAATGAGATACAAATAAATTACAAAAATCCTTTGTTTCCAATGAGCAATCCCCTATTTCCATATTTCTCTCAAACACAGGTACCGCTCCAATAATTCTATCCAATAATACTATAGTGGATATTTTGTTGTTACAGCCAGGCATTTTTTCCAAAACAAATATAAGAAATGATATGAAGCGTGGGAGCCTTGCTCCTTTATATGTTCTGATTCCATTCCATGTGCATGCCCTACCTTACTTTTTAGTAAGGCAGCTAATCAAATAAAAGTCTATATTGCATTTCTGTAGGACTCAGACTTCATCGAGGAAGTTCTTTGTTTGGCAGGGGTTTAGGGGGAGGTAGAAACTCTACCGCAAGCCTAAGACATTCGAGAAATTATATTCAATTCACTCTGACTGATGTTAAGGTAAGCTTTGTCCTTTTACCTCCATAAAGATTTTGTGGTACTTCTTTACCGACTAAAAAATTCAACAATCACCCAAAAAGCTGGACCTGCTTCATACATACCATTTTTTGTGGCCTTTTAGACGTCCATGTGACTACTTCTAAATCTTTACTTTCCCGCCATCATAGTATGCAGAACTCTCTTTATCATTGTTTCCCTGTGTCTGTCTGGGGACCGCCGTCAAGGCCCGGACTGGAAAGTGCGTGTCTGGTCGAGGTCACTGAAAGGCGGTGGAGCCCCCAGGAAAACCCCGGGAAGCAAAGCGGCAGGAGGTCCTAAATTTTGCAGGATATGGGCGGGCGTCCACCGTCCCATCATTATTAACTGTCAAAATACTTTAAAGTGCAGGAGAATCATAAGTCATCTTCAAGTTATAGCCCAATTGTTTGCCGTATACGTAGGAAAATACCCCTGGTAAAAGTCGAGGGGTTGTGGAAAGCAAAATTTAGGCGATAGATGAAGAATCATAGAATATGAGAAATATAAGATAAAAAGATGCAATGTTATTAAAGACATGTAAATTAATTGCAGCATCTGAGAAACATCTAGGGTTTGATCTTTATTTCCTTATTTTTGGCAAATTTTCACATGAATAAATAAATAGTTCTAATTGCTTGATGATGGAATTTATGTAAATTATTTCAGCTTCTATCTTTAATAATTCATTTTTGGAAGCCTGGTATATTTTGAAACGAATTATTATTGCATGATGGAGGTATTTCTGATAACACAGTCATACAAGCAACTTTGCAATATTCATGCATTTTGATTGAAGACAGTTTAAGAACAAACATTTTCAAGATTAGATTGATGATGGACTGGTAGAATTCATTATAAGTTTGTCTTACGTATGAATTATCATTAAATCAAATAAATTATTCAAAAGTGTTTTCCTGAAACGCAATTTTTGCATTCCTTGTTGTAACAACATTTTGACAGCTTACGAAAAGCCTCCTTTTGCGTGTGAAAAATGTCACCTTGCTCATATTTTTTCGGAATAAGCTAACGTAAAACCTCGGGGTTTTATGATGGTTCTACGGGCATGGGTTCGTGTAGATCGACCCAGAAGGAAAAGGAAAATGATTGATAAACGTGGTAAAAATTCTCAATACAACCGTTTATAAAAATTCATCGCACTCAACTACCGCAAAATGGCATAAATCGACAAACTGGCGTGCAATGAACTCGGCGAATTTAATATAGGCCACTTCGAAATTGCCAACTAAAATCACTCAAAACTAAATAAGCGACTGATCTATGTAGTACACATATTGCTGGGTATTGATCTTGAAAATATATAAAGGAAGGAAGAAACTAAACTTTTGCTGGCAAATAGGCCCGAAAATTTAAGAAACTGCCTACCAGCCCCGAACCTCAATTTCTTAAAAAATATGTGTACTTGACTGGTCAACAAACACTGTAATCAACAGTAATTAAGCTCATGATAAATGAATGCACAAAACAGAACAACGGGGCAGAGCGTAAGGCAGGATGCAAAAGATCAAACACGCAAAATGAATACAAGAAGCAAGCACGCAAAATATTCCTTTAGTAAAATTATTTTAATAACGCTAACACATTTGCCCAACATGGGCTGTATTTCACAAAAAAACTTTACTTCTTGGTCCTCATGAGCGCAAGCAAAGGAAGCTAAATTAATTTTATATCGGAACATTATATCTCGCTTTTAATGCTACCATGGCGTTGGGAAATGGACTGCTCAAAATTTGTCAAACCGTTTCTGTGCTGTTGGAAATACAAAAGTCAATTTGATAGCTCATACCTTTTTGCTATTTCCAGAGCATCCTTACACGACGTTTTCCAGAGCAAATTTATTGCTTATCTTAATTTATTCTTGAACGTTTGATGACTGGAAAATTCTGGAAATTACGCAGTGGCAATAGTTGCGTAGAAAGCTGCAATGTGGCTCCCAAAATTATTTTCAATACATTAAAATGGATATTTTGAAATGAAAAATAGAGTTAGAGAAATAGGAATGAATGACTAAAAACCGATGTGTGGGTATATATGGTTACGCAAGATTCCATTAGTGGTTAATCTGTGATATAGGCAAGTGAGAACTGCTATCGATCCTGTCTCTATTCAGATGTTTCTGTTTCATTTTACAGTTCAATGCACATTAACTCAAAAAAGAAACTTGCATCTGTTCTGTAATTTAAGAAATCTCACTCATTTGAGTTTGCCAACATTCCAAATCCTGTCCTTTTACAGATTATTTTGTGCGATGACAAACAATTCCCATTTAAAGAAAATAAAATTCATTCTGGAATATGCTGTCCTGTAAATTTTAAGAATGGAACGCTTTGAATGATAATATAATCATTAAATTATCCACATATTATCCTCATCCACATATTTGTTATTTCAGTTTTTAAAATGTATCATCTTGTACCTGTAATTCTCCCTCTCTCTATATATATTTTATTTCTTTTTTTGTGCAACATTTATTATGTGTACGCGTAGCGTTCGTAGTTTTTTGTCTAGTTACATATAATAGCCATTGGGCTGTCATTATTCTTTGCCCCCCATGGTATCGTACCTGTAGTATCGTAGAGCAATTAGCAAGTATACGTAGTAGAATGTAGTTTGTATTGTAATATTTTATCTGGATATTAAAAAAAGCAAGAAGAAATGTTTTCATGTCTTATGGTTCGATACATTAACTACATTTTCTTCCAAATTTATTTTAAGATTTCGGGCTAACTTTGCAATTAAGGTGGTTGTTACAGGCAGTAGTGGCCCATCACTCTCCAATTCGCGTTTCTGTCGGAAAATTCAGACTTTCAATCCCCAAATACCACCCCCGATTACAACCTGGATTTCCGCCGGTATAACATATTGTTTTCCCCTTTTGCTATCCATTTCTATGTTCATTATCATTGAATGAAGCTTAATGACGTCAAGGTTTCTGCGCTTTGAATTGCGAAACTGCAAGGGCGCAGAATGTGAATTCGACAACCAACAATAACCAAGGCAACTAGAGCTCACGGAACAAAGCACGTTCATTGAAGAGCGTAAAAGAACCTAAACAATAGTTATCAACCGAGAAGATCAAAGAGGTTTTCAAAAAATTGAAAAGATTATTTTCTACGTGCAGTAATACGAGAATACTCGGTGTCATGAGGATCTTCGATGAGTAAGCTGTCTAGAGTGGACAAAACACGAGGTTTTAGTTCCACAAGCGTGATCCTCGAATTCATTTTATCGAAAGAACACGGACACAAACATCCAAAGATCAATGTAGAAGCTCGTCTCTCTCACAAGGAATTTACTATACCAGGTTAATATCGACGTTTCGTGTTTGTTGTCCAGTGCGAAGAAAACGGTTTGTTTTTTCAGAAAGATTCTGGTCGAGACTTCAGTTATCCTGGAAATCCGTCGATGTTGACTAACGGCCTGTAAATAAAGATTCTTTATATTTGCTTGGTAATTATATTGAATGCCAGAACTGTAAATAAAAAGAAAGGAAAAGTGAGATGTTGTAATATGTATAAGAAAAGACGGGATTCAAAAAAGTTATTTCAAAGTTTGACAAAGTTACAATAAAACAGACGAAACAATCTTCCTGTAATTGGAGATCCGTCAGCTGGTTTATTTGCATCGGGTTTCTTGTCTACAATTGTGAAACTTCGTTTATTGATCTTAAAATGTTTCCAAACGAAATGGAAGGACCAAAATTCCTTGAAGAGTTTACCATGGACAGCCTTGACTCAGTGATGAAAACAAAACGATTCGCTGTTAACAGTAAAGTGGGATTAAGCAAGGAAACGATTTCTGCGGACTTGGTGGAGAGAAAGGCAAATTTTCTGCGAGAAAAAGTCACAGGAACATGCGAAGGAAAAAACTCTATGGCTAAATGTTGTTGGAACAATCATTTGTTGAGAATGAAATCGGGGATAAGAAATTCACCAGGAAAGCATGTGGACTCAACCTACCTTGATAAAGATCAAATTGCTAGAACAACACAGGAAAAGGATTTTGATGAATACGAAAATTTAAAGAAATCGTTACAACGAGTAACAGGGACACAACAAAGAATAAAGAGAGAAATTAACGAAACAAAAAAATCCCTAAACAATAAATTCGACAAAATGGATAAGACGTATCGCACAATTTCAGCTGATGTAAAGGAACTTTCACACATGGTAGAGCTTGCAAGATTTGTTAACAACAGGATTGAAAGAGTTAGCATAAAAGAGAGATTGGAAAAAGAATCTAAAAAAAGAACATAAAATCGTCAGTTGTAAATAATTCACTAGTTAGAAACATTTTTCTCAATTTTGCTAAAGCTCTTTTTAGCTGTCCCATCTCTATCAAGCCCCCCCCCCCCGAAATTTAAGCCATCACTGTTAAACACTAAGTATTGTAAAAGAAAGACGCCAAAGACAAATTGGATTATCTAGAGGCAGGTTATGAGACTTTTTTGTAATGGGTCCAAAGCAATTTCTGCAATCAGTCAAAACTTGTTTGTCAAGTTTTCCCTTTACTTTCTCTTGAAGCATTTAAATCTGACACAAAACAGTGTGTGATTTTTAAGCACCCTTGTTCTATTTGGTGGAAATCTGAGAAAAAAATATTCGTGGTTAGAAAATGTGTTGGCTAATGATCCACTAGGTTTCAGTTCAACCTTGCAAACCATGGAGATCTATTCTTACTAATGGTGACAGTGCCTTCGATTTTGTTTTACCAATGGGTGGAGGACAAAGTTATAGGTTACGCCCTCTTAACTCTGAGAAAATATCCTTTTTTCAGTTTATTTTTAATTGAAAGCATTTACCAGCAAGGAATGCCAATTCTACCGATAGGGAATGCCAATGACTAACTTTTGGTTACGTAAAGGCAGTTCAAAAACCATAAATAGCAACACAAAGGATACTTTTCTAAAGTATTATCACCCTCCCCCCCCCCCCAATATTTTCTCATCTGATTTTGACGAAATACCAGATAAATCCTGTCGAGGACACGGAAGGGGGCGTCCCCCTTAGTGTCCTCCGCCATTGCTGACTATAAAGGCATTAGGATTATTCCTTTCTCAAACTTTTGAGCTAGACAGCCTCTTCAATGTGACCTTTCAAGTTCTAAGTTCTAAATTAACTTCCAAAACATTATGTTAATAGCCTTTGAGGCATTTAAATATTTTAGGCGATAGATATTTAAAAAGTAAACAAACTTGGAAAAACCAAAAAGATTGTTAGACACAATGAAGCTTTTTGTCGTTCTCTACTTATGCTCTCCAGCAAAATGACGATGATTATGATAAATGATGATTCACCATTAATTATGATAATTTATGTCTAATGATGATGCGCGGGATTACTGATTCAATACAACTAGGAAGTGTGTCGATACAACTAGGACTCATATGTATGAGGGTCTGTAATAAGAGACTTGTCGGGTTGCTGCTTTACTTTATCAACAACAGGTGGCTGCAGATGCATGATGTATTTGCATAATGTATTTACGAAAATACCAGGCTATTCAAAAGCAGGTGGTTCCTATTAATCTAAGAAAGATATTCTCATCAGTGACAAAGAGCCCCCGATCGAAAGAAGCCACCGGGATATTCTCAAATCCATGTTTTAAGACTTTGCTCAGGTTCACCTGGCATTTCAAACATTTTACAACTTCTTTAACTGAAGCATATATCTCCGCTCCCTATCATTATCATTTTTACATCTTTCCTTTAATGTTTAGCATACCACATAGAGTTTTTGAACCCTTGCTCCCTTTATTGCAGGACGTTGAAAGAGGCCCCAAGTGCCTCTGTTACACCACTGGTTGGGGGAGGGGAGGGGGGGGAAGCAAAGGAAATTTACAGACAGGTTATGGTCAAGAACTTCAAAGTGTATGAATTTCTTTATTAAGACCTAAAATATCATTGTAGTGCCTCTATCGCTAAACTTCCTAACATTGATTGTCCACGACGTCACTATTCAGGTGGAGTTCTGACTGGGGAGGGTAAGTGGGTAGGCAGAATACAAACAAATAACGAGTACCCTTTTAGAAATTGTCTCTGCAGCTACCGACAATCAGCCACAATTGCTACATTAAAAACAACTGCAAAATAGTTGACATGAAAGCAGACAGTGGGTGGGGGCATTTAACGGATTATGGTGGGATGCATTGAAAGGTCTATGAAGGCTCCCTTGAAAAAATTCCTTAGATACCAGGTACCTAGGTTGAAGACATCAATGAGCCATGCTGTCCAGGCAAATATGAAATGTCGATAATAAACACATTTGATAAAGAGGTACCTGGATCTCTCTATGATAAGTGGCCTTTTGGGGGTGCTAAACAACGTTTGCATGAAGTTCGTTACGAACAGCCTTCGCTTTATTATTTTTCTTCAAAGCTACTAAACTATGAAGCAGCTAAACTTGTGACCTGATAACCGTGTTTAAGAACAACGGGGCAACGTAGATAAACATATACTCTTTTTATCTTTTCAAAAAACTTTTGGCTTTGAAGTGGAGAATCTTCGAAAGGATGAGAAGATTGTACACTCTCTATTGAACGCGAAGATATATGATCTTACTTGGTCGGGACATAGGGATTAGCAGAGAGTACATATGTCCTTTCAGGGTCATCATGACATTGAAGGCTACCCTTTGCGAATCCCCCACAAAATCATCTCGCACTATTCATTTAGCGAACTGAAATGACAAAATACAATAAAAAGAAAGCAATTGAAAAGGTTCATGGCATTTGTGATCATTTCTTTATCTGCAAAAGGCAACATAAGGTAAATTACACCCCTATTTAATCGTGACTTCCATCGATAAACTAAGATACAACGTTTAGTGGCAATTTCTCAAATAATGTTTTATGACAATAGTATAGATTGTCCATATATTATTACAAAAAAAATATTCATTTGCCCCAAAATTTTTGGTCCCTAATATTCAAGCAAGATATTGACAAACAAAAACAACGCAAAAATATTGTTGCCAAAACCTTAAATTGACTTGAATAGGTGATAATCAACTTTCATAACGTGTTTACAACTTTTAAAAAGATTTCAACAAGATGAACTTTCACCTTCCCACGCTTTTGCAAATTCGCACAAATAAAACACATAATTTACTTGATTGTCGTTAATGTGGAAAGCTAAATTGTTCCAAACACTTTGACATATTCATTACATTACTTTTATCAAAGACTTGCACAAAATACAACTTAACATTATGACCTTGCTTGAAAAATTGAGCGATTTCTTCATAGACAAAAAGAGGATTGTCCGTTGAAAGAATCTTAACCACAAGTGAAAGAAACCAGACAAACCTATTAACGATTTGTTGTTATGCTCCGTCGATGTTTTTATGAAGTCGAGTGCAACCTCCTTGGGATTTACAGTCACTTTATCACCCCTAAACAAAGCTTATTATGTTTAGAAATTTCGAGACGAGCAAATAAATGTGCCCGAATGAGCCCTGATACGCAACTGAGTCGTGAGTCACAACCCCCTCCTCCCCCTATCAAACATGTTACCCTACATTTTGAAACACTGATGCTAACTTACATTTACAATACAGCAGCCGATGTCCCAACAGGGAAGAAATCGACACCTTTGTCAGTCAGTTTGTACTGCATCAACTTTGTTTCCATAGAGCTATCAGCATCTTCAAAATAGTTCTTCGTGACTTCAATCTAGTAAAAAATCAAGGCATGATTTTAGAACTTTATTCGAAAATTAACCATGGTACGCTAATAAGATTGGTTGTTGGATCTACATTTAAGTAAAGATCATTAGATGTTTTACTGTAGAAGCGACCAAAGAAACTACAATATTGGCAAACAATGCTAAGACACTTGCAAAAAAGAAGCTACTTCGGTCCCCCGAATAAAAGGCTAACTAACGCAATAGGTTTTTGAATATTTCAGTGTGTGTTTCTATCACGCGGGAACTTTGGCTCTGTATTAAAAAACTTATCTTATAATCTAAATCGCCTCTACATTAAGCAAACTGACTATCTTGAGGAGGCGATAAGGCATTCAGCACAAACCAAGATTATAGTGGTCCTTATAGGTGCAAACAAGTTTTTCCAAAATAGGTTCTTTTCTACATTATTCTCGTATATCCCTTTTCTCTATACTGGTTTTGTTACGTCGCATTTCACATTCTTTCAGCTATGTCGAACTTTGTCTTCTATTTGCTCAGCCCGAGTATACATCCGCCGTTATGTATGATCGAGCATATGTTCACTTGGCAAGGAGTATACGACTAAAACGTCTTGTTTCCAACAGTCTATCTCATTTTGGTACTTAATTCATTTTGTCATTATATTGTTGCGATTCGGATAAATTACCATACGCAACTTTTGACTGTGAATGTGATGCTCTTGTTTTGTTATACCAAAGCACATACCAGAGTTCATCAATTTCCTCTTCACTGACAACATTAGAGATAATCAGTAGGATATAAATATATGTACAAAAAAGGACCAAACTACCTGCCCGTGGACATCCTTCGAATAGCCAGTTTCCAATCCATGAATCAAAATGCGATTGCTTGCATAATAGCTTAGCTGGTTTCGTAAATAAACCGAATCGTTGTCAACTATGTCCGTGTCACAATGAACCAAAGACAGCAAGCAGACATTCTAAAAAAGAAAAAGGAAACTCAATACAAATGTTTCGAAATAGGATGAAAATTGGCTAACAAAAACGGTTTTTGCCTCACTAACGAACATAAGCATATTGCAGCAACCACTTTAAAGGTTTATTTGATTTCACAGAGTATCAAGTTGATAAAATGCTTAACCCAAAGCCCACCTTCTGTGATAATAATCAACATCTTTCAAAACCACTAATCCTTTTCAGGAATAATACAATAGCTGGAATCGCTTTGCCTTTTACTGAGCTTTACGTCAAAGGCTGCTTTGCTTTGATTTCTTTACTTTCTGGGTGCACTATAGCCTAAGTGGGTGCACTATAGCCTACTCCGCTTCCCTGCTCCAAGACCTGTGGTTGTAACCAAAGAATTAAACATCATAGTCATCTTGTGTAATGAAAAACGTTTACAACTGTGATTAGAGCAAATATTTTTTAAATATCTAGTGTAATACTTACAGGATTACAGGAATGGGTTAACGTATAACAGTAGTGCATGAAATCGGCTAGTGAGTTCACATCAATGCCAGAGTTTAGAAGCAGACTAATATTGTCAAGAATCATCAGGACTGGCCTATCGTCTTGCCACGAAAGCACCTCTGATTTCAACTTCAGATAAAACCTAGAATAATAATTCCAAATATAGAAGGAGGAAATGACAGTAAAGATGTAGTGCCAAGTACCAGGAGTACCTGATCGTTTAGCTAGAGACTGCTTTGATAACTTATAGCATCTGTCTATCTGAGACCTCTAGAAGGTCCGCAAGAGAACAAATCAACACTGGCTTTTCATACTGGTTTGTTGCTCCTAATTTTTAAACAAATCCTGTTTCTCCTCCTTAGTTAATTTAGGCTAAAAACCAAGTTTGACCTTAAATAATTTATCTTATATCATGAACCATGAAAATAAGTCTTTATCAGACCTCCTTTCAGGAAAGTTATCCAAGTAATAAAAACATTTTTTATCTAGCTTCCTCTATCCGTAAAATGTTTATAGCTTCTGGGGAACTTTATGTGCTTCTTGCACAAGAATATCTGCATTTGATTGTAAATGTAAATCCTTGTTCTGGTTTTACTGCAGAAGCAGGTTGGCATAGAATTAGTAAAAAACCTAATATCAATTTTGTAATGGGTTAGACATCAATTAGAGGAAAGGCTGAGACAATGATTAAGTTTGCACTATCAAAGCATGTGACTCAAGTAAAGAGTGAATTTATCCTATAAAATGCAAGTCACTTTTTGGATAATACTCTGCAACTCCTAGAATATAGACTGTTTCAATTTTTTCTACTCATGTTTAGATAATCAATATATAATTACATCTACAGTGTTTTGAAAATTACTGTTTACTGGTCTGTCATGAAGTACCCAATGCCGTATAGGCAGAGCTGTACATGCTATTTGGATAAAGAATAGGATGGATATAAGTTGCTACTCTGAGTTTCAAGCTTAATGCGATCATCAGGTCATTGTTATCTGAAGTTGATTAGCTTAATCAACTTCTGTGTTGCATGGGAAAATATATATGGACAAAGATAAAAACTTTCATCAAAAGTAAAAGCTTTGATACTTACTGCCTCAGGTCAATTGGATTGGAATTTTCTGCAGTTTTGTCTAAGCATTCAGTAAATAAACTCATGCCATCAATAAACTTCAGCTGACCTTTTTCTTTGAAATTATTTAGATTAATGCCCTAAAATGAGAATTAATTCATATGTCATGTTTAGGAATTTGCAAACATAACAATACTGAGTAATCACCTATTTAAAGAAAATAATAACAATCAAAAATTTATTTTGCTACAGGGGCATACATTAGCTACAGGAAAGATATTGCTTCATGTGTGGTATACACTTCACTCCATGTGTGGTAGAGTTTTTGTTCCTTGATTTGATGTATAAAAGGTGCAGTTGTTAGTTGCATATTCTAAAGTGCATATTTTTTGTTCCATATATGGTGTCATCTATTTAGTAAAATTCATTATAAGTAACTTGCAATGTCCATCTATTTTTTAAATTTGAATGCAAATGGGGAATATTAGCAATGCAAAGTATTAACAACTGTAAAGAGAATAATAAGTGAGAAATGCATTTGACAAATAGATAAACTAATTAAAAAACCAGTTTAAATTGAATAGCATTACCAGTTTCTTTGCAATTGTTGAGTAATGAACCAATGTTTGAGCAAAACCCACCAAGCAGATATTGGCATTGCCTAGACACAATATTAATTGGGTTTAATTATTAATATAAATTAGTCATTTAACATTTTATTTGAATGCAAGGTGCTTCTTGTAATAATATTTTGGCACAATTTGGTGCAGTTTACTATCAAAGAGGGCTTAAAAACAAAAACAGCTTAAATTGTTTTATCCAGATCCTGCTAAGCTTTCCCAGTTCTGTGAAGCTAAGTTGAGGGTGATACTTAAGAAAATGAGGAGGATATATTCTGGATGATGTTCATAATCCAATGCTCAATGATAAAATTGTTGGTTAAAAATCCAATGTTTATTTTTACAATTATGCCCATCTTCAAAATTACACTCAAACCATAAATGGCCATCACAACAAAGCAGCCTGGTTCTAAGGGAAAGGAGATCATGTTGTATGACAAACTATTCTTAATATGTATATTAAATATGACTATTATAATCTAATTAAAAGATAAATCTAATAAATTAATTTAGTTTTTGAATGCTTCACATTACATTATCAATATAATAAAAATGCAAATGCTATTGATCATTTGAAGAAACTTACTTTTTAAAAATAATGACAAAAAATGATGTATGATAAAGCTTCCATCAGTCTGGTTGTCCTCAATAAGAATAAATGTTCCCTAAAATGAAAGCGACATACCATACTAACCAGCTTTTATGTTGCATTGTTCTACATTACCCCTAAGAAGAAATAACTAGCATTTTTAGTGAATATTGACAGTGCATGAGAACAACTTGCTATGTGGTGTTAGCAGTTTTAACTAGAATTAAAACATTTGGCTTTGAACTCATTTCAGGTTTGTGTACTTGCTCTAGCTACTGATTTTTCTTCATCAACGTCACACTTGAATTTGAAACAGCAACCTGAGCAAAATTTCAAGTGTGCAAGTGGTGCACTTTGGTATAACTGCGTACTCGGGTATAAGATAAGTGTGCACTTTGGTCTTAATAATTGTGCACCTCAAATTGAGCACATGAGTGGACCAAACTATGTTAGAGCCCAGGGATATCTAAGAATATCAAATAAGAATCAAATATGAAAATGAAGATTAGAAAATGCACATGATATGATTGACATCAAACCAAATGCAAGTTTTATTGTCGAGATTGTGTCGATCCTGATAAACTGGCTGAAGTAGAGGCATTAGCACTTTTAAAAACAAGGACAAGAAACCTACCTTTTGAAGACCTTCTACACAAATATTGAGCAATGATGTGAAACCAGGATACATTTTGCTAGAATCGAATCACGTTGATTTTTCTTCAACCATCTTTACTAGGCCATATGTCCTCTACCTCATAACCGTGTAAACTGAACGAGGCTGTGAAACAAAGGACTATCTATTTTCTCCTGTATTCCCGCTGCGGGTTTATTGATTAAATGCGGGATTATTACAGAGGCGGGATTATCAAGTGAGACGGGAAAGGGATCAATGAAGTGAATTGAATACGCTGATTTTATAAACCAAATTGGGCGGGATTAATTTTTCTATGTGCTGTTAAGCCCAATCTCCAGTGAGAAAAAATACTGCGAAATGCGAAAAAGTTCGCGCGAAATACGTCTTAGGCATGCGCATTAATGAGTTTAACTTTTTTCGCTTTTCGCTTGCGAAATCCTTCAACAGCCAATCATATTCCGTATTCCTTTGTCACGCTTCCAAACTTTACATTCAAATGTCGTGAGGTCAACAAAAGCATTCAAAGGAATTTGTCGCGTGAAGTATTTCGCAGCGAAATTTCGCAAGACTTTTTCTCACTGGAGATTGGGCTTTAGAAAGCGGACATAATTTTCAACATTTTCTCCAGTGTTTGACACGGAAAAAATCGCTTGTAAGCGTGAAGAACGCTAACAAAAATTGGTTGCTGTAATCAAATTAAAACGGGAAGAGACAAAGTTGAATGAACAAAAATCATTTAAAACTAAAGGAACAACTGCAATGCATTGGCTTCTTTCATTCAGCAAACCCGCATACCCTGGCCTTCTATTGTTCCAAACATAACCAACAGAATTATAGAATGGTCCGGTAACATGGCGGTCACTCGATCATAAAGTTCGATGGCCACACCCACTTATCTACCTTTTTGGGGGAAAGAGCATAGGGGAAAAATGCATGACGCTGGTCATGGCGGCACGGAATCGCGGGCGCAAATACTCCACATGGCTTCAACATATACAGTAAACACTTCAAAGTCAAAGTATAAAAGTTAATTGTTTTCGGTAATCTAGTAGACATACTACTGGATGAAACTTATAAAACAGAAATGCTTAATCAAGGTATATCAAGAAAGAACTTTTAATCATTATTTCAAAACAACAAACAAAATTGCAGGTAAATGTCGAAATCTCTACATTTATATAAAATTACAATATTGAGATGAAACATTGTCGCGATAAAAAGGGTAACTTACAGAAAAATCTAGCTATTGCTACAAAACGAAACTATTGCCAAAGTAATTGCCAAACAACAAGGTTTTTGCTGGTTATTATCATTTGTTGTGAATGTATTGCCTTTTCATGGAAAATGGAAGAAACTGGCCGCTACTTTTGATTATTATGAATGTGACTTCGTGGTCGATAAGGAATATGAAAAGGCTGAATTGTCGCGAGAAAAAGGGTTACCTACAAACAAATCTAGATTTTGCTACAAAACGAAACTATTGCCAAAGTAATTGCCAAACAACAAGGTTTTTGCTGGTTATTATCATTTGTTGTGAATGTATTGCCTTTTCATGGAAAATGGAAGAAACTGGCCGCTACTTTTGATTATTATGAATGTGACTTCGTGGTCGATAAGGAATATGAAAAGGCTAAGTTGTCGCGAGAAAAACGGTTACCTACAGACGAATCTAGATTTTGCTACAAAACGAAACTATTGCCAAAGTAATTGCCAAACAACAAGGTTTTTGCTGGTTATTATCATTTGTTGTGAATGTATTGCCTTTTCATGGAAAATGGAAGAAACTGGCCGCTACTTTTGATTATTATGAATGTGACTTCGTGGTCGATAAGGAATATGAAAAGGCTGAATTGTCGCGAGAAAAAGGGTTACCTACAAACAAATCTAGATTTTGCTACAAAACGAAACTATTGCCAAAGTAATTGCCAAACAACAAGGTTTTTGCTGGTTATTATCATTTGTTGTGAATGTATTGCCTTTTCATGGAAAATGGAAGAAACTGGCCGCTACTTTTGATTATTATGAATGTGACTTCGTGGTCGATAAGGAATATGAAAAGGCTAAGTTGTCGCGAGAAAAAGGGTTACCTACAGACAAATCTAGATTTTGCTACAAAACGAAACTATTGCCAAAGTAATTGCCAAGCATCGAGGTTTTCGCTAGTTTTTATCATTTCTTTTGATTGTATTGCCTTTTCGTGGAAAAATGAGAGAAGTTGCCATTACTTTTGGTCATATATGTGACTTCGTTATCGGGAAGGAATACAAAAGAGTTGAATTGCCGCGAGAAAAAGTGTAACCTACAGACAAATCTAGATCTTGCTACAAAACGAAACTATTGCCAAACTAATTGCCAAACATCAAGGTTTTCCCTGGTTATTATCATTTCTTTTGATTGTATTGCCTTTTCATGTAAAAAGGAGGAAAGTTGGCATTAATTTTAAATATGAACGATCACGAAATCACATTTATGACCAAAAGTAACGGCAACTTCCCTCCTTTTTCCATGAAAAGGCAATACATTCAAAACAAATGATAATAACCAGCAAAAACCTTGTTGTTTGGCAATTACTTTGGCAATAGTTTTGTTTTGTAGCAAAATCTAGATTTGTTTGTAGGTAACCCTTTTTCTCGCGACAACTTAGCCTTTTCATATTCCTTATCGACCACGAAGTCACATTCATAATAATCAAAAGTAACGGCAACTTCCCTCCTTTTTCCATGAAAAGGCAATACATTCAAAACAAATGATAATAACCAGCAAAAACCTTGTTGTTTGGCAATTACTTTGGCAATAGTTTCGTTTTGTAGCAAAATCTAGATTTGTCTGTAGGTAACCCTTTTTCTCGCGACAACTTAGCCTTTTCATATTCCTTATCGACCACGAAGTCACATTCATAATAATCAAAAGTAGCGGCCAGTTTCTTCCATTTTCCATGAAAAGGCAATACATTCAAAACAAATGATAATAACCAGCAAAAACCTTGTTGTTTGGCAATTACTTTGGCAATAGTTTCGTTTTGTAGCAAAATCTAGATTTGTCTGTAGGTAACCCTTTTTCTCGCGACAACTTAGCCTTTTCATATTCCTTATCGACCACGAAGTCACATTCATAATAATCAAAAGTAGCGGCCAGTTTCTTCCATTTTCCATGAAAAGGCAATACATTCAAAACAAATGATAATAACCAGCAAAAACCTTGTTGTTTGGCAATTACTTTGGCAATAGTTTCGTTTTGTAGCAAAATCTAGATTTGTTTGTAGGTAACCCTTTTTCTCGCGACAACTTAGCCTTTTCATATTCCTTATCGACCACGAAGTCACATTCATAATAATCAAAAGTAGCGGCCAGTTTCTTCCATTTTACATGAAAAGGCAATACATTCAAAACAAATGATAATAACCAGCAAAAACCTTGTTGTTTGGCAATTACTTTGGCAATAGTTTCGTTTTGTAGCAAAATCTAGATTTGTTTGTAGGTAACCCTTTTTCTCGCGACAACTTAGCCTTTTCATATTCCTTATCGACCACGAAGTCACATTCATAATAATCAAAAGTAACGGCAACTTCCCTCCTTTTTCCATGAAAAGGCAATACATTCAAAACAAATGATAATAACCAGCAAAAACCTTGTTGTTTGGCAATTACTTTGGCAATAGTTTCGTTTTGTAGCAAAATCTAGATTTGTCTGTAGGTAACCCTTTTTCTCGCGACAATTTCTTTAAAATAATTTTTTTTCGATTACAAAGTTACTTGGCTAATCTAAATTTTTAGACTGATTCAAAGGTTTACATTTGAAACTCTGGGCTTTTATTTCTCAATTACTAATTTTTAACTTTATAATAGCATTGCATCGAGTGGCTTCCTCTTTGGGAAAGTCAATTTAAAGTCAAATGGAAAATTTTGAAGATTTTGTTTTGTGGTTGTTGGAATGGTTTCTGAAGACATGTTGTGTAGTGCACGTGTTTAGCACAAGTCGCATTTTTATTTATCTTCGGTCAAGGGAGATGTCTTTTTCGGAACCTCTTCTCTGACAATTTTTGTTCAAGAATTGTACCACTCTAGTGCTTGACAATTTTCAAGTGATTTTCATTGCCTAACAAAACAGCTTTTGGATGTATCATTTCCTATCCTTAATGGGGAAAACGTGTACATTTTCCTGGATTCTTCAAACTTTGGTTGCAAAATGTCCTCAACTTTCTAATGGTTGGTGTGTTTTCGCCCTTTTCTGCTTATTGCATCTAAATTATATATTTTATTTTATTCTTTTGTGGTGTGTGAAAATATGTACCTGTATGCAAATGCATTTTCAGATTGGAATTTGCATCAGTTTTAATGGAAATTTTAATCGAGACACACTTAATGCCTATTTTTTAAAGTTTCATCTATGTTATGGCAATAGAACTAGTTACATTTGTTGCTAGAACAACTTTGCAACTTTTGTGCTGCCTTTGTTTTGAATATGTCGATCTATCGACGAATCTTTAATCATTCAAAACAATGTGGTGTATTCATCCTGAAATGTTGCGTGAGCAGTGTTGACATTTGCTGTAACCCCTGTGATTCATCGCGCGCATGGCAAGTACATTTTTCCCCTATGCTGGGGGAAAGTCTACAGGTCTTCTGGATACGAGGGCTACCTGTACCGTCCTTCCCTACTGTTGGTAAGCTGTGTTGGCCGAAAACCTTATTTTTCTACTCCGCATACAACTTTTAAATGTGACCCATCATTACTGTAAGACGATAAATTGACCATATTTCTCAATTGCTCAGATTATGAATCTCTCGAGCGGTGCACCAAATTTGACTGCACAATGTAGAGCAAAATTCGAAAAATTCTGCAGGAATTCTCTTAGCAAAATGTCACTCAAAATGGACATCCTTTAACCTATATACAAGGTAATTCTGAAAGCAAGTGACTTAAAAATTGCTTCTAATTCCTCTGAATAAACCTGCATTTCCAAAGCCCTTGATCTGTCGGAGAACTAGACTACCAGAAAATTGCAAACCTTAAAGTTTCCCCCGAATGCGAATTTTCTCTATAAACCGAAATCCTATGTACCCCTTTTTAGATTGTTCATTAATTTGATATATCTGTTGTAGTTAGTTATTCTAAATAACTGTATATACTTTAGAAGGACTTTTTGTATGTAGTTGAATTTTAAATTTTTGTATGTAGTTGAATTTTAAATTTGAAATAAACTGAACTGAGGGCATGATTCTAAAGTAGCATATTCACACCAAGATCTCACAAAATGCCCTCGGGCAAAACTTAAAGACCTCTTGACTCTCATTTCGGTTCAAAAACATTGGAGCTTCTAGCAATATATTTTCTCGGTTACAAGCTTTAAGAACAACGCAAGAAAACAACGCTATTTACACTAAAAATGTTACTTATTTCGATTCAGATATCAAAAAAGGTTTTCAACGTGTTCTTATAATTTCAATACATCAATTAGCGCGTGCAAATGTCAAGACCTGCAAAAGAATAATTTTAACGTCAGAAAAGGAGAACGCAAAAAAAGTTTCACAAACACACTTGACTTAAAAAGTTAATGCCATGCCAATTGTTACACTTTTTAACTAATTAAATTTCTTCATTCAAAAATTCAGGAGCTTTTTATCAAAACCTTTACATAGAGATACGTGCTCCTGTTTAGGCACAAGTCGCTAGCTAGACGATCAAAAACGGAGTCGGGGAGCTTAAATTGTGAAAACCTTACAAGCAAGCAAATTGGAATGTGATCACTAAAAAGAGGCTTATTAATTAAGTATGACGTCATGCGAAGGAACGAAAAGTTCTTGCTTACTTTGTTTGTTTTTTGGCAGCCATGGCAGCTAACATTTTGTTACCGCCCAGGAAAGCCAAACTACCAAATAGTGCCAGCCACTTCAAAGTAGTAAACATGTTCTGAAAGAGATATAAAGGCAATTAAAACCATCGCAGATAGTAGATTTTGAATTAAACACTGTTGGAATCTTTAAAAAGCTAAAAAATGGAACGAAAACTTTCAGGCTACAAACATTTCCAATACATAACAACGATGCATAAATGTTTCTTTAAATATAATTTTCACTTAAAATCACTTAAAAATCACTAAAACAACTTCTGAATCAATATCTAGAAAGAAATTCATTGTCAGCTCTATGTCTATTGGGACAATATTAAAGTTTTTAATGGCAAAAATTTCTATTGATAATGAAATATTGCGCCAATTCCTTATTATGCAACATCTCCATAGATGTCCCTATGCATACAATCTAAACTTCAAAATATGTATACTGTTATGATGTAACATATACTGTTATGATGTTGAATGGAATTCAAGTCGTACTTACCAATTTAATCCAGAACATGTAGTAAAGTCCAAATATACCTACAGAATCAAAAGAAATATGTTAAGGGAATCGATGAGGCAAGAATAATGGTATCAAGCTGCATCAATCAGATGAATAATAATAGTATCCATAGTTTTCTAGGCATTGGGTCTTGACTGAGCGAATAATGCACAGCCAAAGTCTGGCTTTACGACGAAATATGTTCTTGTTAAACTTCTCTTGAAAAAAGTTATTGGGAAACTTGAATCAGGCAACTATAGGAAGGTTAAGCAAAGCATGGGGGTAATCAACTCAGCACTTACTGTACCTTAATAAATATCAAAGATTTACCTGCAAGGCCAATGTGGAACATCAATGTTGGAACAGAGAAATCAAAGTTCGAGACATTTATACCAAGTTGGATCCACTGTAAAAAAGGGTGGATATCAGTTTAGCAGGTTCCGAAAAAGTCCTGAGAAATGCCAGGGACTCATTGGGAAAAAGATTTGAGTTAGTTGAAAGAACAGTGTGTTCTAATATTTGTAGGTCAAAACTAGTAAGTAGTAATTTATCACACACAAAAAAGACGAAAAGATGCCATCAGAATAATTGGAAAGAAGCTCATCCACAATGTCGCAAAAGGATTGGCAAAGTTATTTCATCATTCGGCATCTAGACAATCTATTTCAGAGTGAGGGGGTTGAACAAGGAAGTTTAACATGAATATCATCAAATTCTCATTAGGTGATTGACGGCTATAAAAAGACTAATTGCATTTACAACTACTTACCCAAATAAGCATCACAAAGAATGGAACTGCAATCAAAGCTGTGAAAACGTTGGAAACGATGATGGGTGGGCGTTTATCCGGAACGCGGAACATGTGCTGTTTGAATAAACAAGTTTGGTTCAGAAGAAAATCAAGCAACTCAAGAGATTAATCTGCTGATATGATCATTGTAAACTGGTAAAGTTCTTTTTTTGAAATTAGCTATAAAATTGTAAGCTTCATCTAGAAGTGCCATCAGATACTGTTTGGGAATCTGTTCATTAGAAATCACAAAAGGATTGGCAACATTAATTTCATCATATGGCACTGTTTAGCTAGATCAAGTTGTTGGCGGCTGAGCTGTATCAATATCAAACCACCTTTTAAACTGGTATCAAATTAGATGAAGAGGGATGTTATGAAAGCCACTAATAACTCAAACAGTCAGTAGTAGGCCAGTTTCGCCCCATATCAGGACTCATCAGTACAGCTAGACTGAATAAGGACCTAAAGCTGACCCAGAGCTAGCAATTAGGCAGTTGTCAATGTCAATGCATGTTGGAGGTGGTAAGGAAGTAAAAAGATTCCTTACCTCAATAACTGGCAGCGGTTCTGTTGTACGAGCTTGCTTCTTTGTTTTCTTTGGCTCTTCAGCAAAACTGAGTGAAACAGTGGCCTATGCATGCAAAATACAAAATCAAAATACCAATAACATCAATAAATTTATAGCATACTAGTGGTATAGTACACACAGCTGAGGATAAGCATAGCTTATAATCAAAACATAGATACAACTTGCAAGAACTTACACTGACAAAAATTTGTCAGTGCCCACAAGGTAATGTAAAACAGAAGACCAATTATTATCTTGTTAGACTTAGAAACTTACATTTTCTTAAAATGAATCTATTTTTGCTTTGTTTTCAGTTAATTTATCTTGTGAGAGAAATATTAAAACAACAAAATCCTAAAGTTTGTACTATAAGAGAGAGAAGAAATCTTTCAAAAGATTTCGCAAGTTATAGCTAAATAATTATATCTACCTATGTCCCACAAAACAGCATAAAAATGCAGGAAATATTTCTTGCTTGCAAGAAGCCAAACTTATACAAAACTTAACATAAGGCTGCTTAAAAGCAGGTGATTATTACTTCTTATTAAAATAAAATATTGCTAGGGGGGAAGTAGATCCTGATACAAAAAGGTGATTTCTTAAGCCAAACACCTTATCACTGAGCTCCGAGACAGTCTTTATTTGGTTAATGATAAAATTATTCAATAATAATAATAGAATTCCAACAAAAACTTACCACATTCCATTTAATTGGGATTTGTACTAACTTATCACCAACAATCAGATCCTATTAAAACAAATTTCAGGCAATGTTTGAGTTTCGGTGGAAAAATTTATCACTGAAAATGAATGAAAGTCGTCCTAATCTACACTTTTAAAAACCTTTTAATTTCTAGCACTTAACTAATTCATGAATGTGAATGAGGGAGTTACAAACAGATTTTGAAATAATTGATATTTTACTGTTTATTTTTTATAGGGCAGTAACAAATTCAAAGTAAAAAGGACTTAGATAATAAGAGATCAGTGAAAATACAACTAGGAATCCTAAAAGCAAACCAGAACAACAGAATATCTTGAGTCACATGGGCAATGTAGAAAACACAAAACCAAAGGCAGTGTGTAATGATTGCATGCAATATTAAAAATGAAAATAATGTTTAACTAATCTGTTGCCCTATGCGATAATTTCCAGTATCACAAAAGATAACAAATGTTAGCAATTATATGGCTATCATTTCTAACACAACTGCAATTTGAGAAAATGCAGCCATGGGAAAGGAGATAGCATGCTAAGATGTTTTAGTGGTTCTTTTGACTATGCATAAAAATTGCAAAAATAGTTAGCATTGTTTGATAACAAGCATCACTAACAGCACTTTTACTTTAAACTGTCCTTTTTCTACTATTCTTTTTGTGCAAGAGCATTCACTAAAAATTTTTCAATCTAAAAATTGGAGCATATATTATTGTCACTATGCATCAGAAACCAAGATTTTAAACAAAGACCAAATAGGATGCTGCCTTAACACATACCATTTTGTACTTTCCAGAAAGATTGTTGAATGAATCCTTGCCAGTTGTTCCGAGATCCTTTAAGAAAAAAAGTCAGAAATCACAAATGGAATAAGTTTTAAGTGTAGCTTGACTTGAAGTCTAAAACATGCCACTGAACATGCTAAATTACAAGTGCCATCAGAAATTAAAACATATATCATGAAGATACCTCATCACCGGATTGAATTTCATCATTTGGCACAGAAAATTCCAAAAAAATTGGTAATAAATAACAACACTCTGTTTGTATCTAGTATCTTTGATTTTGGGCACTGGCAAAAATGATATGTAATTGAGCATCCCTACTAGCTTTCCCTTGCAGTTCATGATTATTTTTCTGGAACTATATAGAGTGAAGGCACTCTAAATATAGCAGAGATTTCAAAGTTTTTGGTTCCTTCATAAGGCAAGTGTTGCCAGAAGACCATTAGCAGAGGAGTAGTAAACAGTAACTTTCAGGTGAACTATCTATAGATGCATAAAAATAGAAATAAAGAAAAACTTGTTTTCAAGGTAGGCAATTTACTTTTTTCAACAGTTTAGGAGAGCAATCAGCAGCCCCCCACAAGCAATTGAGGGAAGTCTGGTGGGGAGCAAGAGCTATGGCTCTCCACAAACGCCCAGGCCTGATTAGAGCATAAAATCAAAACAGTGGGGTTGCAATTGCAATTGCAGAACCAGATGAAGGAGGAAAGAAGAGCAAAATACATACAAGAGTAAATTTGTAAACATCATCATCTGGCTGGGCAACAAAAAAGATTTCTTGTCCAGTTGCAACATGTGTGAGCCTTACAAACGCCTGCAATTAAACAAGGTCCAGTCATTTTTAATGAAACATTCCTGCTTTTACCACATCAACAAACTCAAGGAAAAACTGTTTATACAATTGATTTTAACAAATGAGTCAAAGTCACATGAAACAGCTTTTCTAGGCACTGTAAACTTCTAAAATATTTTATCTAATATATACCTGATGAACAGTTGTTGGATTTCCTGACAACTCCTTCAATGTGAATTTCATGATAATTTTTTGATGATAATCAGCTTCAAGATCAGACTTGATGCTCTCTGGGAATTTTACTCTGTAGAAAAGGAAACATGACATTACTATCAAGAACAAAGACAATTACAACTTATGTTTATAACTAAGCTAGAATAATAGCAATCAATGAATAACACCGATGTAATATAAAGTGCCATCAGAAAATTTCTTCTAATCAGCAGCTCATAGGATTGGCTTCTACATTATCATCACTTGGCACCAAAACCAGATATATACAAAATATTTACTAGTTAAGAGAAACAAAACAAATATACAGGCCATGCTGGGAATGGCGTGCGATCGCACGCCCACGCCTTGGCACACGCCTTCCGTTGCTCAGAAGTGCAGTTTATCGCACGCCTTAAATAATCTGCAAATAACACTTTATTCTAAAGTGACCAATATGGCCCAATGTAATTTTTTTATCATAATTCAGCTATAAACGAACGGTGATAATCACGCAATCGTTTCTATTTGATCTCTACTTGACGAAAAACTTGGCGAATATTCTAATTTGCTTAAAGTTATGGTAAACGTTTTTTGAATGAAAACATCCACTTCTCGATTTCTTCAGATTCTAGTAGCCGGACTTTCAAGGCACACGATGATACCATGTTTAAAACTAACAGAAGTTCTGAAAGTGACAAAAAACCCCTGTAAACGATAGTTTCCATAATTTCTTTATCAAAGTTTTGAGTTGAGGTCTGAAAATCGCTCGACCTTTTAGGCCGATAATCCTTGCTTTGCAGTTGTGGTCGCTTGTCTCATTTGCAATAACTGCAGTGGAATCACGATATAACAACCCCGGATATAACGAACTTCCCGGTATAAGGAACTCAATGCTAGGATTCTGCCTAACAAACTCCTTACAAATTCTCTCGGTATAACAAACCCCGGATATAACGAACTCTCGTTATCACGAACCATTTTTAGGTCCCTTCATCATAATTACCCTTGATATAACGAACTTTCATAAATTCTTCATCTGCTATTTTTGTTTATTTATTTTCGGTATTCATTTATCACTTTCTCTTGGGAAGAAATCATTTTTATAATCGGCAAAACATGCCGATGATACATTTCAAGCCCGGGCTGATACACTCAGACCACGAGATGAAAGTTCGATTGCGTCAGAAATTACTGCGAATGAGTACATTGACACTAACAAATGACTTCTTACATCTAAGGCATTAGCAATAAGCGACGACAAAACTTTATTGAGAGACCCAGATGGAGAAGCAGAAAAAGACAAGTAAGAATGTGAAGTAATTGAAGACATCATTCAGGCACCAACTAGGAGCGAAATGATACCAGCTTTGCCAATCTCTTGGTCCCAAGTTATAAAAGGAACATTAAGATTTTCATTTTCAATGACCAGCCAGTTGTATTATTTGAATTCAGATTGGTTTTTTTTAGTTAAATGGTACATGTATGGCTGTACATGTGCACAGAGGTTGGAGATAGCCTAAACAAGCCCACCACAGGTTTTTTAGGCATGAACTGCGAAAGGACCCCCAAAAAACATTATCTCTTGGTTTAAAAAACTCCCGATATACGAACTATTTTCTGGTTCCCTTCAGAGTTCATTATATCGGGATTCCACTGTAGATACAACCACATAGCACATGTAAGGCTTTACCCCATGGCACATGTAAGGC
>NW_027019640.1:7283131-7421293 GCF_013076305.1 Rhopilema esculentum
TGGCAAAACATGCCGATGATACATTTCAAGCCCGGGCTGATACACTCAGACCACGAGATGAAAGTTCGATTGCGTCAGAAATTACTGCGAATGAGTACATTGACACTAACAAATAACTTCTTACATCTAAGGCATTAGCAATAAGCGACGACAAAACTTTATTGAGAGACCCAGATGGAGAAGCAGAAAAAGACAAGTAAGAATGTGAAGTAATTGAAGACATCATTCAGGCACCAACTAGGAGCGAAATGATACCAGCTTTGCCAATCTCTTGGTCCCAAGTTATAAAAGGAACATTAAGATTTTCATTTTCAATGACCAGCCAGTTGTATTATTTGAATTCAGATTGGTTTTTTTTAGTTAAATGGTACATGTATGGCTGTACATGTGCACAGAGGTTGGAGATAGCCTAAACAAGCCCACCACAGGTTTTTTAGGCATGAACTGCGAAAGGACCCCCAAAAAACATTATCTCTTGGTTTAAAAAACTCCCGATATACGAACTATTTTCTGGTTCCCTTCAGAGTTCATTATATCGGGATTCCACTGTAGATACAACCACATAGCACATGTAAGGCTTTACCCCATGGCACATGTAAGGCTTTGTTTATTTAAACAGGCTTATTGATCTTTAAGCTTTAAATGATTTGACCCAGATTACACTGTGGTTTACGAGTGTATCTTGCAAGTGCGATCAGTAAAATCCCGTTTTCTCAGGACTCACAATTCCTCTATATACAGTTTACTTTATGTGCATTTTTCTAATCTGTATGCAAATACAAAACTCTTTAGAAACTTTTACTAATAAAATGTGGCCAAAAATGTTCCAAAATTAAAAGACTTTGAATTGTGAGGATTTAGCTACTGTAGCTTTCTTACAAAATATAAACGTGCAATTAACCATTTAATTCGTTCTAACACTAGTCAACAGATAAGTTTTCTTTATGGTGAAAACACAGTTAGAATTCTTAAATTTCGAGAACGAGATTGTCAGGAGAAGCAGACCAGAAGGGTTTATAAACTGCAGGATTACATAATAATTAACCTACCTTATTGTTAATGTTTTTCTCTTTAATATGTTGGGTTTGACGTTAATAAAGCTTGTTTGATAAAATGTATTGATTGGACTAGCCTTGCTTATGTTTTCTTATGATAAAGTTATGTAGTCTAGTCCATACACAGCTGACTGTATTATTAAGTACTTTGGTGCAATAGCACACCATTGCACGCCTTGGCACCACAAGGAGTGCGATTCAATGCACCCCTGCCATTTTATTCCCAGCATGGCCTGAATATATATATCAGACAGAGCAAAGTCTTTATGTTACTAAATCTCATGGTTTTGGAGTTAACTCTTGTATCATGTAGCCATTAGGTAAAAGATATATAACATTGATCATTTTTAACACATTGCGCTATTTGCTAAACAAAGTAAACAATTTGCCTTACTTGATTGCCTTGGAGGATGCAGATTGCTCTCTGTCTGCAATACCAACTTCAATATTTTCAACAGTAATTCTTGACAAAACCTTAGCTTTCAGCTCAGCATCCTTTCCACCAATGTAAACATTGGCATTTTTCTTAAACTCTACATTCAACGTCAATGTATAGATGCCTCTTTCAGCTGTGCCAAAATCATAAACATATGAGTTGGCAGCAATGTACCCTTTGGCAATTTCTGACTTGACAATAAGGTAGTCACTGCAAAAATTTAAACAAAAAGCTATAAACTTTAAAATCAGCTAATGGTCTTGAATGTTGGATGGGGAACAAAGCACTGCTAAAATCTTATATACAAAAAGAACGCTATAAACCAGAGGCGGACACCTCAGCTTTAGGTGCATGCACTCGATTGAGCGCCTTTCTGGGCAAGGCCTGCTAAACATGACATAACCAAACTGGTACTCTTCTAAAAACAAACAGTATCTCTGATCAAGAAATTTCAGTGGGATAAAAGTCATTCTTATAAAGAAAGACTGCATTGATAAGAACAGGGCTTACTCTTTGGGTCCTTTAACTAAAGCAACATTTTCAGCAACTGTATCTCCAGCTGCAGAAGTAACAGATTTTGCAACAACTTCAACATCTGGAATCGAGTTATCCATGACATCAGTAACTCTCACCTAGAAAAAGGAGTTGAGGCATATATTGGAAGATCTTGAAGGAGATCTTTACATTAAGTTGAAAAACATCTCTCAAAAAAAAGGTGATAAATTCTATTGATAATCTTCTTACCTTGTAAATTCTATTCTTTTCAGTCATTCTGTCAGCCTTGTAAACTGACACCACAACAGGAACTTGAAACTGAAAACCAATAGATATACAAATATATATTGATTACACAGCTGAAAAAATAAATAAAGTTGTTATATTATTGGACCCATACAACCAGAAGTGCCATCAGAAATAATTTTTTTCTAATCAGTGGTTCATAGGATTGGCTTCTAGTTTCATCATCACTTGGCACTTCAATCACAGACAGCTTTAAATAAGATTTTTTGTTGAACAGGCACCCCTTTAAAAGTAAAGGCTCTTGTGCAACTGTCATGCTTTGCGGCAATTGTCTTGAGAAATTGTTTTGTATTTTCATAAAGTATGATAATAGGCCAGTTTTTTGTCATATATGCAAAACATACCGGTCACAGACAGCTTTATCAATCACAGACAGCTTTAGATAAGATTTTTTGTTGAACAGGTACCACTTTAAAAGTAAATGCTTTGCGGCAATTGTCTTGAGAAATTGTCTTGTATTTTCATACAGCATGATATTAGGCTGGCTTTTTAATTATATACGCAAAACATAGCAGTTGCAAGGAGCCTTTGGGGCTGTGATTGTCTGCAATCCATAAAAAAAGATCTTATAATTTTTATGAACACCTGTTAGCCATTTAATTCATTAAAATATTGATATATAAATATACTATTGTGAAAATTCTTGAAGGTTTTTGGCTGTTTCTGATGCTTTATGAGGGTTTTTTAAACGAAAGAATTTTCAAATTTTTGAATCAGATTAAGAGCACTTAAGCAAAAAGAATACAAGATTTTCTAAGAGAAATTATGCCATCCAGAAATGCTATCAAAATAATGCACAGAAAAGAAATCCAAAAATTAATTTAGAGACAATTAATAAGAATCAGTCAAAACCAAAACCTTAATAAGAATCAATAAGATCAGTCAGTCAAGACCTTGTGTTGCTTGTACAACAAAAAGCATGTAAAGAGTCTTAGGCATGCACCAGGCTATTCCAGGAGATGCTGGCTATAGCTAAACTGCGCAAAATAAATTTGCAAGGGCTTTTTGCCATCCACATAGTTTTTCAAACTAACATTCTCATTTTGTCTGCACAGTTTTGCTTCCCAATGTTTGTACTACTTACTGTAAATATCAGGATGTTAGTAAATAAAGAGAAAAATGGTCTTACACGTCTATGTGTTTATGACATGTTAACAAACTAATGTATTATCTGCTAGAACTTGCAATGGAATAGGAAATGTATTCCCATGAAAAAAATTACATGTAGCATGATTAATGTTACAAATTATTAAAGTGAGAAATGTTACACCATACGGTCAAATACAAAACAATTTCAAGTCTTGACATATATATAAACAAGGCATTCCCAAAAAGATAGGAATACCCACAAAAATGCCTTCTTAAGGTGAAAAGTGTTTAAAGAATTGGCAAGGTAATGTATTTTTGCCTTTGTAAATACTCCTATATAAAAAATCAACAACAGTTTTGTAAGGGCTAAGTAGCCCACGGAGCCAAACTGGCAGGGGCTTTTAATAGCCCAAGTTATTTTTTTCCGTGGGGAGGCCTGGCATACACCTATGATCCCACACCTAATATTATCATGACTACATAAATCAGAGATGAATATTTTTTGGGGATTTCTGTGATCGATTTGGCACTCCTGGTTTTGTAACATAAAAACTTTCATTATAATCATACCTTGTTCTTTGATAATTTAGACAGCACAGTTGCAACATCAAAGATACCCTTGACATCCATGACATATTTTCTTTGCAAGAAATATTGGGCAAACTTTGTCAGTTGCTCTGCAGAAAGTGAAGAAGCTTTGTTTTGTGAATCTGCCAAAGCAAGAACACCTCTAACAACAGCAGCAGTCACAGGCAATCCACCTTCAAACTTTAAAATTGTATTGTCGATTTCATCAGCCTGAGCAACAATATCTTCAACAAGGTCTGTCAAGAACTTCAGGTTGGTTTCTTTGGGAAGCAGACTTGCAGCATAAAAAGCATTTGCAGAACTGGCTGGTGAATCATCACTTTTGACAGCTTTTTCAAGGGCTTTTACCAAGTTATCTTGAACTATAAATCAAAATAAAATCCATTTTAGAAGCATTAATAAAATAATGTCATTCATTTAGACAAAACCTGAAGTGAGTTAGAGGGGTGCATCTCTCATTACAAATTGCTGCAATAAGACAAATAACCTAACAGATTGATGATCAGTTTTGACAATGAAGACATATGACATTGAGCTTTCATCTTGACTTTCCCACAAACTGGATATTTTCATTTCAAAATACTGTAACAAATCTTGCCACCTTTTAAAAAACGTTTTCATAAATCTTTTATTTTTTGCAGTTGCCTTTAGCATGCTCTAAATGGATAGGGAATAAATACAATATTTATATAAAGAATGGACTATAAAGAAAGGAATTACTACAGCCTTAGTATAAACCTACAAGCAACAGATTTTTTAATTGCAGCTTACCTTTCAAACCCAGATTAGCATGTGCTGCAATTGCAAAAGAGATACTGTTTGTGTCCTTTTCATCTACGCCATCAATGCTTTTGACAGCATTCTAAGAAGAAATTCAAAGTGTTATGATTAATAATCAAAAAAAGCTCAAAAGCATCATAGTGCAAATACAAACTGAATTAACAGCATGCATATCATATACCAGAGCAGTCTATTGGGAAAATCCAAATAGCTGTAAAACTTGATTAAACTACAGATCTGTTTTGGGTTAGTTTTCAAGTAAAATGGATTCCTATGGTATTGCATATCTGTCATAAGAGAAGATAAAAGTGTAATGCTTTGGTTGGCTACCTTGAAAAAAAACTGTAACATGAGAAAAACAAACAGCTGAACCCTAATCTGTCTGACCTTTATGAGGGCTAAAAACGGTCTAACTTGGTAAATCTTTAAATCATCCAAGATAACCAACCATTGACTTGAATAAAGTAGAAAAATCCAAAAGGAATAGAAAAATAGTCTGACTGAGATCAGTTTTAGAATTACAAAAAAACTTGCAACTTTTTTTTGTTCAACCTAAATATTTCATTCAACCAACTGATCCAATTTGAGATATATATCTGCTTGGGAAATAATGTTGATAGAAATGTTAATATTACCTGGCAACCTAGAGACTTCACAATTTCTGAATAATAGAAAATTGATTTAACATCTTTCTTCAAATTGTTTGATGCAAAGCTGCAATAATCCTGCATAATGAAAAGATACATGCTTGACATAAAAACAACAGAACAAAATATCTGCCAGGAACATGAATCATTTGAAACAACTAGGCTAAAAATAAAGTGTGGCATGACATTAATTGGTTTACTGATGCAAAGAATAAATTTATAGGGAGCTTTCATTTGGTAACAAAGGAGGTCTTATTTTTCTATTTTAAAAAACAAATTTGATACATCTAAAGTTGGTGACCTCAAGTCATATACAAAGAGACTTTGCTGCTAAGAAGATTTAGGCTTCACTGCACTGCTTCTATCACATCATGTTTTTGTAAGACAAAAAAGGGACCAACTTTGTCAGGATTTCAAAGTTGCAGACCAAGGACCTTAGAACTAACATAATTTACACAATAGGGAATATAATTTACAACGGCTCTCAATCACTAAGATTGGAAGAGCTGAATGTGGAACTGTTTATGGCCCCAAACGTCATTGAAAAGGACTAAACTTTTTCTGTTGATCTTCAAGGGAATCCTGAATCAAAAAAAAAATTATTCTGATTGGTTGGATTCCAAAAAGTGTACAAATGTAGTCTTAAAGGCATTTGACATGCATAAGTACAGCGAATTTAAAAATAACTTAAGGCAAATTGATCAGAACAAGCACACAAGAAAGGAATTGGAAACTGCTCACGTGAAACCACTGTGTGCTGCTCTAGGATTTAACCGATTTGCAGAAAGGCAGAAACTGTTCTCATGTCTTTCTCTGTGTGCAATTTGATTGGGCAACCACTCATGGCCGAGTGACTGTAAGCCACTTTTATCTGTGTCAAAAACCTTTAACTACTGCCTTTCCGTGTTGATTTCTTAGACATAAAAGTAAAAAGGAACAAAAAAGAACCTCTTCAACGCCTTTTCCAAGTGCGCTAAGTGCTTTTACAACATGATATGCTTCTTCCAGATCCTTTGCATTATGTTTCTGTAGAGTACTTGAAAACCTGTATGCTTCATCAACAGTAAGGGCATTTTGCAAGCAATTTGCTTGATAGGCTAAGACTGCCAGTAAAACTGCAACAGCTGGAAGAAAAAAGTTTTTTCCATAAAGGAACATCTTATCTAATTTTTTTACATCAGTGTCAACTGTTTTCTTCAAATTCATATTCATTAAGTTTTATGTATTTAAACCACAACTATTCAACTATTTGCTACATACATTTTAAAGATATAAAAAGAAATAAAAAGTTAACTATCAAAATCCACATCTACAGACACAATATGCTTTGCAAGTAGCCTGGGAAAGAAATCTGAAAATAAATTTATCCTTATCAAGTTAAAGCAATAAGGAAGCACTGCTTTGCTCATCAAGAAAATGACAACACATACTTTACTCACAAAAAACCTGATACTTAGCTCAGGTCAACTTTCTTATTCAAAATCATTAAACATAGGATAAATGATGATATTTCAACAATATCTAATGATATATTAAAATGCAAAAATATTACAAAGAGTTGATTTAAATTTTAAAGCACTGTTTTTTGCCCCCATTAAATAAAGTTGCAGCGGACTTAAAATAATTTTGCGCTCTGGAGTCCTGTGGACAGTGTTAAATAAAAGTGAGCATTGCAGATAGGAGCGGCGGTCATGGCAGCCATTTGCAACTCTGGTGGAAATAAAATTCATGCCGGGATTAGCTGCAAATGCAAGACCAGCTTTCTTGAAATTTCACAAATTTCTTAGACAGCGGAGTTAAATGGGGTAATGACCTGGGGTCCAACCATAAACTTGTGACAGGAAACTGAATGACAAGCTAAATTGTCTTCTGCACCACCAGTTCACCTTATATCCTCTACTTCACTTTGGTCAAAATCTCAGCTTAAATATTCACAAAAATCAATAACACGTACATTTGAAAGGAACTAGACATCAATTTATTTTGTAAAAGCTTCAAAACAGCGACCAACTCACCGTAAAAAGTGCCCATCTTTTCACTGCACCCTTCTCAAGTTGTGACACGAGGTGAGAGAAAGAGAGACTGGGAACAAGGGTTTTAAAACCATGATGTGGCTCAGCCTCTCCTTTCAACAAAATTGTAAACGAGGATGATAGAGGAACCAAGAACAAGTGTCGAATTTCATTTACATTATTATATCTACTACAAAATACATCCAAGAAAAAGTTTAGTGTTTAATTAGAAGATATTAGATAACAAAGATACAAGCTAAAAATATAAGGATTGCAGCAGTTTTTACGTTGTTAATTATAGAAATGTAGCGAAATGAAGGGTTAACAACTACCTTCTCAATAATTTTCCAAAGTTCTAATTGGATTTGAGTTGGCTAATATTTAAATCAAAATGGACAAACCAGATAAAATTATTATAAAAATTCTATAAAGTACCGAAGTGATGACGTCATAAAAATCTTAATCTTAAATTTCTTTCTGAATTTTAATCTTAGAACCTAAAAGAGCATCATGAAATACCTCTGAATATGAAAAATCAGTTGAAGCCAAGGCATTACGAATTGGCGGATATATGACCACTTGAGCACAGGCTCTTGCCCCATCAAACCTCTGTAATTTGGTCTTGGTTCATGAATTTATAAACCAGGCCAGAATAAAAATAATCCGTTAGCAAACTTGAAATCTCTCATTGGCCATAAATCTCGCCCAATTTGGAACATATCTAACTAATTTTTCACATTGAGAGGTACTTTATGCCGTTCTTTCAGATTATGCGGACAAATTTAAGAAGTTCTAAAAGTATTCTTTTTTTGATGTCACACTTCAGAACTCTATCGGGCGCAACTGACCAACCCCCAAATTTGAAACTGACCTCAAAAACCAAATAGTTAGAAAGTGCGCCAGGGGTGCATCTGAGATCGTTACCATCACAGAAGTTTGCAGCACTTTACCTGGATAATTTTTTTACTTTTTAAAGAACGTACTTTATAAAAGGTAGTACATTCTTTTCTATAAGAACCACTAAATTCAAGTTCAGGCTGACTGTTCTTAATTTTTTCGAAAATTTGAGGCTGGACTGTTCTTAATTTGTTCTTAATTTGATAGGGTGTAAGCAGTGCGAGTGCTAGCTTTCTCACTTTGGGGAGGTAGTCAGGCCCTATTTGCCAACACGTGAGCGAAACAAATTCATTTGCCGACAGGTTTGAATAATCACCGAAAAAGCACCCACACATGGCTAAAAATCTTCGACTTTGAGAAAAAACGTTGTAGAAGCTTAGCCTCAGCTTGTTATTAATTTGTTCTTAACCTTTGGCCAGTTTTGAGGCTCGTGTTCTTATAAAATTGTTCTCATAAAAAAGAGTGTAATTTAGTTCCTGAACTGCTATGACTCTTTACTTTATTTTTTTAAAAAATTTACCAATTCATCATGCAACTGAGCTAGTTGGTGCTCATTCCAGCTCAAATATATTCGGATAAATTGTGTAGCGCACTATCCCCCTGCACCTGAAGAAATTCCAACCAACTTTCCGCACCGTGCTTACTAGCGATAAAGAACTTTTGCCGCACCCTAGATCTCGTCGAAAAGTGCCACACATGCCAGTCTGGGCAGACAAGAAAAACTCGTTCAAATAAGAATCTCAAAAGCCTAATTTCATAGAGGTTCGATCAATGGCGTTGAAGAAATGAAATTTCAGAGAAGATATGTTAGTATCACATTAAGACATCCTTCACAAAAAAGGCAACGTTTGAAAAAATGAGTCTGTGAAAAAATGAGAATAGTATACAAAACAATAAAATGCGATCAATAAAACAAAATACTACAAAATAGTATCTGTATGTATTTTCCTCTTTTTCTATACACTTAATAAAAATGGCAGTAAAGATAATTTTGTGAAAATCTTTTGTAACTTTCTTATACGCTAGTTTTGATTAAAACGAGCAAAGAATTTGAGAATATAAATAAAAACACAATACAATTGTCTTATGTAGAATGTAATGTGATTTAAAATGCGTAAAGAAGACCTTTATGGTCCGGAGGTAAAAAGAAATATCTTGGCAAAGTTTGGGAGAGATTATCAAAAAATTAAATTATTTGCGTTAAAAATAATTCTGAACAATTGAATTATTATCTTCATATCAATTTAAATACAGTTTGAATGGGCAAGTCTGAAAAATTCTTTTGATAAACTAGAGAAAAATATCGCAAAAGCAAAATAAAAAAGCATTCTTAAATTGTGATTTTGATTTTGTTCAAAAGTTTCTTAAAAGTTTCTCAAGTACCGAGTGCTTAGAGCAACTTTTTAAGAAATAAATACCCGCACGAAAACGATACATATCAGGGCCTCTGACAAAGGCCAAGGGGCCATGGCCTCCTCACTTTTTGCAAAATAATAAAGCTTTTTTAAACATCTTTTGCTATGATTGTTAAAATCTCCCTTAACACCCCCCCCCAAAAAAAAAAATTATCCTCTGGTTATAAAAAAGTTAATAAAAAAGAAATTTGGAAAACAAATTATTACAGTTATGCTGTCATACTCTTCGCTGTTTGAAGTTGCGCAACTCCAAAACATCATTTTCCAACTTTCTCTTGATACTTTTGTGGCTATCAGGACCAATGGTGTCCAAGTCTTTATTCATATCTGGTTCACAAAGCCAAAATTTACTGCCTCTGCTGATGATTTCATCAATAACCTGGGCAGAAGTTCTGTTGTTGGATAAAATTGAATTTTCATTCGAGATGCAGTTTAACTGGCTCTGCATATCTGAACTGCAATCTACCGGTGGTTGCCTTCGCTGATAAAATTCCTGTTCTTTCGATGGAAGCAAAAGCCAGTCTTTCAAGTTCGTGGAGAGACCCAAGCTTTCGAATATGTTCTCAAGAGGCGGAAGACTGTTGTTATTACCACTGTATGGCACAAGCCACTGCTCTAGTTTATCGTCAAGTTCCATGCTTCAGTTCAGTCTATGTACCTGCCAGTCATGAAGGAAACTTATCCTCACTTTGTGGTTGCCGTTGTTAATATCAACTTCTTTGACGGAACCATTGGGAACCGCAGTGAAAGTAAAGTATCCAAATGATGTCTTTGTAAGCCAAGTAACAGGGATCATTTCAGAAATTCTGGGCAACGCAAAGGGGGGCTGCGGAAGCTTCAACTCCGGGAAAAAGATAATTGTTATCTTCCCACCTGTAGCTCTTTGCACATTGAAACAGCTTATTACGTGCCTGCGACTCGCTTGAACAAAAACCGACGATGAAATGGGGACTCGAGACCCCTCTGGTAATTCTTAACGATGCAGAAGACCTTCCCGCCCAATACAGAACAATTATACTAGTATTATACTATTTGTAAAATTTAAACAGAACGTATATTTTCTCCATTTTGGCGACAGCAAGTCAAAAACATTATCCTAGCACCCGAAACTATCGACCAAAAGGAAATTCTGGTACCTTTCTTCTGGTACAAATCTCTAACGCGATAAGTGCAGGAGATATCTTCCTTCTCTAGAATTTTTTCCTGAGCAAGCCAGCCATGAGAAAATTAAAGATCGCCGTTTCTGTTGATTTGCTCAGCAATCCAAGACAAGACTCAAGACTGGCTCATTCAAGTCTTGCTTCCAGTTGGCAACAGTTCTCTTACTCTTTTCTTTCCTCACCATTTGTGCCATTCACTTGGAAAAAATCCATTGCAAAAACAATAAGCCCTTTGCCATCAGTCCTTTTGTTCAAAATAATTTGAAGAATTTATGAAGGGAAAGGAGTGTCCAAGGCACTGTGTCCAATGCAAACGAAATGTAGAAAAACTGTTATTTTAGTCATTCGGTGTGCGTTGTCTTTAAGTATATCTCATCAAACATTCTGATTTCAAAATGGAGAGTGAAAACTAGCAATTCGATTAGAAACTTTCTGAAGCTGGGAGAAAATATCTGAATGAAATTCGCGTTCGTTCAGTCGTTGTTCTCGAACCAATCAATGATGTTCGCTAGAAGTTTTATTTTTGAAAATATGTTAATGGTAATGGTATTCTCAAAATTGTTAATGGTATACATGATATGATTAACATCGACTAAAACGCAAAGCGACAAAAACGCATTTTGGCAAGAGTCTCCATCGACTTTGTTCATCGATTTTTTGAAACATCAGCCCATCAACCGCGGAGCATATTACAGATTGAAGGGGCTTAAACGTTTTTGGGAGCTAAAAATGCTTGACAATTTTTTGTATGGTTCTAAGCAAATTGTTTGGGGGGGGGGTGCTTCCGCGGTCCCTGTGTAAACAGGCATATTTTCATTTTCATGACTCTGAGATATCGTTTAAGAACTGCTTAAATGCAGGCGTCAAATCCTGAAAAAATTCGGCATACTTTCTCCGTAAACCTAGGTCAACGTAAATTGAATCTTTAGCGGCAGCCGTGAATTTTGCAGCCAATGGCTTAGTTTGGGAAACCCACCCCCTGTATTGATTCTAAATGTCCTCCTATATTCTTTCTGGCCATCCGCGTCTTTATTTACTTTTAACATTTTTCTAATAAATCTTTCATCCACTTGTCTGCTCACAATTCATGCCTGTTAACTTCAATTGTTGCCGTTTTTTTCTTGAATTTTTCCCCAATTCTAACTTTTTAGACGTAATCAAATGCGGTTTTCTACATCATTTCATTTCTGCCTATTCTTATTAATTATGCCTGTTCTTACTATTTTCCCCTTACCAGAGACGGCGGCGCCTGGAAAAGTATTTCAGCAATTTACTTTGCCCTTTTTCTTGGCGCTTTCCCCCCTTGCCCCAAATATCTTGCGGCATCTCTTAAGAGTAACTAAACCCACACTGCCTTTGCAAAATCTGACTCAATCTTCACATAGTTTCATTGAACATGCAATAGCTGTCAATTGTTAGAAGGACACACTCAAAAACAATAACAACTAACAATTAGATATGTTTATTCAAATATTTAACCCGCGCTGGAGTTGAAATTATTCTTATCTACAATATGCTACAAAAAGTCGAATGTACAAAATTTAACTCTCACTGGAGTTGAAATTTTAAAATAAATTTACATTAAATAATAACATTTGCAAAAACAAAAACATAGTAATTCATTCTATCTTATCTATAATCGACACAGACATGTTAACTTGAACACAGTACTAAAACCACAACATTATTACAATGATTTTAAAGACCAACTTGATAATAATAATCATGCAGGAAGAACTGAAACTCATGTATGAAAATAATGCATCATTGATTTCAAGCCTTAGTCTGGTTAAACAAGGAAGAAAGGTTAAATCATTTTAAACGAATAATGTTTCTGTTGTGCATCAAAAAGCAAAACTGCATTCTTTACAACTCTTCAATGCACCACAACGTAACCATTTGCACAAATCATGGCTTGGCTTTTTCATGGATACACTACTTCTCTTGATCCACAATGAAAGGTCAGATTTTGCAATCTCATCAAACTGCTTTGAAACACTATTCACCTTTCCATCAACAAAATTTGGCACCAGAGATTTGCTGGGATTTGCAAGCCATTTACTGTAACGGCACTCCATCTTGAAGCTTGATCCAAGTGATTGTTTTTCACAATGTTCTCTTATTATATCATCAAACCTTTGCACTGTACTAGTACTTCTGAATCTCTCTGTTTCTAATTCATCAAGTTGTGCTTTGGTTGAACCTCCTCCTATATTTGGTTCTGATAATGGTGTCTTTAACCAGTCTGACAGAGAAATGCTTTTGATTTTCTTGCATGTTTCAGTTAAATCACTTTCTGTTAAATCATTTTCCTGGTGCTTCCTTTTCAACCATTTACCAAGGACAAACTCTTCCTCATTGACACTTGCCACTGCTTCTTGTTTGCATGGAGTCAGATCCACCCCACAATCCAATCTTGATGATTCTTTTAACCAAAATTCAAGAGGCACTTTACTTATTTCCTCAAATCGTGAGATGTTTGGATGCAAAGTTCCATTAGTGTTAAGCTGGACTTCAAACTTAGCAGCTCGTTTGAGCCAGGCAGATAGAGGTACAGCTCTAATCTCATCCCATTTTTTGCTGACTTGGGAGTGGTGCTCTTTTTTGATCATAAAAATTTGGTCATTGGCAACAGGAGCTGGTCTTCTCTTTTCCTTTACCAACCAAAATTTGAGGTCATTGGGAAGCTGTGCAGGGTCATCTCCCTGGAATTCAGCTCCACTGCTTCCATCAATTTTACAAAGACTTAATGCCTCTAGTTTCTCAGCAAGCCTATTACCAAAACATTCTTCAATGTCAAATACACTTGCACTATGGCCATCAGTCTGTTGCTTTTCTTTAGGTTCAGGCCTCAATAACCAGGACTCGAAATTTTGATCTTGCGATGTTTGGCTACCTTGCACACTATCGAGTGGCAAAGCCAGCTCTTCACACAAATCAATACAGTTGCAACACCCTGAAAACTGACAAAGAGACTTGTCATCACCAAAACCACCAGTAACTTCCCAGGTACTCTCTTCAGTCAACTTATTAGAATCATTTCCAGGCTTCAACAAAATATCAAAATCATCTGGAGTAGAAAAGCCACTACAGCTGGACATTGCATCTTCTAATTTCTCAGCTTGAACATGTATTTTCCCAAATTGCATTATCTCCTCCAGGACATTATTACCTGTATCATGAAAATATAGTTCACTTTCATCATCCGCATTAATAAAAAAGGATTGGAATTTATCAACCAGGTTGTCATAGCAACATCTGAATTGTGACACATCTTCACTTCCTTGTTTTTGCAGATTGTAGAGATCATTCAAATGCTCACTGATAAAAATCTTCTTTGCAGTCAAAACAGCATGCTCTTTGGCTAGTATCTTTCTCAGTGTTTCTTGAAGGTCCCCTTTTCTTTTCTGCAGAGCATCAATCAAAATCTCCACAGCTGAATCTATCTGTATTTCAATACTAACTGCTTGTTTGTGCAGTGATTCAAGCATGCTGTCAATTTTTTCCATCTTGGCATTGCATGATGAGGCATGTGATTCAAGCTCTGAAAGTCGGTACTCGTGGCTAACAACCATTTTGCCCCTAAAAGAGACAAAAACTATAAAAATATACAACAGACAAAGTTATATAATGAAGTGTTTATGCTGATTTAATAGACACCCTTATAAAAAGAGAGCTGTTTGTAGTAGCAACTACCAATCCAAATTGATAGGAAAATGAAAGGAAGAGTAGAGCACACATAGATCAGATTGGGGCAGTCCCATTATTTTTTTAATCAGAAACCATGTATATATTAGATGAAGGCTATAGTTTTGTTACAAACTATGATGTTTACCTCCATTTTCATTGCACAGTTTCATACTGTGAGCTGTAAGATGATACTTTCATTTTGTTCAATTCTTAATTGCAGTTAAGTTGTGGATGAACTTATCTTAGATCGCTTGTTATTGTGCCTAAAACCCCTGATTTTAACAGGTAATAGGCTCAGGAGTTTTCATAAATTTGAGAAAAAGACTGCCACAAAGCTGACTTTTGACAATATTTAATTCAGTGTGTTTTAACATGTATGTCACAGCACATTAATAAATTCAATGGAACAAATTTTCATTTATGGAACTTCAAAATGTAAATGGTTCTTCAAGTTAAAGATCTTTGGGAGAATAGTTTCTGGGGAAGAAGTGGAACCAACAAGGAAGGAGCCACTTCAGTGGGGGAGCAAGTTTCAGAAGAGGATCAAGTTACCACTCTCTTGTGTAGTTGGCCAGATTCCTATGATAACCTTATTGTTGCACATGAATCATGGGTTGATCTAGACTTCATTATTGTCAGATTGCTACATGAAGAAAGAAAATGATCTGAAGTTTCATCTGACCTCAGAATCACGATGGAAAAGGCGCTTGATACGTCAAAGGGGAAGTCTAGAATTGCTTGACACTAAGTGAAACCAACAAACAAGAAAGGGAAACACTACAACTTCAGTTCAAAAGGGCATTGTGGCGAGAGGGTGTGAGAAACCTAAGAAGTCAAGCAAAAGGGCAGAGAGAGCAGGCAAATGTTACAGAAATAGAAGATACACATGCACTGTTTTTGACAGCCAGTACATGCAAGAAGGAAGCTAATACCTGGATTATTGACTCTGGTGCATCTCAGCACATGTCATGGTGCAAAGAAAGGATGGTGAATTTTTGTGACTATTCTGTGTCAGAGAAAATAAGCTTGAATGAAAACAGGGTTGTTGGCATAAGGTACAGGGTCAGTTTGGCTAAAGGTCAAAGTCATAGGGAAACGAAGCCTGTCGAACTGACCAAAGTCCTGGTCCTTCCAGATATGGCAAAGAACTTGTTCTCTGTCAAGGCAGTTGTCAAAAGGAATTTATTAGTTGTTTTCAAGGAGGAAAAATGTCTCATCCTGAATGGCGATGGAGAAATCTTGAGATTAGGAAGAAAAGACGGAAAGTTGTTTATATCCTTGACTGTCTGCCGATAAATGAATCCAAGCATGAAGCTAAAAGTGCAGCTGATTCCTTGCAATTATGGCATCAGAGGTTTGGCCATTTAGGAGTGAAGAATGAAAACTTTAAAAAGATGAGAAACTAGTTGATGGACTAAAGTTCAATGTTTGAAAAGATATGCAGTTATTGCGAGGCTTGTGTTGAAGAACAATAAACTCATTTCCAAAAGACTGTAGAGCAGTTCCAAAACCAGATGTTACAAGTTCAACAGTACTTGCAAAAGAAGGTGATCCTGATGATAAGCAAAAATTGCTCATAAGCATACTTATGCAGTTACAGCAACAAGACTGGACATTGCACAAGCTTTAGGATCAATCAATCAATTTAGTTCTAACATAAGTGGAGAACTTGGCACGTTGTCAACCCTATCTTACATTACAATTTCAAATGTTGATGAACATTACAAACAGAATTTGAGCAGAGACTCATGAACAACTTTTTTGTTTTATATTTGTTGTGATCTATTTTCAAGTGGAAGTGTTTGAATATACAAAAATAGAGCTACACTCTTTTTTATGAGAACAATTTTATAAAAAAGTCTTTGCTGGTCCCAATAAAACGATGTTTATTCAAATGATTCCATTTTCAGATGACTCCACTTTATACAGAGTTTCTGAATAACTTCGGTTTTAGCATCAAATTACTCTGTTTTTGAGTGTATCAATGAATCTCAAAATGTAAAACAGATGCACTCAAATATATTCTATACAGAAATGAAGTAATGGCAACAGGGCATTAAAAATTGTTTCCTTTTTGATAAATTATTTTGTTTTTAAGAAACTTCTTATAAAATTCCATATAAACTTTTTGGTTTTAAGAAAACCTCACAATTTTTTTCAAACAGTGATACACACCTTCTAATACAAAGAGGATGTCAGGTCTTCATAAAAATCGTAAGGTCTCAATTTAATGGACCGCACATCATCGCATACCAAGGCAGGCCTAAATTTTTCAAGGCATGTGATTACCAGCATGCTGAGCAAGCTAAGGCTGAGGGCTGCAAAGCATGATTTTGAACAATGTTTCATTTCAAAAACGAGGAGTTTTTTGCCATCTAGGGATGATTTTTTGTGTGGATTTCTAAACTTGTCTGCATGGCAAACAAGGCCCTGTACGTTGAAGGACAGCTTGGGAATTTGTTTAGGTAAACCAAAAATATGAGCAATTAGTAAAACTGTAAACTTTATTTTCTTCTTTTTCATGTTAACTATGTAGCTCTTGTTCTACATCAAGTTTTATATACGCTGAAAAAGTTTTATTGGTTTGCAAGCTAAACACTGAAAAAAACCTGAGTGTATGCCTAAGATCTTCGGGTTTAAGCACATGGAATGCACCCTGGCCCAGAGCACAATAGCTTTTAATTGCACAGCTTACACCTTTAAGAACAAACTAAGAAGGATCCAGCCTCAGATTTTTGTATAAATTAAGAACAGCCAACATAAACTTAAATATATTGGTTCTTATTAACAAAGAGTTACGAGCAATGACGTTTACTCCCGTTTTCACTGCATGCCTTCATGCTGTGAGCTGTAAAATGATACTTTGTTTCATTCAAGTTGTAATCGCCGTAATGTTTTGCATGGATTCATCTTAAATGGCTTGCCATTGTGCGTAAAAGTCTTGAAGTTTAACAGTATATATATGGGGAAAAATAAGATCTTCCTATTTCAAATCAATTATGCATCTTAAAGACAGAATGTGTTGCTGATCTTTATTGAAGTAATGTTTTGACGCTTGAAACGTAGGTTTTACAAATTTGCATGTCGACAATGCCCCTTGCCCCTACTTTTCTTTGTACTTTCGCAAATAACAATTCTAAGGATACAGACTCTCCAAAGATCCTGAGAGATTCCTTCAACATTGGTTTATGCTTTTTTAATCATGCTTTTCTGTCGAAATTCAAATACAGAGCTACAATATAAACTTTGGCACATCAAGCTTTTGACTCAAGCGCCTTTCCCTGCAGGACTGAGATCAGATGATAATGACCTCTTAATCAACCTCAGGGATTGCTGCCAAAGAAGGAGTTTGATATACTGCTTTCTATATTTCCAAATCAATACTATATCTAATTGAGCAGAAGATTACGATCTTGATATTTTCAAAATAAAAACGAAACTTCAAATGGTGATTCCTTTTTTGTGTAAAAAGACATTTTGTTTAGTGCTGTCGACTGATCCTATGTCGGTAAGGCCGTAGGCAGCCTAGAACCAGGTGCTACATTCAACACGCGTAAAGCGTGATACTGTTGAAAAAAGAGCATGGGTTTTCAAAACCTCCAAATATCTATAGTTGAGATTAAAAAATACGCATGTTTACCTGGATGAGGACTTTTCCTGAGAAATTACGTTCAGTGAGGCCTGCTGGCAATCGTCACTGCTTTCTAATTTGTTTGCTTGACCACCGATATGACTCCGCTGATATGTCTTCGCCAATTTGATTGGCTAAACAATTCAGACACGACCAGATCCGTCACGATGATTGGCTAAACAGACAATGGTTCATTTATTCCATGGCCTTACCACGTTTACGGGACATGTTCAGAACAAATGTCGGTTTTCAACAGGTATATAATACAGTAATATTCATTGAAAGGATCGCAAATTGAATTTAAAGAATGATATGACATTTTTGCAGTTATTTTTACTTGTACGATTACGAAAATAAATGTAAAACCAAAATTCAATAATAATAATAATAATAATAATCTACCATATATATACAGGATAGCCTTTTCAGTAAAGATAATACTGCTATCACTGAGGGTCCTGTAAAAACATTATTATCATTATTTTTTGGAGATAAGAAAACAACAGTGCTATTTCTATCTTGAAAAAGTACTTGCAATTATCAATGCTGCAATAGAATACATGCATGAATTTTTTCCCTGCCGATCTCACGCTGGTATCAATTCCTAGAATACTATTGTTTTTATGTCGCTTCAGACCTTCTGTTTTTGCCACGTGCGACACGCATGGCCAGGTAGGGGTATCCTATTGTTCAAGCTATTACAATAAACATAGTCTATGCAATAAAGAAGCCAGGAAAATAACGTTAGATTGTAAAATGCTGCATTTTTGTTCCACAAAGTAAAAAGAAGAACCAGTAACTTAAGTTCAGGCTGACTGTTCTTAATATTTTCAAAAAGCCGGTGTAAGGATTACTAGGAAGGAGTTCAGGCCTCATTTGCCAAGGAAGTGAGTGAGACAACCTTCATTTGCCTGCAAGTTTTAATATTCATCTAAAAAGAAACCCAAACATGGCATCCTGGTACTTGAGATAAAACGTTGTTCAAAATTGCATTTTACAGTAGTCAGCCTCGACCTCCTTAAACTGTTCTTCACTTTTGACCAATTTTGAGGCTCGTGTTCTTACAAAAAAGGGTTTTGCTCCAGGGCATTGGAGACCCCTTGGTGGCACTGTTCGCGGCGTAAGAAGCTTTTTTTGGCATCTCATCAACCGTTTTCATCAATCTAGCAAAAGCCAAATGTCCTACCACCGCACTCCAGTTCCAGCATGGACGGCATGTACTACTAGAAACAACGCCGTGACAGAAGAAGCTCGATCCAGTCCTTTTCGAGTTTGTCTTATACCTTGAGGAAACACTAGCCTGCGCGCACCCTCAGACACTTCTATCCCGAAGAGTAGATACTTCTACTCTTCGGGATAGAAGTGTCTGAGGCTGCGTGCAGGCTAGGAAACACAGGATTCCATTGTTGATTGTTCCACTAGCGAAAGATGGTCAACCAATCCAGACACGGAGGTTGAGGCCAAAACTCCAATCAACGACCGAAAATTTAAAAATTTCAGAGAAAGCAATTCTTCGGATTATTGATTAATGGCCAAAACAGGGATAAGTATGACGAAAAATAGATTTGCTCGAGTAAGAGAAATTCGAATTCTCAGGCAGCCGGATTTATCAGGCATGGGCCTCAGTATTATTTAAGAACTTTTTAAGTATTTCGAGACAGTGTCATCTTTCTGAGTTCACATTATCGATATGTCCTATGTCATTTTTGTTGCAAGCTCTATTTGTATCGATCTTAGTTCAGAATAATTATCTGAGCATATGACTGGTGTATATTATTTATAATGAAGATAGATTGGTCAATTACCGAAGAACACACTCTTGCAAAATGCTCCTTTTCCCAGCCTACAGTCGTACACAAACCACCTGTAATTTCAATAGAAATCTTCAGATTTACTAGAAAATAAACTCTCAACTTATGGCAGCTAAGGTGGTCAAAACCGGTCAAGCCCCTAAAGAAGAAATGTGGCCTTTTCAACTAAGTTCTTGGATAACGCCACAATTTTTGATTTTGTAGAAATGAAATCGTAACTGAAATGAAATGGGAATGCCTTTGCAAGAAGTAAGGAATCAGTAGTTTGTCTCACTATTTTTCCGGTTGCTCCTTCGCAATTGTGGAACTTTGCACTTCGTTATCAGTCATTAAAATTTATAATTCATAATTTCTTGCCAACAATTACTTGCAACACAGTCCTCGCAAAAACTTCATTCCAGGGAGATGTAAAAACCTTGCTAAAGAGTAAACTTTACCATACAAGATACAAAAACATTTGACATGCAGACTGCAGAGATTTCTTAACACACTGTTAGACAATCTGTACTGAGGAAAATGCATTCAATACATCGCCAGACAATTAATTACCTTCTTCTAAATTTATCCTACAGGCGAAATTTAAAAGAATAAATCTTTAGTTTGTTGAAAAAAGTAAAACAACATCAAATGGGTGTCTTTTCGGGCTTGCAATTTAAAAATTTGATTGAAATCGTTCAAAACAATCCTTTTTATAACTCCCGATGCAAAAAGGATACTTCAGACTTACTGATTTCCCTCTGCTATAAAAGTTTGATTAACCCATCATATCAATAATTTTAAATCACTTTTAATCACAGAAATTTTCAGTAGAATATTGCGAATTTTTATTCAAGAAGACGAATCAGCAACAACTGTGATCGGACTAAAAAAATTTAGAAAATTCCCCCTTCTAACTGAGCTTGGCGATAAGAAAGACCACCTAACTCGAAAATTGTTATTGCGCTAGGAAATTGGTCCTATCTTGTATATAACCATTTAAATGTTCTCGTTACCAGCCAGTTCAGTATGGGAGATTACATAAATTTTCAGTTCAACCTGTTACTTATTACTGCCTGCTTCTGGAAACACACACAGCAACAATAGCCAACTATCACGAGTCTTGTGAGGGCAAACTTAACGACAGCTTCTCCATTATGCTCTGCAATTCTGCACCTTCAAGGATGTATCCATCACACAGACCTACTTGACCCGGCCTTGTTGTTATTTTGCCTAAAAGAAACTTAGATACATAAGAATTTTCAAATTTTTAACTGAGCACTAAGGCTACAAAACTAAAAAAGTGAAAACAAAAAAGCACCTTCTTTTTCGTACATTATTCTTATACGGCCATTTCAGGTAGCAATTGATGAAAGAACAAGTTTCAAACGCCAGCGGTTCTTCATTTTTGAAACTGTTTAGTAGTTTCAAAATCCAGTGCGCGTATTATTTTATCAAATAAGTTGTAGATGTAGCATTGAACTGTTAAGAAAACATCGACTGGGTGGAAAATCTGATTGATGGTGATAGCAAATCTACTGCATGCATCATAACAAGAAATCTACTGTATAAGATTTATGACTGATTAGAAAGTATGGACGTGTTCAATGCTACAGATTGATAGAAAACTTAAAAATGATTAACATTTTGATGTCTTGGAAAATAAACATGTAGTTATGCATCATTCCAGATACAATACTTCCATCATAACCTGGCTTTTAAAGAGGAGCAGAAAATCTTAGAAAGTAAGAGATGCTGAGAAAATATTATAAGAGCGACTATATAAGATTACTAAAAATCTCGGAGTTAAGCATGACATGATAGACAAGTAAACATCACTTTTCCCTGAGATTTCTCGAGAATATTTGAAACAGTGACATACAATAAATTATTTGTCAAATAAAACAAATAACGGGAAACATATTGAAACGGCATTGATGATTTTGTACAATCGGATTGTCGTAGAGTTATGATCAAGAATTCCAAGAAACTTAAATAGATTTTAAGGTCTCCAAGACACAGTTCTAGGCCTTCTATTGTGCATGCTCAAAATTGACAACAAAGGACATGACGCAACAAGAAAACATGTTTGTTTCAATTTTCGTATAAGCAGATGCGGGTAGCATGCGCAAAGCAGGCATTTCGTAAGAGCTCAAAACATAGCTCTGACGTATAAACTCAATGACCTCCTTGTTCTATGTGTTTTAAAAAAATATCACCTGAAATTCGTGATTACTTGATGTAATAAAAAGTACCAAACGATGTGCAATGGTGTCAATATTAGTAAATAATTTAAGAGTGATTTCAACTAGAAATATCGTTATGAAAATACTTAACTTTTTTCAAGAAACAATGAACTGAAATACCTGAACACAAACCTTAAAAATTTTTAACATGTCTCCTATTGACTCTTATATCAAATACTCCAAAGGACAGCGAAATGATTAGCACACAATTTCAAAAATTGCAAGCCATAAATTAGTGAAAAAAAATCGGATCAGATTGGCTTGAGAACGCTTAGGGAGCCAACGTTGCCAGGGCTTAAAATAACCATAAAACAAGAAATGATAAAGGACTAGACTTTAAGGAACTCCACTGACGTTGTTTTTCAGGATTTTAAGCTTGTTTTCCACTCTTAAGGATAGTAATTCCTTTCCTCGAATCAAAGTCTTGAAAAGTTACTGTTTAGACAAAGATACAGATACGTAAATATTTTACCATATAAATAGCCAGCTTTAACAAGTTCTTTGAGGCTTTCGTCAATTTCTTGTGATCTTTTATCATCATCTGTCTTTGTTGCATCATCCTATAAAACACTGTTACTTTAGAATGAATTATAAAAAGAAAAAGTACGAAGTAAGTGCCAGTAAAAATGACATTATAGACAAATGCCACAACGTTCCAAATCACGGTCTGATACACACGATTTTCAAATATTCTTGCTTTTGTACAGGTCCGTAAAATATTGTTATGTACCATAGTTGAGGATGTTAATAAACAACTGTTGCATTCCATACTAACTGCACACTTTGAATTTAGGATACTTATTGATATATTCTATTGTCAATAATGCAAGCCTGCTATTTTCACCATACTCAATAAAAGCTGAATGATAATTGGTTACCATAAAAAAAGGTATACTGTTTTTTGGTGGTACAGATATAAAAATGGTATTTTCGACCAGTTGAAAAGGCAGTACCAAACATATGTTTTCATGTTAATTTCATATTTTGGTACAAACTTGTTAATAGTCTGGCAAGTCTACTAAAAACATAGTGTATAGACTCACTTACCACTGAAGTGGTGTCTTCAACTTTATTTTCTTCTTTACACTCAAGCCTAACAATAAGACCACTGAGAATAATCCGAATTTAAATTAAAGTAGCCAAATTTTTAGTTAAGTAGATTGTTTTCAAACAAACTGCTAAAAATAATCCCATTACTGTCAATAAAAATATAAATTTCAAAGAAAAATTTTGATATCAAGTAACTCAAAATTTGCCATTTTGTTTTAACAACTTTAATTACGAGGTATCTTTCTCAATTTGAGGTGCGATGGAGTGAACAAAAAATATTTGAATTGATGGATTACAGATTTGCCTTTTTAATCTTAAAAATAACTATAAACAGTTAAAAATGTTATGATGTAATTAATCAGTTCTCTGAAGTATCCAGGAAGTGTTCAAATTAAATTAAATTACAAGAAGACATTGAAGCTTGAGGGCACTGGAGGCATGTTTTGCCCACTTTTTCAAACACAAGAAATATCTGTATAATAATTTACATTAAATGCTTAACAACAATTGCCTGCTTTTTTATTACAAGAGAGTTTGTAACAAATAATTCATACTTTTCTCTGCATTCCTAAGGGTATTGGCAGATATCACTTATAAAATTTGAGAAAAATTTCAAACTTTACTGCCATTTAAAAGATACACAACAGTACAAGTGTGAATACACACAAAGCTCAGTAACTCACATCTAACACCATAGAGTTAGTTGAGCATTTGCCAACAACACAAAGCATCTATAGCTAACTTACATTTTCCTAAACTCAGTTGCATCTATCTGTACAATACTTCCTTTTGTCATTATTTTTTTCTCTATGTGTTCCTTGTTTGCATCTGAATGGATAACATCTGTAATTGGTACATCCAATGCTAAGCCTTTGGGGACAGAATGATACATACTTTCAGTCATTTTGAATATAACAGTTAGTCAAACTAAACCCTATCAAACTGGTTGAAGGCAAAAATAGTTGCAACTGCTAATAGAGGCTGCCAACAGCAGAGGGTAGAAAGGGGCCTAGCTGGGGGTTCTAAGACGATTTTCCTTAACATTGTTATTGTCATTGCTTGTATATGATCTTGATTAAATCTCTTGAGATGATTTTCAAGTGTGAATCCAGGAATACGAAAAATAAGTCCGACCAATCAATAGCCAGCATTCTCATTACCCAGGGGGACTGAGCACCCCTCCCCCAAATTTTCATCATGAGCAGGCTCAAGCCCTGGAGCTCTCTGGTCTGCACCTATGTTTATAAGTGTATGCATACTGTATATAAGTTTATATGCTTCTGTTTGGAAGAGGTACCCAAGAGGTTCACCATATCTATTGGCGATTGATAAACAAGTGACCAAACTCTTGGCTTTCCTTTGACATGTTTCTCAGTGGACATGCAAATTGCTCAAAGATCAATTGGTTTTTGGGTTATTAATAGGATGTATGAAAAAAGTCTTTCTGTGCTAATTCAATTTTTACAGACAAGTATTTCATAGACAGTGCAAAGTAACAAAAGAAGTATCAGCTCATTTGTTATATGGCTGATCAAAGCATGCTGGTTGCATGTGGTCTGGGAAATTTCAGGTTTTGCCAATGTTTCGAACAGTAGTAGTGAAACAATATACCAAACAAGAATGTGTGGTCATCACTAGCAAATGAAAGCCCATGAGCTTGCAGATTGTTACCAATTCCTTCATTGTCCACAAATATTATAGAAGTTCATATACTAGACTTGGAGACAATATTTAAAAACATAAGTTCATTTCTTAGGGGTCTGATACATTCAAATGGAAGATATTTACCACAAAGAGAAATTTGGTACCTTGTGATTTCAGAAGGTAGCTTCCTTTGTTCTTTGAGACTGCTTTCACCTTAGACCCTCCACCACATGTTCTTCTTTTTTCTAGAAGTTCATCGCCATCTATTGCCAGCTTGATAACAAAAAATAACATGATATAACAGAAAATAAACAATAATAAGAAATGACATGACAATGCAATGAAGGCCCGGTATCTGAAAAGCCATGCTGAAAAATTTTGCATCTACCAAATGTGCGAGCTTACCATTATCTATTAATATAAGTTTCTCATGAGCAATAACAAATATTTTTATCAAAATTATTGTATATATTCGGAAAATCAAATATCACTGAACCTCATGATTAATCATTTACTGTAAATAGTATCTTTTCTAATGCCCAGTCTGTACCATCTAAATAATGTTTTGGTGTGTCATCTTTTTTTCTTGTATTTGTATTTGAATTTACAGACATGTTTGAGGATATACAAAATAATTACCCAAATCATTTCACCCATCACTCATTTCTAGCTCATAATTAATAAGTATTATATCAAGAAAAGCAATGAGCTAGAAATTTGTTTAGATTAGCTTCCTATTGAAAAGAAAAGTCAAAACCAAAAACATATTTAACGTGTAAGAACAAAATCAAAACCACAAAAGACAGAACATAAAGTATATTTGATTATGCCACCTGTGTATTTGCTGGCTTTCTATCTCTCCTCCATTGCCATCTTTTTCTTGGCTTTTCTAATATTGCTACAAACACAGATGAAACATGTTAATGAAAAAAATTATATGCATTCTAATTTATTTAATTTAACAATAGACCAGGCTCTTATGCAAACTTTTATATATGCGTAGAAAAGGCTTGTCTGCATTAAAAATTTTAATAAATATAATTTGATCTTATTTGCATATGTATGGGGTTTTCTTTTTGACGGGAAAATTTGAGCAAAAGAAGATAATGCATAGAAAAGTCTGTTTTTGCCTAATTCATTATTCAAAAATTACAAATACTAATTCTCATTCATGCTTATATAAAGGCTGAGTTTATGCAGAAATAACTTGTCATAAAAATCAGACTAAATTAAGGTGGCTCTATATTTATCATCATCATCATCATTACATCTACATTTAACAACCCTTTTGGGTAATACAAATGTCTGCCCAGTCAACTACAACATTAAAATTTACTGAGGTGATTTTGACATAGGTTGTAAAAGGTATCAGAATTTGCCTGCATCATAATACTGTCTGATGAGGTTTTTAATCAAATGAACTGATTTTAATATCTGATGGTTACCTGCGAGACTGAAATTTCTTTGTTGGATAAAAGCATCTGCAATGTAAATAAAGGCATTACATTTGAAAATTCATTTGTCTTCATTTAGCATATTGTTCTGCCCTTAAGCCACTTTTAAAAAAAATTAGATGTACAAAATAAGTAAAGCTTGTTAACTAGACTGTTGCAGAGTGCACACTCAGAATCAGACCTGTCAAGTGTCCTGCATCATGCGGGATTTGCATGCATTTTCTTGTCAAATGGGTATTATATAAAGCCTAAGTTTGGTCAATTATTCAAGTTCGCAAAAGTTGTCCTGACTATAGTGCATAGCAATGCAAAAGAGGAGTCATTATTTTCCAGAGTGAGAAAAAAAATGTGGCTTCTCAGAGAGCAAGCTTGTCCCTAGATGGCACCTTGTCTACCATCATTGCCTTTCAGCCTAACAGAGCACAAGGAGAACCATGCTATAAATAAAGAAGTCACCTGGGAGTACAACAAAGAACATTTAGAAAAACATTAATAAACTGAGAAACTTTCATTGTTTTGTAAAAGATAAATTCAATATATACTCAAGATTTATTATGAAATAGTTCAAATTTGTTTTGTCGTGGTTTCAATCTTGGATAACGTTTAAATTTTGCACTTAAATGGTAGACAAGCAGCCCATGCTACAGAAGTCACGACGTTGCTAAAACGAGGAACAAGCGGAACAACCTAGTAACAAGCGGAACAACCCAGTAACAACCCAGTAACAAGCGGAACAACCCAGGAACAAGCAGAACAACCCAGTAACAAGCGGAAATGTGAATTAATTGTTTAGTAAATACCACATGGGGGCGTTTATAATCCAACTCTCTGAAGTTTGTGTGGGCTAGAACTATCAAGAGGCCGTCAATCATGTCTTCATCAGTTTCGGAGGCTTTGTGATTTTGCCGAGGGACAGAGAGAATCTATCGACCCCGGATCGGGACGAAAAATAAATAGTAAAGCATGCCTAAAGGGGTATGGGGAATGCTCCCCCAGAAATTTTTTGAAAATGGTGGCTGCTCTGGTGGCTATTTTGGTTGCTAAAATAGCTATGCTGGGTAAACTGCTCTGGCGGCAGTGGCTAAGATAGAGGGAATCAGAGGGGGGCAACAAAACCCTGTAGAGCTAGACCGAGGGGCAATTCACTCTTGAAAATTGCGTACAAGATTTTACCAAAACAAAAGGATTTCTAGGGATTTTCAGATAAAGCAATAGGATTTTTATAAAAGGTGTACAAGATTTTCTTGGAGTGATTTGCCCCTCGAGCTAGACTCCTATTTTGTCGGAAAACCTCTGGTCTTCTGGAAATTTTCTATGTTTATCTACTTGCCATGTTTTATAGGAAAGAATTTAAAGCAATGAAAATAAGAATATCTGAATATGTCAAAATATTTATTTATTTCAGTTCTGATGTCGTTATATTTTGTGTACTTAGATATGATTGTATTTAGAGTGTATTATGGCTCTTCAACTAATTCTATTTAGATAAATAAATTTTTTTATGATGATGATGATGGAAACGCCAAACATCGGTTGCGTGTTTGTCACCCTACCATCAAAATTTCACGATATTGCGCCATTCAATCGCCTGGGGAGAAAAATGACATTGATGTGCCTACAAGAAAAATCATAACCTGTCGTGGGATAAAAGTCGGAAAATCCAGGAACCAGGAAACTGATGGTTTGCCTAGAATCATTTTTATTGAGGCGGAAAGTTAACCTCTTCTTTAATCCAAATTATAAGTTGTAAGAGGCTGCCCATTGTATTCCTTCCCATGCAGTACATTGTTATAAAGGAAACATACTACAGTAAGACAATTATTGGTGGGGCTTCAGAAACCCCCCCCACCAGCCCCCCGGCTCCGACGGGCCTGAAAAATGTGATTGCAACAGGGCTACATGTACAGATTTACACTATGGCATGCACATCTATTTGCAACAGTGTGTCTGTTGTGATCGAATGTATACGCATGCTTTACTATTTATTTTTCGTCCCGATCCGGGGTCGATAGATTCTCCCTGTCCGTTGGCAAAATCACAAAGCCTCCGAAACAGACGAAGACATGATTGACGACCTCTTGATAGTTCTAGCCCACACGAACTTCAGAGAGTTGGATTATAAACGCCCCCATGTGGTATTTACTAAACAATAATTCACATTTCCGCTTGTTTCTGGGTTGTTCTGCTTGTTCCTTGGTTGTTCCGCTTGTTACTGGGTTGTTACTGGGTTGTTCCTCTTGTTACTGGGTTGTTCCGCTTGTTCCTCGTTTTAGCAACGTCGACAGAAGTCAACAATTCATGTTTTGCCACATTTAGCCTTTCTTATTTATCATTTGTAAGTGTATGCGTATTTGTCCCTCATCTCATTTTCCAAAACTTGACAGCCCTGTAGAATTGTGTGTAAAAATAAAACCAATTCCCTGTTCAATGGCCTGTTTACATGAAAGATCTCTCATGCAAATATTGAAACGAGAAATTACACAAATCTGTGTTCAAATTAGCTCTACACAACTGTGCTAAACAGCAAGGCATGCATCCCTTGATATGAGGATTTTCAAATTTGGACATATTGAGGGAGGGTATTTCTAAGATTGTTGAGAATGGACCTGAAATTATTTCATATCTCAAAATGTTTCTTTTATATTTTGAAATGTCCCATGCCCAGGCTAAAACCAATGATGTTCAAGACCTATAGACTAACTTATCCCAGTTTTTTGGGAACACCAGCGTGAGTTTAATGTCAGTTTTATTTTGTGATGCTCTCTCCTAAATTAGGCTATCTATTGAGAGAGCTCCTCGTTAAAGAAATTCCTGTATGCAAATCTCCTTGCTTTGCTTTTTAACAATTATTTTGCTCTCTATTTTTCTCATTGTATGTAACTTTATCTTATGTAACCTGTTGTTGTTTGTTCTAAAGATTTGTCTAAAGATTTTAATGCATGAATTCTTAAAAGAAAATCAACAGAACTGATCTTGTCAAGAACTGCCATGCTCTGCAGACTGGCCAATAAGCTGTGAGCAAAAGCTTCTCGGAACAACAACAAGTTCATTTCAAACCCAACTGAAAAGAAGTTATTCCTTAGATTAAATGAAAATGCATTAGAAATCTTTTGGAAACAAAAAGTCTGCAAAAATTACCAGTTGTTACTGTTTTCACCAAATTCAGAGCGTCAATGCGATTACATTTTATGACAGTGTTCATGCTTCTCATGGCAGCCATGTTTTACCGTCCTAACGAATTAGACTCGCTTACAAATTGCCTCCTTCTCATAGTTGATGGCTTACACCCAAAGAAATATGCTTACACCCTACACCCATACACCACTGGCTTACACTGACCTGGAAAGTTATAATGAAAATTCGGTTTTCCGATTGTTACTGGAAATGGAAACCTCACTCTCTCGTTCATGTCTCCTATATTTTTTCCAAACTTGCCATCATTTTCCAACTGTTTTAACGAAACACGTATGAACTATTAACGAACTGTTTTTTGTTAGTGAAATTCTTTTTCTTAAAAGAAATCGACATGATTTTCACGAGGAGAGGAAGTAAGGAAAAAGCTGATAATCGCTTCTGGTTAAACGTTCATTTTAAGCATTGTGAACTGCATTGCAATTGTAAATTATTTTCCTTTCATAACAGCAGTTTGAATACTACCACATGCTTTCTAGAATCAATCTTAAGGAGTCAGCGTTGATCTCTTATTGAAGCAAAGTGCTTTAGATTGATGGTCAGTATTAGCGTTAACGTTTAAATAAGGCAAAGCCTAGAACTCGTCTTCAATTCAAATAACTGTTAAAGCTTTCCACGAAAAGCTCTTTGAAAAGAACAATTGATTTTTAACGCAGCTTATCAATGCCACGTATTTAGCAAAACGTACTTATCAATGCCACGAAACACATCTCTTAACAAAAATTCTCGAGACATAAAACCGAAAACTTTAGCTTAGAAAAATTTTTATCAAAGGGGGCTTCAGAAAATGATGACAAGAAATAAAAACGGATAACTTAAACTCACATCGAGCATCGTCATGCAGAAATAAGATATGAAAACAGTTTTGGTTAAATAACAGAATGATCAAGGGACGCAACAAAAACCAAACGTTGTTACAGAACAGTACATTAATTAATATTTCAAATAACACGCTTCTCTTTACAATTATGAAACTTTCTTTGCTGCACTTGAGATCATAAGATACAGCGCATGTATAATTCCAGATTTTACCATGTACACACAGCATCATTCAGATTCATTTTAAAACATAATGTTTGCATCTAAGCAGTGGCAGCCATCTTGGCCTGTTCCTCTTCATATTTCGCCATTCTCTCTTCAAGTTCAGGACGGAAGTGTCGAATTAATCCCTTAATATAACAAAGGCATGATATTAGCATGGATCAACAACGCAAAACAGACATTCAAATATAAATCCATATACTAAAGCTAAAAACCAGATCAGTTTTAAGTATTCATGCATTTTAACCATTTTTCAGAAAATAGACAAAAAACAAGAACCACTTCGACTAAAGGCATCCTCTGGCGCAAAGCATAATTTAAGACGATAATCTGATAGCTGATGGATAAAACCCTTCAGCTCAGATATGCTAGATTAATTTTCAAATGTAGTTGAAACTTTTTAATGCCTCTACACTTCAAATCTTAGTTCTTTAATATTACAATATCACGATTCCGTTGCAGTCTATATAACCACCGTCTTCGTTCATACTACACATAAAATGACTTGGCATTTTAGCTTCTCATTTAATATTAGCTGCAATCAACAAACCCTTGATTTAAGAATGACTACATTCAAATGCATCAGAAAACCTTCAGGTTTAATAAAACAGCTAAAATATTTCACTTCAAATATAATAATAGTGGTAACTAGCTTCTAAATCTCTATATTTCATCCCATAAAGCAAAGCATTTTACCATACACGGGGTCCTGTGTCGCAGAAAATTTTCAAAGCTACGCACCAGACATGAGGTAATGTTTATATACACAATGGTGTTGATTGTAAACATTCAAATATATGGCAAACATTGATGCAAAACAAAGTACTTTGATAATGAGACATACCTGCACAGGCCAGGCAGCGGCATCACCTAATGCACAAATTGTATGACCCTCAATCTGCTTACTCAGTTCCTGTTCAAATTGTTGAATGCAAAGTCGTGAGAAAGTAGGTACAAAGGCTATAGACAATGGAATTCCAGAAGATCATAAACAATTACAAGTAAGCCTTCTTGAGCAAAGGTATCAGGTTTGAGAATAACACAGAAGAGTTGAAAAATATCATTGCATGCAAAGCATTCTATGATGAAACTCTATGATGAAATTCTATAATCAAAACCATTCTATGATGAAAAATGACCATTCTCGACTAAAAAAGCTAGATTTTTCTATCTGGGCATCTAAACTATAACGCGGAACATACTTAATGAAATCTACTGTTACTTTGATCTCATTCATTTCCATCAGACATAGTATTTTTATTGTACGTATCATTTTAATCGTACAAAGCATTTTCATCGTACATGCATGATTTAACATATCGATGAATTCTAAGTATACAAACAAACAAGTCCATATTGCAAGAAAACAGATTAAAAATATTACTGCACAAACTTAAAAATTGATAACTGAAATTTACTCTCTCTGAAAATCTGAAACAGAACTCACCCATATCATATCGATTTCGTCAGGTTTAGCTTTGCCCTCAACTGTGAAAATATAAACAAAAAATTCTAAATTGAAACGGAAAAACATAAGCGAATTTCGTCGGATAGCAGTGCATTCAATGTCAATATTTTAGTGATAGAACGGAGGAAGACAAAACTGAAGGGCAAAGAAGCAAGATAAAGGCAGCAAGTTCCATGGGGAAGAGTCAATCATCTTTGTCATATAAAAAAGCATCCGTTTTTCATTGTTGGCTTTTCGTAAGAGCATGAAACTCCAGATGTGGGCGTATGGAAAAAAGTCCTTCATAAAGAGTTGAACAGGGTAGTGGGCAGCCATTATGGGCAGCCATTATGGGCAGCCATATTCGTTTCTGTCCATATTTTGATGATGGGATGTTTCCGAAAATAATGGAGCATTGCTCTTTTCTATGTAAAATTTTGTGATGAGATTAAGAGAAAGAATAGACGATATAGAGGAACAGACACAGCACGGAATTGGGACAGTCTTATCACACCCTGAGTTTTGAATTAAAACTGACGCAAAAGAGAAATTAAAACTGAGGCTATGACAAGCTAATCCTCGAGGAACGCCCAGCAAAAGAAATGGTTTTAACATTAAACTGATTTTACTGAATGTACCTAACACATGGCAAAAATGACTCATTTATGTGGTCTACTTCACTTACCAAACCGGTATAGAATTTTCGTCATCCAGCCAGTTCCTTCCCTACATGGAGTGCACTGAGGGGAAATACAAGAGCAATTGATTAGGGTACACTGTGCCGATGATTTTCATTGAAAGGGAAATGTATAAATGTAAAAAACACGAGGCAAGTCGACTCTATTTAAAATCTGTGAAAAGCAGACACGAATTTCTAGTGGAACTGAACAGTACCTGTGTATTTAGGCTTAACTGAGAACTTAACCTTTCATCAATACTTTTGGAGCTATGTAAGCTTTAAAATATGTTATGAACCAGATTCATAAAATATTTAAGAATAGAAAAAACGAAAAGAATAAATGACCATAGTTCGTTATAGTGAACTGATTAATAACAAGGCTATAGGTTATAGAAATAAACTTAACAGCAATCGATAGATACTCAACGGGTTTGAACCATCATTTAGTCAAGAATTGACCATGACTGTGAGTCCACTCACACCCTCACTGATCGGCTTATATTGAATAACAGATGGCTTAAGCCACTTTTGATATACATATGATGTAATGAATTCATAGCATTCATTCAATTTTCCGAAACTAATATTGCCAATTGGAACAGAAACTCTGCTTTGTTCTAGATTTAATTCTGCTAACGCTTCAGTTCAGAATACTGATCATAGAAAGTATTTTAACAGACTCAGTCAGACCTGCAATACCAAAACGTCAAATGCAATAAAAAATGATCAGTCATCATGCACACTTACCTGGCCACAGCTCTCGTGTTGATAGAACTTTAACAATCGAGCAATGCAGTTGACGACATCAGCCTAGGAATGGATCATTTAATTACTTACAAAAGGCCTAATAATTTCATTTCCTGTTTCCAAAAATTTGCTTTCTAGATCCTTATAGGAACAGGCTCTACAACTTTGGTGGCTGTAGATCGCGATAAGGTGATAGGTTTTATCAACTAATCGATCAACCAGATCACTGAGTTATCAATGATTCACACACTTATTTGTTATGTTATAGGCTACTTAAATGAATGAAAAACCACACAAATGTGAAAATGAGTCAAACCTGTTGATTCATGACAATCACAGCTCCTGTTCCCAGTCCTGATTGACAAGCAATCAACGAGTCAAAATCCATCAATGCTTCTTCGGCAACACTGAAAATCGATCGATCAAAAATAACTGAAGACCAAACATGATCAACAGCAGCTTCTCAGATAAATTCTAGCACTTAGAAGACACAAGACAATTCTAGATAAGAAAGCCTATTTAATCAACAAACGGAAAGCATAAAAAATTCACCTTCTAGGAATTAACGGGACAGAGGAGCCACCAGGGATAACAGCTTTTAGATTCTCCCATCCACCTAGAGCGATAGTTTGAATTATCATATTGGCATTTCATTAAATGTAAAATGCAGCAGCTTTCAGTTTTCATTGACAAATATACCTAAGTATATATCAATACAATTACTAACATTACCTAAATTAAAATACATAAGACGATAATACATACTACACAACAACAAGAAACATGGACATACACTAAATAAACTAACGTAATAGGAAAACATAACAAGACATTATGTATTTAGATATATTAGTCTAAGGAGAAGCTCTCTAATAGATAAACTAATCGAGAGAGAGCCCCCATCTAAAACTAAAGACGAAAAACAGCAAAAGTTTGCGATTCTAGATTTGTGATTTAGATTATTAGAAGTTTCTTGCTTTCTCTGTTTTTGTGGCTCAAAGTTTGAAGGCCTTTAAGCCTTGATAGTCATACCTAATCTTTTGAACAGAGCGAGCCACTTTGAAATCGAAAACAAAATTTTGTTTATAGCTGTTACAAACGCATGTATCGAAAGGGTAGAGAAAAAGGGTAACTCGTATGCGGAAAATAAAGAACTCAAAGTGGGGCTAAGGCTTGCGTATATTTCGACTCAGAGATGAAGGGTAAGGATGATATCTAATTAATCTCAGACTAATTTAGGCTACAAACTATCTTCGCTGTTGTTTTATGACATTAGAAGTAGAAACAGCGAAAACTCTATGCAGGCTGCCCCAGATTAGGCATAAGGCAGTGAATAAAATTGATGCTTTCGGAAGCTAGGTTGTGCGATTATGGGGTTTGCGATTAGTTCCTTAAGACCAGTATAAACAAAACCGTATTCAAATTTACAGGGACGATATCATACCGTTTGATCTTTCGTTTATATGCAGTGACGTAGATAGGAAATTTCATGGGAGGGGCGATAAATTGAGATTTTCCGACAAAAATCTAACAAAAAAATTCATTTTTTCCATAAATTTGAACTTTAAATAACGACAATAAAAGCGAAATAAAACAGGAGATCAAGCTTTATCATTTACTGAAATTAAAGCGCTATAGACCAAACTACTTTTTTTAAGTGCCATATACCTTATTGAAAGAAATTGCCCATCTTGCTCAGGACAACGAAAGAAATCGCTATATTCAGCTTAAATCTTTCATCTAGATATCAAATAGACAATCATGGTATATTTCCGACAAAATTAGAAATTTTCCGACAGAAGAGCTGTTTAGCTTCACAGAGAGGCCTTTCGCCCCCGCTGACCACCCCCCCAAATCTTTTTCGCGAATGCCTACACGGAGAACCTGATAGGCAGTGGCATCGCGTGGCCATTCTCGCTGGGGGTGTAAAAGATGCAAAACCATATTTTACCGACAGAAATTATTTAGTTACATTAATATTTTGTGATAAATTTAATTCTACAGACGAGTTCTCTGAAAGTTGGGCGGTGTACAACCCCCCTCCCCACACACACACCCCCCGCACGCTACGCCCCTGCTGATGGAGTATAAAATGAAAACGGATTATAACCAGGCACGAATTATTTCTCTCACTACTGCTACACCAACTGTGACCATTGAAACCTTTTGGCCACATGCCACTGGTCCACCTTGGGACACCAGGATAAACAGAGAACTGCTACTAAATATAGTAAATCGTTGTTGAAAAGTTGTGCCTATAGATAGCGTGAATTAAACAAAGCCTAAACAAATACACAAACAGGAAATGACTTTAAATACGCCGTGTCCCTAAAATAATTGTATGAGAGAGCGGGATAGCATCAAATCCACAGAGCAAAGCAAAGTTAACAAATCGAGATAAAAATGAAAGGGACAAAATGAAGTGGGTCAAAGAGAATAGATTGGATTTTAAAACAGTTTAAAATTCTTTTATTGCGAAGGATTAGCTCATAAGTTACGGTCTGGAAGAGTAATTCGAGTATTTGTCGAAAAATAGATGAGCTGAATCTAAACAAAAGGGAATTTATAGGGTTGTTGATTCCCCACAACCGTGGACCAACGAGGCGCCTCGAATGAATGAGTGAACAATGGCAAGGTAACGCCACAGATGAAAAAAATAAAAACGGTTGCTAAATATTTTATCAGGGCGATTAACCACGGGAGATGTTGGTAATGGTAACATAGCATGGAGTGGCTACATGCTGGTGAACGGGGGGTCATTCATACACAACGCACAGCTATTTCAAGATGGCGATTTATACTATCAAGTATAGAAAGTTTTGCACTAAATATGGAATAAACAACCGAAGAAAAAGGTGAAATGAATAGCAAAAAGGGCTGCAGTCACACAACTTTTAGCAGCTTGAGGACTCGATAAAAAGCTGCAAGAAACTCTACAACAGAGTTGCATTTTGCATTCCAATATCTCCAACTTGGTTTAATAATATTGTTTGGCTAAAATTTGCTCCAAATTTTGGCAAATTTTTGTTAAAAATTAGTCAGAATAGTAATATAGTTTCGGTTGTTGGTTATAAAATAACTACATTGAATGCCATGCGTTCAAGGCAAAGAATAGGTTTCGATAATGATAAATGTGTCGAACTTTGAACTCCTCATAAGATTAAAGGCTTTTGGGACGAGAAAAACAGAAGGGTAGGTTTTGTCTACCAACAATACCATTGCTTGAAAAACGAAGGAAGCATAGCCCTTCCCCTGGCATTATTTTTGGAGTCTCCGCCAGCTCACTGGAACATTGAAATGACAAAAGAGATAAGCAGCTAATTTCTTCACCCCCGTCTATGTTTAAGGGTCAAGTGTGGGATATTGTATCACATTTCGATCACGCGGAAATCGACAGGACTGTCGATTAGACTCGCTTCTGGTAGAGCTATTTCAGTTTTGAGTTGCGAGAATGGCAACTGACAAGATGACACTCAAGTTGCTGTTTTCTCTAGTTCTTTGCACGGCGATATGCCTTGCCGAAGACCCGGAGGAAAAAATGACAGTACCAGAAATAATAAAGTTTTGGGGCTACCCAGCAGAAACCTATGCAACTATAACACAAGATGGCTACGTGTTGACGATGCATCGCATACCGTATGGTAAGGCTGGTCGTGGAAAATCTAATCGCCCTGTCGCGTTTCTGCAACATGGTTTACTGTGTTCTTCGAGCAACTGGGTGACAAACCTGCCTGAACAGTCTCTGGCCTTCATGCTTGCTGACGCTGGCTATGATGTCTGGATGGGAAATGTACGAGGCAATACATACTCGACAGCTCACGTTGAGTACGCAAGAAACGATTCGCGCTATTGGGCGTTCAGCTGGGATGAAATGGCCAAATACGATCTACCTGCGATGATAAATCATGCTCTTTTCATATCCGGACAAAAAAGCTTGTATTATGTCGGCCATTCACAAGGGACAATGATGGCCTTCTCGGGGCTTTCGATGAACAAAGAGCTTGCTGACAAAGTAAATATCTTCTTTGCCCTAGCACCCGTGGCAAAAGTGGCTCACACAAAAAGCCCAATAAGATACCTTGCTTATTTTACACCTCTCATCAAGATAATGTTTGGAGAGTTGGGCGTCGAAGATTTCATGCCATCAACAAAACTTGTGCAATGGTTGGCTGAAAAGATGTGCCCCGAAGAGGCAACAGTATGTGACAACATTTTGTTTCTTCTCAGTGGATACGATATATCCAACCTTAACAAAACAAGAGTTCCTGTTTATTTCAGCCACACCCCTGCTGGCACTTCTGTGCAAAATATCCTTCATTATGGTCAGATGATACTGAGTCAAAAGTTCCAGGCATACGATTATGGGACAGAGAAGAATTTGGTGAAGTATGGAAAAACAAGCCCCAGGCAATATTCCCTGAAAGATCTTAAAACGCCTGTTTATGCATACTCTGGTGGCCAAGATTGGTTGGCAGACCCTCAAGATGTGAAATGGCTCATGTCACAGGTCCCACATCTAATAAAGCACCGAATGATTGCCAAATACAACCATCTCGACTTCATATGGGGAGAAGACGCACACAGCAAAGTGTATCACAGCATTATTCGAACGATGGCCAAGTATGAACGGCAAAAACAAGGAGAAATCAAGCATAAGAAAAGAAATGGCAATTGAATGAAGGGATTTGAACTGTATATTCTTGCAAACTTTTGTTATAAAATTTGATGACTTCCTAATTCATTTGAGTGCGAGACACCTACATTAAAAGACGTTGTGAATCAAAACATACAAATCTTTTCTCTATTCTGCATTATGTCTTTCGTGTTTTCAGTAAATGGCTTATGCTTGATTGATCACTTTTCAGAATTCCTCGTCCCTTAAAAACTTCTTTACTTTAGCATTCGACTTAGAAATAAACTGCAATCTTTCGAAACAAGATTATAAGGAAAATATTATTGAAAACACAAAGGCAAAGAGGATTAATACTTTAAAAAAGACTTATGGCAAACAGGTATAAGCCAAAACTATCGGGGCAAACTGTTGTTCACAACACCGAAGGAGCTGAGCTGCAGAACAGAAATACGGGGGGAGTTGCAACGGATAACTGCAACAATCGAGAGGTTTTCAATATATACCACCGTAGCCTGAGTGCAGCCTCTACGCTTTTAACAAAAAGGTAGAGGGTAGCTCTTTCTCAAGAGCGGAGAGGCGGCACGCAGGCTAATACCACCGTGTTGTGTTAAACATAGAGAGGAAACCTCGCAAAACTAAAGCAAATCGCCTCTTTTTCTTCTAGATTTTCTGCGAAAAGTATTAAAAGGACTTTTCCGTCGGTTAACCCTGCCCCTTCTTTCAGTGGTTGCTCCCAATTGCATGCACTGAATGAAAGTCAGAACAAGCAACTTAAACTTCACAGGGGGATTGAAAAATCAAATCCTGCCTTGAAAACACTGACTATCGCTATAAGAAAAAGGATTACATATTAATTTAGATTGACTTCACGGCTGAAAGGAATCTTGTGCAAGAATGACCTCAAAAACTTCGGCAATGATTTTTTACTTTTCTAATGATTTCATATTCATACACACACAAGCTTTTCAAATGTGGGCACAAAGCCAGCGACAGCAAATATTTCACTAAGCAAAGCAAAAGAATGAGAATGGTTTGCAATTATTTATATTGTATATTCTAGAAATATAAAACGTCTTTTTTTACGAGTGCTGTTCAGAATCTTTCTCTAATCATTGAGGTAGCCTAATCTATAAAAAAATCAAAATAGGGAATTTTGTTTGTGATGAATAAAATTTCTACTAGCTGATTGGTTGCAAATGTAAACAAACACATAGGCTTCTTTACCTTCAAACCAGAGTCTTTTTTTCAAATTTGTTATTTCATTACCTCTTGAACTATTCTTTTGAACTATTGCATGTCAAATGAATTTCGTTGAATTGAAACAGTGAAAATGAGAGAGATTCGATGAAGAGAGTATCATGAGTGGTCCGCTTTCGAGAGATTAATTGTGAAACATATTTCTCTGGGATGGTAGGCATTTATGTCTCTAATGTTGCCTATGGCTTTGATGCTATACCAAAATTTCATTCGTTGGGTTTTTGTTAATATCTCTGACTGTTGCACCTAAAAAGTCTTTGCTAAAAAGAGTACATTCCAGGAAGAGTAAGTCGTTATATGGTTTATATATATTTATTTATATATACCTTAATAGCTTTAAGTGAAAATTTTTATTCATATTCATGGTTTATATATATATTTTAATAGAGGTGGTTCTGGAGGGCCCATCTCTACTATTAGCCCCTTAGTTTTATCTATGACCATGACAACAAACCAAAACTCAGATTTTGGGATAGTTGGAGGGTCATGGTAGCCAACCTTCTGATTGAAGATTGTACCTGATGATGATATATTTTAATAGCTTTAACTATAATCAATAGTATTCAATGTAACCTAGTCGTCGCCCTCCAGTTATACTGATTGCCTATCATAAATATCATAAATACACAGACTTTTGACACTTTATATATAACTTGAAAAATCTGTACGAGCATTTTTGAAAATCAGCCTTGTTAAAAATAGAAAACTTATCAAAATACCAAAATATTTATTTTCTGCAAACGTTTGATAAAAAAGAATGGATAAAAATATACAATATTTTTCCCCAGGAAGAACAAGAGCCAGACAAAAATCTATAAGAGAAATATACTCTCGAATCATTCATTCATTCTAAATACGAGAAAGTGTTTGTGGAAACAGTCCATTGACAGGGCAAAGTACAGAGAACAAGGATAGGGAGAAAGACCTTTGATATCAATTAAGCTAAGGTCGCTCTAAACGATGATGAAAAAATTGCAGTCTAGAGTTACTCAATGAAGCTCTTTTCACTGAATGTGCCGGTTGCTGGAAGGCCTGTTAAAGCAACTACCCATACCTCCTTTAACAGAAATGACTTAATATACAATACACATTTCATAACAGCTCTTAAATGTGTTGTCTGCTGAATGAAAACTCTCTCAAAACTAATCGCATTAACAAGACTTTTTGTTACATTGGAGTCAGCTTGCGAACACAAAGTCTGGTTTATTCAGGGAGTGGGGTATATGAGCTGATAAGAGAGGATATTTTGCACGAATCTCTTGCAAACTCACGCTATTCCAATCATTGTAACTGTTGGGCCGAGACGTAAGGTTTATGTTAAATAAGAAAGCCAATTAAGATAATCAAGAGCAGCGTCTTTTCCTGTGCAGAAAGAAGTATGACGAGCACTGAGCAAAACTGCGTCAAACGAAAGACCAACAACATGCATGCTTGAGGGGGGGGGGGCAACTTTGACGTCATTTAACAGTAATAGAGGAGGCTAAAATCTCTATATTTGCACCGTGATTAATCGCATTAAAATAAAAATGTATATAGTTTTAACCTATTGATTTTGGCATGTGGAGGCTTATGATCGCGCAGGATGCTTATTGCTTTCGCAAATCAATACATTCCATTCAGTATTAACCGAGACTCACCGATAACGCCCCCAGCATGCCTTTCAATCAACTCCTTCAGAGGGATGGACATTTCTTCCTCCACAGTTGTTGGATTATTCACGTGTCCAGAAATATTGAAAAGCTAAAAAGAATATATACCAGCATTCAACGACGGAAATTAAAAATTTAACTGTATGTGTATGCCGAATTTAAATTTTCTATACTTATTCTAGTTGGCAATTGAAACAGACGGCTCAAATCTGATCAGGTTTTAATCCATTCGACTGGCTTTCCTGTAACTATGAAATACAGCATGGTCACTCAAGAATCTCATATTCCTTAGAATTCTAAGCCATGCAATGGCCTGGTAAGGAATAGGGCGGTTGAATGTATTCAGCGTCCTGCCTTCTAAAGCAACAAAAACACAAGACCCCTAACTAAATGTTCGTCTGTAAAAACATGTGAAATGGATCTTGACAATGTCCCAACTGTCCCAAGTCGTCTCCCCCATACTTGTACCATTATTAGAAATTTCAAAGCTAACTTTTTACACCCATTAGTATTAAAGATTTCTTTACATTCCTAACAAATTTAGGCCCAAGTTCAATGGCAAAAATCCACTGACCTTCGTTCCACGGTTCCTTTCTCTTCCAAATGACGCAAACCAATCACCGCCTCTTCGGCAAATTGTCTAAAAACAAACATTCATTTTCATTTCCATGTTTCAAACAATTGCGATAGTATTCTGCCACTGAAAAAGACATTAATCGAAACAGTCGACAAAGGTCCTCACACTATCTTAGAATGTCCAACCTGACAAAGCCCAATAGTTAAGAGAATATGACAAAAAAATACTCATCATACATCATAAAATATTGCTCCAATTCAGGCATAATTTTGCTGGACAATGAATGGATTTAATGGGGTGCTGCAATGTATGTGTAAAAACATAACTTTAAATGTTGTACCACGAAAAGATTGTTTACAATTAAGTTTGTGCACTTGATGGTTCAATTTTGAGCTAGTATAAAGGTTCGAGTAAAATACCGGTGCTACTGCAACAGTTTCCACATTTGCCACAGTTGTTGGACAACCAAATAGGCCTAAAACATGAACAGTTCTCCATATAAGATGCGTAAATATAAAGACTAGATGCTCACAGATTAACAAAAATTCAGATGACAAGGTAAATAGAAAAAATTATTAACGTCATCAAGGTACAATAACAATGAGTAATACTGTATCAGAAAAACTTGCAGGAATGGGTACCAAAGTAGAGTCATTGTGCTACTGACTCTGAAATTTTCCCCATGCAACAAGCACTTCAAATTACGGATCGCACATGAAAAGTGACATACAGGAACAAGAAAAGGGAGATAAACCAGCTTTAAAGCTTAATCATTACGATTTTTTATTAAAAAACATCCTTTGAATAAGGCAGCCATCTCCGTAGGAATCGTAAAGAGAACCCAACTTCTACAGAACGCATATGGTTTTGTGCACGTAGTATTTATAACCTATAATCCTGACTCATTATTGAATGTCACATTAGCGAATTGAACGGGATGAAAAACAAAATTTAGGGAACACGTTGGTATAAAAATTGTTGTTTCTAGAATCGTTACCAGCCAAAGGTTAAGGTATTTTTGTCTTATATAACCTTCACTGGGAAAAGAGTATTTGAAAAATTGAAGAAATCTAGCATTGAAGTAAAGTGAAGTGGTCGTTAGCCAACTTTGGTAGAATAGTTGGTAGGCTATTCTACCGACTGTAAACAAGCGCTTCCGGCTACGGACCAGGTACCAAATCATACTCCTGGGTGGAGAAAGGCACATTTTGTGGTAACACCTTGCCCAAGGGTTTGTTCCTTATGCAAAGCACGATAAAGTGACGCAATTTTGTTCTGTAGTACACTTACCGATATCAGCTGGGAATGGAGGCTTCATTCGAGGTTTACCTTGCTTTCCCTCAAGGCTCTCAATTAGGGCCTAGCAGTAAGAATACACAAAATCAAACGATCAAAGAGGCTCTGCTGGAATACATGCCAAGAAACGAAGGGCATATTGGCCTATTTGATCATAAATCTGTTAGCTATTGAAATTTTGGATTACTTGAATATATGTAGATTAAAAGATCCGATGTCAAATAAATTTTTTGGGAGATGCAAAAAATCCTGAATTAGAATTTAGCTTTAAAGGATATTGAAATAAGATTGATTCTCATCTTTGACTCAAGGGTAACATATAAACATAGCTTTAACGATAAAAGAAAAAAGAATAAAACAGGAAAGAAGGAATATCTTCCTGTAAAGATGACTTTTGAAAAAATTAAATCGCTCCCAAATTAGCAGGAATAATATTGCAAAACAGAAGATTAAGCCTAGATCGTTGCCCAGATTTTTGACAGGGGATAGAAAATAGAATCCCCTTTCTTCCATATAGGCCGGTGCATCAGTCATACCTAAAAGCATTAAAATATCGAAAGAATTTAAAGATGCCCAAAGGTACGAGAAACGAAACCTAAAAGAAACTTAAAATATCAGACTTTGCTAAAGAAAGCCAATAATCAAATAAAAACACAAAAGGAGGGCCAGGGAAGAACAAGCAAAGTGAGAGCGCTATACTGATGGTTAAATGCCCTTAATTCATACAAGGAAATAATTTTATCTCTAGACCATTATGAGACCAAAGGACTTCGCAGCATTGTACACAAAACGTATAGTAGAAAAACCATCACGGATAACAAACATTTACAGCTCAGGGCGAATCAATACACTAATTCGACTTACAACCTCGTTTTAGAAATTTTTCCAAACTTAATTGTACGACTTTTTTAAGCTCAGATATGGTTTTATCGCCATAATTTTAGGCTGAATACAATTTTTCATATTGTTTGAGCCTATATTTTAGATTTTACGGAGAAATGAAGTTTGAAAACTTGTAAGGGATTTGACCGCAAAAATCGTTTCGGGGGGGGGGGACTTTACCCCCCTAGTTGCCAATCACGGTCAAATCCGTTATAAAATTTTCATCTTTAGGTCGTTATAAAATCAATTTCGTGAGCAATAACATTATGAAAACTTCCAAGTAGATTAAAATCATTGCTCTCAATCCGAATCTGAGGTCAAAACTTTTGTACAAAAGAATTTGAAGAATTTTTTGAAAAGAAGGCCGTAACTCTGATGAATTTTCATTTAATTACCATCAAGATACTGCAATTCACAAATGCCTATTCATGGAATATGGTATTGTAATGTACATTATATCATGTGTATAATATTGTAATGTTTAAACTTACAGTTTCCTCTCCGCAAATGTATGCACCAGCACCACGATGCATGAAAATGTCGAAATCATAACCAGTACCACAGGCGTTTCTTCCTATAAGCCCAGCTTTGTAAGCCTCGTTTATTGCCACCTTAGATAGAAAGGAGGTCATCAAATAGAGGCTGGCTAAGCAAAAGCTCAGAAAGAGGGATTGTTTAAAATTCTTCATCAAGGTTATTGAAAAAGAGAGAAATGATTTGAACTTGTTTGAGTGTAGTATATGAAGTAATCTTCAATAAATACATAAAGTATATATATAATTTTTTTCAGATTTAAAAAAATTTTTTTTTCAAAATTCAAATTATAGAGGTAAATTTCAAAGAAAACAGACCTTCTGAAATTTCAGTTACACTACAAAAAATTTGTTTGCTCTTAAACTATATTAGTTTCAATCCAAGTTTAAGAAATATCTTGAAATATTGTGCTCAGTGTGAATTTATCTATAAAAGTACGAGAAAATGTCTTGAGCAACAGGCCCAGTGAAGTAGTCAAAAGAATTAAAATGGAAGGGCGCGAAAAATATCAATGATGTAACGTTTGTATATGACAACTATATTTTCCCGAAAAATTTAGATTCCATGAGAACTTGAGACGGAATATTCTGTCTATATGAAGATTCAAGTTCTCAAAGTTGACTTTGTATTGAGTATATATGAAAGCTCAGCGCGCTTAAGTGAAATTTCAGCAAACAGAGGTAAGTAACTTCTGTAGTTTGCCACTCTCTTCTGTAGTTTGCCACTCTCTTCTGTTTTTTGCCACTGTCTATCCAATTAACTAGAACTGAAAGGGCTACAACGCATACAAACAAAGACAGCTAGTGGTGGTGGATGAAATTGAAAACCATCAAAATATGACAGTTGCAATAATAACCTGCATATTGGAGGCTTCATTGTAAAATTCTCCCCTGATGTAAATATAAGCGGCTCTTGCTCCCATCGATCGTCCGGCAACTAAACAACCTTCTATCAATTTGTGAGGATCATGTCTCATTATTTCTCGATCTTTGCAAGTTCCTGGTTCACCTTCATCAGCGTTGACGACAAGATATTTTGGACGGCCATCGGATGGCTTGTTCATGAACCCCCATTTCATGCCAGCAGGGAAACCTTGGAAAGATCAAATTATGAAGTAAAGTAATAAAAAGCAGCTCGACCTAATTGACAGGCGCCAAATCTTAGCCCATAAATTGAAGTGTGTTCAACATACAATGTCTGCCAAAGGTTCATGGAACACCCAGCAGTTTGTGCTGTATCTTTTATTCCTTTTGCAAAATATATTACTACTTTCGCCCCTTCCCCTAGAACAATGTTGATAGTTTAGACAAATATGGTAAAGAATCAACAAAGGTACTTCCTAATTTCTCAAACCGTTTAAAGTAAACAAACATTATCCTTGGACAACCAACAGAGGGACGGCTGAATTTGACCTTTGAAGCTGACATCAATGTTCCAAGACTTTTGGCAGGCATGTAGTTAACATATAACAATAAAGAATGCAAGTTTTTCTGGGCAACCGACAAAAAATTAATTTGATAACATTTATCGTCAAATATTCTTCAGATAGGAATCATTAACCCTGCAACTCCAGTATACTCCTTTGAAGTAAGATCAAAGGGCAATTTGACTTTCTTCGTGGTGATTAACTGTAGACCACTGCAGCTTCATTAAAAGAAACAACAGAAATAATGCTTTGCTTAGGCATGGTTCTCAACAAGCAGAGATACTAAGAATTGTGGGAAAATGCTTGTGCTGCTTACCTGCACCGCCCCTTCCTCTGAGTCCAGACTTGCTTACTTCCTTAAGAATCCAATCAGTTCCTTTCAACAAGATCTCTTTGGTTTTATACCAGTCACCCTAAGAAAGCACAACAAATAGCGTAAGAATATATGCACAAAAGGCTGATTGAGTTATATTTGTAAATTACACGTCTAGCGTTTTTAAAGATGCTTATCAATATTGACTATACACTATACTTTGATTTAAATCCAAGCAGTACTTCGCAAGGTCGATTAGCCGTTGCATAACATTGAAAATATCAACAGCATTAAACAAAACGCCACATTCCTCACCGTAGGTTGCCTCAAATGCAAGCAAATAATAAACCGGAGTATGATATCAAGACAAATATCAAATTAAGATATGAAAGATAATTTCCTTAAAAATGCCTAAAACTCTTCCAAAGTTGATTTGTATATAAAAAACTATTCAAAAGAGACTTTACTTAATCAAAATGAAAAATCATACCCTTGCAAGAGCACCCTTAAGGTGCCAGTCATGTCTTCCATACAAATTTGTGAAGATTCTATCATCATCCTAGAAGGGAAAATAAGGCCAATTTATGAAATTTAAAATGGATAGAAACATAGGTACAGCTAAAAGTAAGATATCTTTGATGTTAAAAATAAAACTTTTAAAAAGATCTTTGACAGGCATTGAAAAAAAACTTCAGCCACTGGGGTTTCAAGTTAAGGAACTGTCTGGCAAAAACGAAAACCTTTCGTAGAATAACAAAAAGATCTGCCAGATAGTAGGTTTAATGTTCTTAGCCATTAGAAGTTGGTAGACAATGGAGTAATTGCTAGAATGTGATTAAACTATTAGGCTGGCACCATGCCTTTGAAACTAGATTATTCATAACCATAAACACTAACACCATTCATAACCATAAACACATACTTCACAAGAACATTTATAAAAAATCTACCTTTTTATTAAAAGCTGCAAATCTACATTTGGTACTAAAAAATTGGATGGGAAATTTTCGTTTTCTAAATTGGATGAAAGAACGTTTATTGGACACTTATCAACTTATGCTGCAATAAAAACCCCTTAGGGAAATTTAGTAGCATCAGGCACTCATCCCTGTTATCCAGAGATTTATTAGGAGAACGAGGATTACAAACTATTTGTTTCCATCTTGGGTAATGCTAATGAGCAATAATTTTACTGATTAGCGACCTGTAGATTGAATTTGTTATAGGCTGCCTTTTGACTCAAAGTAAAACTTTGCATTTACCTTGAGCTTCGATAGAGCCAGACTAAATCGATATAATCAAATCTGATGTCATACTTGATTGTTTCATTTAAAAGGGGGGAAGATTATAAACAACTCTCCAAATTTCATGCCTATAGATTCCAAACCACGCACTGTTTCTTATGAAGCACAAAAACTTACTACAAAAGTGCATGTCTAGCATTATTCAAGTATGCAAAACTATATTATCAGTTGGAGTTCTGACCATTATTATAATTAGACCAGACACTTTCTTCAGTTGACATGTGTCACTGTAATGTATTACATTTTGCAGCATTACATACCAATAGATGCAGGAAAATTATATCACAGTATAAGGGTACTAATTTTAACTCAACTCCTCTAACATGTCAAAAATTATTTATCATATTTAATCTATCTTCTTTATCATAATAGCAATCACATCCTTATATACTTCAACATTATGAAAACAACTATTTCATTGGTCTGTTATAAGGTGCACAGTTGTAGATGCTTAGGTGTATACAACAGGACAGTTCTAAGTTGCCTTTATACTTCAACAAAAAACATGTAAGCTACAAATATAATGAACTTTCATTTATGAGTGTACAGTACAGCTGTAGAAAAAGCTTTAATTATTACACTCACAGTATCCTTCCAAGTTTTAAGATTGTTGTCTTGATTTTGACATATCTTACTCATTCTTCAGTCATGACATGTGTAAACTTTGGTCAATCAACAGTTACATAATTTCACAAAAACTTTAGATGTTTAAAAATATTATTCAATGGCAATCAAATAAAATTAGATGAATTCATACCTTAAGAGGGCCAAATTTCGTTTTCTGGAAGAAAAAATAAAGATCATGTTAACTATTTGATCATATTCATGTGCTTGATGTTGTATAGGTAGTGTTGTTATACCTCTGGGGGTAGAACAAGACAGTTCCTAATTCTTACAAGACAGAACAACACAACACAGAGTTTCATGGTTCATGATATAATTAAGCTTGGAGAAATATTTCGAGATTTTGTAGCACAATAAACTTCATTGTCTAGATATCAATTCAATGCATAGCTTGACCATATAAATTTTCTCGAGATAAGCATTTGATATTTAGTCAAAAGTATTCTAATGAGTCACAGAGTCCCCAATGAAACTGACAGGCAATAAAAATTTAAAACTTTTAAAGAATAATGCCAAAAGTGCAATTCAGATATTCATTTGATAAAGAAATCCTGAATTTTCAAGTGGCTTCAATGAAGAAGCAGGAAAACTTTTTAACAAAGCAAAACAAAATCCTTGACATTGCAAAATACCAGCCAATACAGCAAAGTATAATCAAAATATCTCTAAAATAATTACTTGGCTGACTTAACTGTCATTAAAAGGAGCTTCATTCATAACTCACAACTTTGCTTGTGCTATTAGAAACTTATATTGTAGCAACGAATGTTATTTACATTCCTTGTAAAAAATTTAGAGCAAGATTCGGCTAATACTTTGGGAATTAGTCTCAAAGATCAAAACAATAAGATCTAGAACACATTTTTTAAAAATATTGGCAAACAGTTGTTAGGTTTTTGACCCAGTCCATAAAATGTTAAAGGACAGTGAGACTCTACACCTAGAAAGCAGCTTTTGATTGAAAGTTTATACCTTGGGTGCATCAGTAGACTGAAATCTTGCACAAAGCAACTTTCCAGCACATGATGGCAGTAAGTTACCTATAAAAAATGAAAATAAAGGCAATCCTTTAAACCACAACAAAGCAGATTATTCAAAAATCTACAGAAACAGCATGCTAGTTTTAGATTATTTGTGACTAAGCTGACACAATAGAATGTACTGTACTAGTCTGCAGAGTGTAGTGGCATTCAAAGAGATCTCTAAGTCTAGCATGCACTGTAATCTTTAGCGTGCAAGCACTTTTTCACTTATTATATGGTATAGAAACACAAGACTTCCCTTCATTGAGCAATTGTAATTTTGACATGCAACTTCATTGTTTTAACCTGAGATACTCTGCAATCTAGCTCTTGAGAAAATGTTTACACAAGTGTGCAATGTTGTCAGCCCTAAGAAAACACATTGAAAACAAAACAGAGAATATTCTGTCATATACAGAGGGAAAGCATAAATTTTCCAATTGTTTTTTCTCTTGGCTATCGCTCGCCTCAAACGGCCAGGCCTGCATTAGCCAAAGGCTACTCCACTTACCTTTTTAACCATGCCCCCTGGTTGAACTCTTTGAAAGAAGCAAGCGATCAAAATTCTTATTTTCAAACTTTTTTGGAAAAGGCCCCGTAAATTTTTTGTTTCTTGGGTACACAAATTGCTACTTAGTTAATTATTTGCTACTTAGCAAACAGGTACACATTTAATTATGAAGCTGCACGGAAAGTTCTACATGGATCATTCCATGTCCATGTGAAACAGTCACATAACCCACCACCTCAGATTTTGATGATTTTTGGTGGACATGTTGAAAACCATGACATGAACATAAACTGAAAATTTCATCTTCATGTCTTTTACTATTAAAAAGTTAGACAGGTTTGAAATTTCAATAATTTTGGCACATTTTTCAATGATCCGCCATTTTGAATTTTTGCTATTATTTACTTAAAGGGCCACTCCAGCCCAAAATTTTTATTTCAGAACACGATGTAATCAGACCTCCTGAAAACGAATCTGTTATTATTTTTTTCATATCTCTAACCGTTTTGTAGTTATTAGCGTTTGTAAAATGGTCATTGAGTTGAATTGTTTTTCAACCGTGTTATCGGAGATCTTCGGATTGACGTCACAGGCATTTTCGGCCTCGGTAAGTTCGCGGCAAGTACCATCGGCTGTCCAAAGGGTCAACGAGAACCTAGCGAAATGGCAGACAGGGCCTAGCAGCGGCATGTTTGTTAGAAGGCCAGACTTTTATCTGGAATCGATATAAAGAGAGAAGTATCGCTCATCAGTCTTGATACTCTGATCGAATATGGAAGTTTTTTGTCGCACGAATCTTTCTGACAGAGAAGTCGAATTGGCAAAGTAGGCCGGCGAGACAGAGACATGAGGATGTTGACAGACTTTCATGGAATGTTGCTTTTGAAGCAATTTGTATTGGCAGGCCAGTTCCCTGATTTTAAAAAGAAGATTCGCGCTTTTTCATCAGCCCCTCCTTTAGTGCAACAGCTAAAAAACCATCGCGCAATTAATTCGGGAGGAAAGAAGAAAACAAAACCAGTATATCGGGAATGAAAGCTGTATGAATTGATACAACATATTCATTAGGATAAAGAGCTTCATATCAACATGACTTATTGGAAATAAAACAGGACAAATGAGGACATGGACAAGAAAGTATACAACTTTCAAGACAAGACTAAAAACCTACCATTAGTCATGAGTCAAACAACTTTTTCAAAAATTATAAATTTGTTTTTATACAAACCAAAAAGGGATTTGAGATTATATTAATAATTCAACTTTTTCAATATACTTTTGTAAATATAATTTTTGTATTTAACCTTTAAGCTATTACAGGGGCCTTGTCGGCTCCTTTAAGCTGTCAGAATCTCAACCTGCTATATTTATGAATAATAAATACATGTTTGATGTATTTAAATACTTGGCTACATTGAATTATACAATCAGGCCAGTGAACTAGCTAGCAATTTGTAATTTCTATTGCACATGAGAAATGTTCTTATAAAAGTATCATGAAACAATAATCTATTGCAAAACTTCTAGAAAATACCTATATGTTGTTACTAGCTTTAAATAATTTGCAAACATTATATATGACCAAATTATATATAAAATTTTGATAATTTTAAATATAGTCTCCTTTGTAAAAATGTTAATACAAAAACAGAATAATGTGTTGAGGTCTTTGTGGTAACTCTTGAATGGAAGAGAGGGGCAAGTTATCACTCCCACAAAGCCAGTAGCCAGATAACAGAATGCATGTAATCTCCAACCTTCATCTAGCATTTTTTTGCAAGATCCTTTCTGCTGATCCATAAAAGAGTTTGTTACCTTTTTTATGCCTAGAATAATAAGGTTGACAGGGATAAATACTAACATACCAGTGAAATTTACTTTTGAGTCATATTAAAACATAAAATGATCAAAGAAACTTGGACACTCAGGGGCATTCAGAGTATAGATATTTAGAAGGATCAAAGAGAAATTTAGGGGTGAAAGGGCAACCACTGTTACTATAGCAAATAGCATCTAAGGATATTAACTTGAAGTAACACAAAGATGAATTTAAATGATATAGGCCATGCTTATATGAATCAATGCTAGAATAGCAAAGGTAAATTTAACAAATATAAACAATTCTGCCTTTAAAACATTAGAATGAGGATATTACACATCTTTTTTCCAAGACCAAGGGTGTAAATTCCATGTTTTTTCTTTTGGGTAGTAGATCTTTTGCCCTGGATATTGATCTGGCAAAATTTTGAAATTGTGCATCAATTTTATGATGAAATAGGCAGAATTCCAAAATTGAAGGCAGAACAAGGTAGAACATGAAGAAGAAGGGTTCAGGAGACAAACCCTGGGAAATTTTACACATCTATACCTCGGGCAAAGGTGTAGTGCACAGATCATTGGCAGGGATGTAGTGCTAGGAGGCTCAGGCCCCCTTGTTGGTACAAAAAAGTAGCAAACTTCTACTTTTGGTAATATTTTATGTGACATTTTGCTTGAGAGCCCCTGTTGTACTTTTCATATTACCACATTTCTGACCATTTGGGGGACAGTTCACAAGACTGGCTGTTAGAAAACCTGTATTTAGAGCCCCTCCAAACCTCTACACCCTGCAGTTTCGCCTAACATTCAACATAGTAAAATGATAATAAGATTGAATTGTGACTTACGGGAAAGTTTCCATTTTGTGAATGGGGTTCTTCTTCTAATGCGGTGAGACATCAATTATTATTCAGCTCCCTGGAAATTCCTGAGATGACACGACGATAAGAAATGCCTTCGGTCAGAAATCCATTCACATCTGAAAATTCGTGAAGCATTCCATATTAAAAAGCTTGCTGCGTTGCCAAGATGAGGGTATGCGTTCAGGTTGAAGCTTCCATCTTTGATTTGTCGAATTACTAGTCCATGTTGGCTGGAAGCCTCCGCTGAACATCAATCGCAAAGAAGGAAAATAAATAAAACGACAACCGAGATTCCGACATGAATCGCCTCTTCTGAGCCTCTACCGAGTCGTGCGAATTTCAGTGCGAACGTATAACAATAGCGCCGAATATTGAAACAATAGCCCTTTCACACGTCACAAAGTGCTTTTTCCGAAAAAAATTTTGTCGTATTTTTACGGTGATTCTCAACTTTGAGCGTCTATATCTGGAAAACGAGTTAAGCTTTTCGAAAAAAAAATTTCACGATAGCTTCTTTTTCTTGACTAACTACCAATTTATGCAAAAAAAATTTTGGGCTGGAGTGGCCCTTTAAATTAGAACCAATGAAGAAATGATACATTTAAAATGAAAATAAACCAGACAAGCTAATCAACTATGTAGATGTAAAAAACATGATCAAAAATTTCCAGTCACAAACAAAAGTCATTTTAAATATAGAAACGGAAGGGGAAGTTGTTGCCATGGCAACGGCCGGTGAGGATAATGGTGTGAATTTCATCATGTTGCTTAAGTTGGAATGATTTGAGTTTTTAAATTTGATTAGAGTACTAAAGGAACAAGCAAAATAGAAAAAACTGTTAGGGTGTTTTCTTCCTTTATTGAATTATGGCATGTTAAAAATTGCCCAAAATTAGCATTTTCATGCAACAACCGAAGTAAGATATTTTCTCTCTTTTAAGCAACGAGTGTTCAGTAAATCTAAAAAAAACAGTGTTGTGCATCTTTTAAAGCTCTGGCTTCAACATCTTACAAATATATGATTCAAAAAGGTCATATTCACTGAGTGTCAATTGATATCAATGCAACAAACTTTCAGTTATTTGACAAATTATGTACATTAGAATCTACAAAATGCTCAATTATATACGTTTTATCTACGGTTCTATTTCAAGAGCATCTTTTGGTTCAAAGGTGTATTGCCTTTCAGTCATCGTTGATGGTTTTGGTAGTTGTACCTTTTTCAGAATGTTTGATGTTGGCACCCAACATATGTCATCACGCCTTGGCCACATAAATGATACACATGGCAAATGTGGATGCAAAAATTTTATGGCAACATCTTTATTCTCACTACTGACTTCAATAGTCTCTCCAATCCAGCAATGTGTATCTTACCTGCACACAAGATCCCCGATTTCAATATCGTCATGAGGTTCAATGACAGCTAGATCGAAATCAAACTTGACATCAAATTCAGGGGTTTCTGATATTGTTTTTGCTCCAATCAATGCTTTGGATTGCAGTACAAATTGATGGAACCCCCTAGTTCCTGGAATCGTTTCTGCAGCTGTCAGGCGTTTCTCAAGATCTTTTCTTGTCAAGTTGTTTTCCTCCTTTGTAATGTAATAGAAGTTGATTCCTTTGACTTCTGTTTTACAAAATTGAAAAAATGCCTCAACAGAAATAATTTGGTTTTTCATTGGTCGTTGCAGGCTGACTTGAGCAGCTAAACGCTAAAATTGTACCTCCAATCCCATCACATGGGGATTTACCATGTCTGGTGGCGAAGAAATTCCACTCACAACTAATTTTAAAGTCTTCCTTATGGTGGCACAAGTTTAAAAAATTCTTGCAGTTCTTATACTGGCCTGTACAACCATCAGAAAAGTAATGGACAACCTTTATGTCCATTGATATCATTTCCCTGGTGCCTTTCAACACATTATATACGAAATGCACATCATGTTCCAGGTCATCGGATAAAAAGCATAATGATGTTGATCCAATGACTCCATCATTTTCTTTGTAGTAAATGACTACCGGATGTAATGTGCATTGCTTCTGGTTCCAGTGATAGCCCTGGACCTCATCTTGGATCACAAATTTAAAGTTTTCTGCAAAGTCTAGTAAAACAATGACTTCGTCCTGATTCAAAGTTTCTTTTAACCTCTTCAAATATGAAGCTTGTGACTTTGCAATAAACGAATGGCTGGTTATTTGATCTAGCTGGCAACACAACTTATCAATAAAATCAGAAACTGGGAGAGTTTGGGAAACCAGTTCAGCTCTATCTTAAATGCTTATGCCAAAAATTTAAATGATACAATGCATCATAGAAACTATCAATTATCCTTTTTAACCACCACTGGTTGCTTGTAAGTCATATGCTGGCCCAAACACAGGCAGGAAACCAATATCCCTTTACGCCAGCACATTATTTTTTCTCCATATGCCAGTATACCAAGGAAATTATGAAGTCTATGCCAGATTTCTCCAGTGTAGGTTGAATTGATTCCACCCTGATTCTTATTGCTTGCAATTATTGTTGAAGACTTAGTCATAAAAGTCACCAGTGCATAAGTCCTGTATTTTTACCAGTGCATCTTTCTTAGTGTAAAAGACAACCAGCGCGTAAGTCAACCCTTAATTCTTGGTTGAAATACATGACTTTTAGCAATATTTCATTGCACACTTTGTAGCTACAGTTTGATTTGGTTTTATACCTAATTGTCATAAGAACTTAGGATATTCATTGAATACCTACTTTATATAGTCTCAAAGTAGTACTCGTTGACTAACGTAATGGTAGAAACACTACTGTTGAAACAAATCTTTGCTTTGCTGTAATGATGGGATTCAACTGTAACTGTAAAACTGGACGGCATACGAGAATGGGGAGGTGGCAACAAAACGTGTGATTTAAAAAAATTCCAAACCTAGAATTAAGTTATGACTTTAGAAGTAGCGATTTTCTTAAGAATGAGTTTAAAAATCCTTTTTTATAAATTCAAGAGACACTTAAAGTTGTTATGTAACCACTTACGATTTAGGCCAATAAAAAAGTCTGGTATACATTTGCAAAGAATATTGCAATGAAATATATATTTATCACCTTTGTGCGCTTGAGAAAGTAATGTGCAACTCTTCATGCTTCCATATAACAGAATCAGCACGTAGGAACCAACTGATATTTATATAACTCTTCTTTATCGCCCCTTAGTTCTTCCACTGGAACTGAAGAGAGCAGACCATCTACTGCCATATTACTCTGTGTTATATGCACAAAGTATTATGTGCTCCCCCACAGCCACTTGCGGGCAAAATTTACGTTTCATATCCAAGCAGGAAAATCTGTCCAGTAACTGCTGAAAAAAGATAAATGCACTTGATTTCAATCTTGTGCTTGACTGGCGCTTGGAACCTTGTAAAGTAACGAATTCCATTTTAAGAATGGAATAAAGGGCGTGGTCACAAGAATTTTCAGCTCGCTCCGCTTGCAGGGGGCCTCATATTTTGTTTTTATCTCAGGGCTTTTGAAACTTTCGCTTGTCCTGGTTGGAGCTTCCCCAATGCAATGACTGCACTTAGTTTGTTGCTCAATTTGCCATACAGAGGTTTCTCCGGTGAAAAATGTTTCACAATGCTGAAAAGGGGTAAATAATAGAGTGTGAACTAAAATCCACAATGTCACAGTAGCAGATTTTGGTGTCCTGGGAGTTTTAAACCACAATAAACTCATCGAAAAGTTGTCAGCAGTTGGGTAGTTTTTTGAAATGCGTCCGTACTGAAATGCGAAATGGATACAAATTTATTCGTGTCTTATAGTTGGTTGATTATGTTTTATTATGTTTAGCCACGTACTGTGCACGTGACACAAATTTGTTGGTATATTTGAAGAGGCCCCAATCAACTTTGGGCCCAGGGCCCCAACATACGTAAATGCGGCCCTGTTCTCAGAATAAACTGTCCTGTTTCTTAAATTATGTTTCTTAATGAAAAGCAAGATGGAACGCCGGAGAATTACAAAAACTTTCTTTTCTACCACTTCTTTAATGGGCTTCTCATTTTTAAAGAATACCAGTGCCGTTTTCTGTTTGGACTCTCGCCCATTTCTAATCTGTTTTCTACGTCACTGATTTTTTTCAATTTCCTGTGTTTTGAACCGGAATTTTACTGAAACATAGAGATTTGAACTATCCTAGCGGTCATGGCTGTACTTAATGAAAACTTTAGTAGGAGTTTGCATATTTGCCATACTACACGGATAAGAAAAAACATTCCATTTAAGGCTGCATCTTCCTGGCAAGCCTACCTAGCAACAAGTCTACCCAAATCAGCAAGAAGAAGTAGCGCCTAGAATTTCATCTATATGTCTACTGAAAGTGTTTGTGTGAAGTTTCTCGTGATAATCTTTATTTTCAACTTCTGTCACACTCCAATACTTAACAAGCAGAATTTGGGGGTATTTAGATCGTGGTTTGAACCTTTGGGAACTGGGTGTCATTGCCATGTCTTTGTAGCTAATATTTCGTTCTCTAAAAAGGCGCTTCATAAAAGATGAATTTAGATCAGATTTTGTTTTAAAGAATTTAGCCATGAGCCGGTGCAAGTTTCTTATATGGATGGACGCCATATTTTAAGTTTGCTCCAAGGGAAGAACAGAATCATTTGTAAACAATGTACAATGCCTTTTCATGAAAATGATTCCGTCTCTCGTTTAAGGTTCTGTCGAAAAACACCCAAACAAGTGTATAGTTACTAGAGAACCTTCCATTAACTGCTCACTGCAGTTCTTTTTCCGTTTTCATGCAACAAAGTTAGGACAAGAGGGTCGAGTTTTTAGGAACCTTTTTGCACAGAGATTGCTTGTGTCCTGAAAGGGAGTGATTTATCAAAAGTTGATCTCAGAAGATCCTTCTCTGTAGTACTCACCTTCACGAACAATTCAGCGTATCTGTTTTTACCAAGAAATGTGAAATGCCATTAATCTTTAGCTAATGTTATGAAATTTTTTGGAAATCATTCAGTTAGATTTAGTGCCACAGGCTCAAACGAGCAATTCCTTTTCTATGTTAGGACCATACTAAAAATGGCTATATTATCAAAGTAATTATAGTTTTTGGTTTCCTTTAGGCCCTGTTTACATGAAGAGGGCTAGCCCGCTCAGGTGAGATCCGCGAGAAGGACAGGTAGGATCCGCGTCAGGTGGAATGAAAATTATCCATGAGAACGCAATCAAGTGGGCTAGCCCACTCACTGAAACTCATTGGGCTTGCGTAGAGGAAGTTTGCGCCAAACTAAATCAAATGATAATGTCGTATGAATCAGCAGCAACAGTTTGGGCTCTTCTGCTAGAACCATAGTAAAAGCGTACAGAAACCTAGAGAATTCAAACGTTTCCTAATCTAATTTTTACAAAACTTTGATATCTTTAATCTGGCTTTCAGAAATCTAGTTTTATAACTAAATATGACTATAAAATCAATGTAAGCACAAAATATTGCCTTTTTTCATCAAAGGATGGCATAAATTTGTGGAACCATTTATTTTACCCCCTGAAACTTTAATTACCCTTGAAATGTTTAGTGATTTGAAGGCTGGGCAAGAGAAGCGATTATAAGCAAACGATCAGAGGCGGGGCCAAGACTTTGATGGTTAATCTACTTGAACGTTGTTAAATAAAAAATGGTTTTCTCTTCAGTGTTCTGGGCACTTTTCACTCTTCTAAACAAGCTGCTGCACTTTGGCCGCCTGTTGTTAATTTCTTAGAGATAGCTTTTTGAGTACTTGGAGAGTTCCCCTTTTTTTCTAAAAGCCATTCCCTGCCTCCACAACTTCATGGCGGCTCTGAATAAGGGTGTCGCAACGACCCAGAGGCAAAGGGGGCAAGCAATTGAAACGTTATTGCCAGCTTACATTAACTCTTTTGTAACTGATACTGATTTGTATTACAATCTGACGCAAGTATCTTGAAAAATTTCCAAACACCTATCAAGGAGCAAATGGGGGACTTGCATGCCCACATCCCCTCTCTGGTGTCCCTTTTTCCGATATTGCCGATCAGAGGCAGAGCCAAGAAAATTGTTTGGAGGGGTGAAGAGGCGATTTTTGCCGACAAAAAGGGCGTGTTCACTCTTTAAGGGTGGGGTCAAAAGATAAATATTCTTGCATGCTACTTTGATTCGTTTCTGTTTAAAAGTTTATGCCCCAGGGCCATACTCTGAAAGTTCAACTGCACAGAAATGTTATGTCATGTCACAATTGTTGCAAAAAAGTTGCAAAGCGAGTGCAAGAGTTACATCATTCACCCGGCAAGAATCCTTAATGTGCCGAGGGACAAATTGTTGGGGGGTACTGTAGCCCCCGTACCCCCCTTTGGCGACGCCTCTGTTGCCGCTTCTTGTTCGTAGGACGCTTTATGTTTCGTTGCTGTTGCCTTGTTACCGTGAACCACAAGTGCTTCAGAACGCGATTCAGCCAAGTAATTTTGACGAAGCAGGAAAATGGTTTCGTGTTTCGTTACGTTTTAGTTTCATTTATGCAAAGTATTATCACAACTATTGACTCATTCTTTTATTCATGTTATTGTCTTGTTTTGTCTAATTGTGTACGATAGAATATTAATGTTCTGACCTCAGACAGGTCTGAGGGATTAAAACACAGGCCCTCTGAGAGTCAGCCGGCTCGGACTTTTGTTTCCTCGTTATGACGTTATGTAAAATAAAACCAAATATGTATTCTGGCAAAAGCAATGAGAGATGAGGACTTAATAAAGAATTTCCACGTCGTCGAGTTTCAAATAACTTCGCACTTATCAAGCCCCGCTTGGCTTCGATTCACAGACTTCGGTTGAAGCCACCTGTTCGGATTGTACGTGTTAGCAGGTCTGGATGCTGAAACAATTTGGAAATTGCCACTTGCTTTGGACTTGAAAGGTGAAGCAATTATCGACATTTCTTTTTATGGGCAAAGATTGTAGCAGTTTAGGGAGCAACTGCAGAGCATGAAGTCTGGAATGTTTGTTGTGTCGTCTTACAAAATTGAGGGAGGAATTATCAGGGTTGGGCAGACCAGCCCGGTAAATAGTGCTGCAAAGACCAGCTACACCATGGACGAGGCGATAGCAAAACTTAGACGGGTTTTGGTAAGCATAATAACTCCTAGTTTCTTGATATCAATTTCGATATACTCTACTCGAGCAATAATCATTTTAGAACCCAAATCTGTTATCAGACTGCTTTGAAATTGGGTCTCCGAAGTCTCCGGTTTACCTGAATGTTAGAGCACATGACTGACTAAGTCTTGCTTTTCAAAAGCTCAGTTTTCTCGAAAATGGAACGAGCTTGAAAAGGTTATGATGTCATACAAGGCTATCGAATGATACAGTTTTTTGGTTCACAGATAAAATATCTTGCTACTAAGAAACGTCTCAACTTTCATAGAATCCGATATTTCCCGCAATTACGTATTTGGCAGTCAAGGCTTTGAAATCTGACATTTGTATATATTTAGATACTACTATCAGTTACAAACTGCCACTTACAAGAAAAGAGTTAAACTTTTAAAGGCAAACTGTTGAAACAGAAAGGATTCTAATCGTTTTACGAAGGCGAAAAGCCCCCTTCTTTCTGCCTTCCCGCTAAATCTTCCTCTCTGCCACTCTGCCCTATTAACAGAATAAAAAAGAAAATGATAAGAAACACATTCACTAGTCAGAGACATGGCTTTCTGATAGCAAATTACCATAAAAGTGTAAATAATTTCTAAGGTAGGGGGCACATATGTAAGGGTGTAAGGGGCATCTCCGTGGGCTGCAAATAGACACTTCGCCTCTGTCTCTGATATTGAATAGGGTGGGTGGGCACGTGCCTCATGTTCCCACAGTTTTCACGTCTATGCATGTTACCCCTTCAAGTCTTTTTGCAGGATTCTTCTTTTGCACTGTCGCACTACTACTTATCATTCTATCACTCTTTAAAAAGGGTAACATAGTGATTAAAAGATTTTATTCCTTTCCACCAAAATTTTTTTAATACTGTCTTTTCAAAGCAACAGAGATTGCAACACTGTATACCAACTATAGCATATATTTTTAAAGGAAAGTGATGCAAAAAGAGTAGACGAGAACTCTCTTATGTCGACTAGCTGGGTTTGTTAATCTTCAAAGCGTGGCCCTTGTTTCGAAAGAAGAACGTCTCTTTGAAAAAAAGTCTCCAACTCCTGTTCTACTGTTACACGTTTTTTATACGAAAGCTTTTCCAGCCCAGCCCTCAGACTTTCTTGGTTAATTCCTAATTTCAGCACTAAAACTTTCCCAACACTTTCTTAACGTAAAATTGGAAAGTTTTACGTTACTAGGCATGCGCAGTGATGGAGAAGATGAAATGCTCTTAATATGCTATATTTCTCAAAAACCCTCAACGTCATACTGTATTTGTCGTTTCCTGTTTAGCACATTAATCTATAATAATATAAAAAAGTTTAATCTATACTATAAAAAAAGTTAAAGTTAAAAATATTATAAAAAAAGTTTAATCTGCGAAGGGCCATTTTGAATTGTAATCAGAAGAAAAAATCATAGGAGAGATGGCAAACGTTTGTCGAAGGTGTAATGTGCATCATCTCGGATGGGTACTGAGTGACAATTGCCACGAGTGCGAAAAATTATATCGAATCCGACAATTCTCCAGATGATTCAAAATAAAAGAAAAATAATCAGGATTTCAACATAATATTAAGAAAAAAAAGTTTGTTTATAACTGTTATCAAAAGTTATATAATTTATTGCAAATTTCACGTCCACGTCCCCCCTCAGTTCTCGGCAGGATCAATTTTGCATTTCGTCTAAATCCGATGAGAAAATGTTGGGGGAGGGGTAATATTCTGGCAACGTACTTTTTGTGATGTAATCCTATGATTTTCAAACTGCCTTTACATGGCCAAAAGTAAGTCATGGGCGTTCCCTTCAGGTAAAAATTGCGTTCCTAAATAATAATCATAATAATAATATGATATATTTAAAGTGGGTAGCCTATAATAATTTATCTACGAAGAGAAAAATTCTTTACAATAGGGCCCACTGTCAAAGTAACGTAAAAATTAAATTTTAAAGCTTGTTAGTAAAAGAGCGTTTTCTGGTGCTAAAAGGGGCGTGGTCTGAAATCTTTTGTTTTGCCCCCCCCCCCCTAGAGCGTAGTGGCTGGCACCGCCATTGTATGGCCAGTATTCTGAGAATTAAACAAGTCATTCTGAAGGAAGGAAAACATGCTCGTCTAGTATCAAACCCACAATTTCTTGTATGGTCAATTTTAAAAATTCATGGGCATTGAAGCGAGCATTTGTGGTCAGGTAAACACAATTTCCTGACTGACCAGTCTCTAAAACTTCCTTCTAATTTTGAAGTAATGCCTTTCCATTTTGGGCTGTCATTCTTTTAAGTATTGAAAAATTCTTTACAAGTTTTACAACATGTCACCAATAGCTAACAAAAAGAAACTTAAGTGTTTACCAAGAATGCACATATACCTTTATTATCTTTCTTATTATCGAAATGTTAAGAAATAATAAATATTACAAGCAGGACCATAAATTATTTTGCTCCCTCCCAAAAACTAAAGCTTTCAACCATTCGTAAGAGCTCTGTTTATAGAAGATTCACCCTTACATTCTTTAAGAAAATTAAAGGGGTCAGTGTTTTTAACATACAATAATATACAGGAAAAAGTAGTAACAGAGACTACTGAAGGAAGACGTCTACGAGAATCGTTTATGAGAACTTTTTTGTGAGCTGTTAGTTCCTTCTGTCGTACCTAAAAATTCATGTTTCAAACCATGTTTCAAACAATTTTCAGGCACGTATATAAACAAATGCTAATTTCTTAAAGGTTATTAAAAAACTTCAAATTTTGTTGAGTAGCTTACACTGTCTCTAGTCTAATCTTAAATCCCTCTTAGTTGATCGGAGTGAAATTCGAATTTAATCTTTTAGGCAATTACTCTTGACGTAATTCTGATTCTTGTAAAATTTATTAAAGATTCTTGCCTTAACTACTGTTTCAATCTAAGATACAGCGTATTGGATGTTGGTTTGCAGCCAAAGATGTTTTAAAATCGTTGGATTTAGATTGTAGCCAAAACACTAGTTTTTACTATAGGTCCTACAGTGTATTCAGGTTTTCGGATGTGTGAAAGATAAAGTCGATAAGAGAGTAAGCTCTTGGGAGAAATGGATTATAGGAGCTTGCCCTTGAATAGTTGAGAGGAATATGTAAACGCCATCGGCCAGAATGTATTTACCATGCCAGTACAAAAGTAATGTTGTTGTGGTAGTTGTGTTGGCGTTTCCAGGCTTCTGGAAAATCCAGTCAAATACTGGCAGCAATATTCTCCCCACCCTTATCATTGTCAGAATTTATCAAATTTTTGTTGTTAACTTTTGATGCTGTATCTTGGTTTTAGAACGCTTCTCCGATTATCAATTGCGCTCTCTTTCATGGACCATAGTCTTATTTTAAGCCTTCATTCTAGAGCACGCGCAAGATCTAATAATACCACAAGAATAAGGGTATCGGCTCGTGCTGTCAAAATTAAGATTTTGCCATGTTTTCCTGAGTTTAAAAATATCTTTCTTCTATTTTTTCACGGCTTTCTGTTATCACTCTGTAATTGAGACTAAAACATGCCGCAAAGTCATCCGCCATCCTCATACAAAGAGCTTTTGTAGCAGCAGTAAGGTTACGATTTACGATAGGCTCTAAATGATGAAATGTGTTCTTAGGTGATCAGCAGTTAAATACTGAAGCTTATAGCTAAGCTCTTCTCCAGTCCAGTTAAAACTCTCGATCTAAAAATGTTTGCTCCCTAAAGAACCTAGACTATTAAGGTACCGGTAGATGTTTAGTTAGTGAAATAATTTCAACAATTGGTTGTTAGCTACTGTTTCTTAAGAATCAGTCGCATACATTATTCAGCCTTGTGGGCGTAGTTGAGCCGTGTTGCAAAGGAAACGACTGGAAAGAAAAGGAAATATTTTGTCTCATATTGGTGCCCGCAATTCAGAGATTAAAGCGTCTAGAAAAACTTTGTCACGAATCAAATATTAGTAAACCTGAAATGTTACTAAAGAGAAAGACAAGTGAATTTTGTTCGAGTAGTTTGACAAACATCACATAATCCCCCGTTGAAATTTAAATCGTCTGATACTGCGGCGAGTGATTATCATTTTTAGCTCTAGCATACGTAGCTAATTTGAATTTATTTTAACTTAACTATAAAAAATTCTATTTTGAATTGTTGCATTCAATACACAATCGAAAATCGCTGCATTTAACAATACAACAGCCCTAACTAGATAATATTTTAGATAATATTTAATATAGATAATATTAGGTTAAAAGATAATATTTTATTTGAAGGCAAACTATGATTGTCATGACATGTTCGATGCGGGCATTCGTCAAATTACTTTGAAAACCAAAGATACCAAGCGATTATTAAATTGCTATTAACAACTTTATATATAGTAAATGCGATCGTTCGTATTTCATCAATCAGCCAGCTCATATCCTTTTTCAGCTTCACAAATTGAATCTTCATTCCATATTTTCACAGTGACTTTGCAACAGCACAATACTCAAGCATTTACCCTGGGTACCAGACTCACTGGTATCGAAAGCTTGATTGCAACACGTCCACTACCCGAATTACGGCAACCTTCAGAGAATTTTGGTCTGGTACCCAGGGTATCAAGAACTAAACGAAGCCAACAAACCGTCAACTTGACATCTAATCTTTGAATCTCCTTGATTTGATACAAACGCAATCAACACTAAACTCTTAACTTAGGAAACTAACTATCCAGCTGCGCACAATATAAGGAAATTGGCTATGTATTATTATGCATTAGCTATAACAAATGAAAATGGGAGGCAAAAAGATATTTGTTATAAAATTGAATATTTTGTTTGTCTCAACAGCGAGAAATGAAGGAGCAGGATAAGACAATTTACCGTCAGCTCATGACTTTGAATTCAAACATTTCGCGACTCAAAAAAGAAATTAAAGGAGAAGAGGACGTGAAAAGAAAAAATGACATGGCGCTTGAGTATGACTATGATTCCCTCGACTCTGATGAAAGCTGTTCCGATTTCGACATAAGTGATTTCGAGGAGGATGACACACAAATCAAACAACTTGTGACAAATTTATCAATGACAGAGAGCAGTTTAACAGAGGTAATTTTATTATTCACAGTTTTATTATTAATGCTTTAAAAGAAAAATGGGGAAATTTCAGACCTTTTGCAATAGTGCAAGAAGGAATTTTGACCTACTTTGAGATATTGATCTCGTCTAAGCCACGGTACTGTCGTTTCTAAAATTTCCTCAGCAGATTTACTGCCATACCTATAAAATTGTCTCGCTACACTATCCTTTTTACCTGAACACTTTTGAATTATTTTTTCAAGGAAGAAAATTCTTGACACACAATGCAACCTCGACAGGCGTCGAGAACATAGAAACCCTTTTACAAAAACTACACACACGGATGTAATAGCGTTTTGGTTTATCACAGATGCAAACATATTATATACATTAAAGAAAATTTTGTAGTGTGAAAAAGTACCTAGGTCAAGTTTTTTATCTATTGTTCCTTAGAAACCTCCTCCAGGCCACTGTAGAGCTTAACTTTTAAAGCACAAAAATATCAAAGGTTAATATTCCATGCTATTTTAAATTAAATCATTGGGACAACGATATTTGTTTGAGGATTTAGATTACGTCAGAAGACCTTGGTTACAGTGTTGTGGGTTGTTCTTTGATCAGTACGAACGGCATAACCAAACGAGTCGTGCGATTATACGTATGATGCAAGCCACACACATGCTATGAGAATCATACAGGGTAAATGTATCTGGTAAATTTTGGAAATATAAGTACTTATCGTAGATGGCCTAAGCAGTAACCAAACTCTTAAGAGTGACGATCCATGCCCATATAGGCGCAGGGTCGTCGGGTAAGAGAGTAGTCTGTGTGCAGACTCAACCGTTTTCAACTCGGCCCCTCTGTTTCCTTTTTCTATCTTTCCGTCGAGTTGATTTGAAAATTTAGCTAGCAAGAGAGTGGGACTGAAACTTTTTAAATTCTAAAAGGTTCCGGTCATGGATGGACGTGCCTGGGAGGGTTGCGGGGGTTTGACATCCTATTATATGTTTGTATCATTCGGTGAATTTTGCTTTGATTAGGTAAAAATACTTTTTTGTGAATATTCACTTGATGTTTATTTGGCCAAATTGCGGCGCTACCTGCAACTTACAGTCTACCTATTCAATTTTTTCACAATTTTTAAACCAAACCATACGAATGTCAAATATCTAGAGCAAACTGTTTTATTATAGCTGACTCATTGATTCATTTGACTTTTTTTAAGAAACTTTCTTTGGCTTACGTTAAGTTTTGCACCCAACCGACAGAATTACTTTTGAGACTGAATCAAAGAATAGGAACGATTTTTTCTGTCATCAAAGAATTACTTGACAACGCCCATTTGTAGAGCAAATTGGAATGTGCAATGCTATTTGATACCTATACACCATTGACTCTAAATTCCTAGCTTCGGTAGATAATTGCTGGTTGTTGAGGCTTTGTTTTTATCTAGTTACAATCTTCTACAATGTTTTACAAAGGACCAACGAGACTCCTTACCTGCAAAATGACAAACACTATTGCTTTGTATTGAATTCAAGCGTAAATATCTATTTTTGCTATTAAACATCGATCTTTGCAACACGCAATAAACGCGCCTAATTATATTTCTTTATCACGATTACCACCAATTCGGCAACCTATTCTTTTTACAAAGCTCTCTCTCCTACAGCTCCCCAGAGAAGTAAAAGCAGTTTATAGACTCTATATTGCCTTCGCCTTTTCGCGTTAGAATTTAATTCTCTCATAGCACCTACCTTTAATGCATTGCACCCACCAATTTTTGTCAGCATACCGTTCAAGCTACAGGAAATATTATATACATGCCTATGTTTATTGGGAAACACGAAGGTATAGCATAGAATCACCAGAGGTTATTTTCTACAAGTTCGAGTAATATACAAACCGGTGCATATAGTGTTAATAGTTTGCTCCCCCTGCCAGTTCAACTTTGATATCTCTGCTTTACGATGCACGCATGCGCCGGCATTGGATGGGGCATTGGACTGTATGTGCATTTTACGTGGGGCGTGTTTAGTGGTTAATCTCAATAGGTGTGCCCAAGATTATACGATCAAAACTTTCGTTAAAACCGGAGCAAATCACGAATCTTTACTGTTACTTTTTAGAACGCTGACAGAGATTCTATTCATGAGAGATTTGACTCTGGTATCCAAGAAGATGCAAGCTACAATATCAGCCAAGAAAGCAAGGAAACAACCAGTGAACTGAGTCCTACAAAAAGAGGAAACAAGCAATCTTGGAATGGAGAGAGGTCTTCAAGGTATGACTTCTTGTTAAAAGCCTCAAATGCTTCGGGCAGTGAAGACTCTCAGTGCAGTTTCGACAACGAAATAGCAGTAGAAGGGAAAGTAAATGCTGATAGAATGGTCGATGTGGCTTCATCTAATGTATGGAATAGAAACAGTGACGTCGAAAAGCAAGCGACCAAAAACGAAGGGAACACACAGGTAGAGAAAAATACACAAATGACAGTTACTTCACAGGCCTACGAAGACGAGCATGTTTTGCAACGAAGTCAAACGATGCAACCGCGAAAAATGTCATCAAGGTCAGAGCAAAAGTTATCAAAACACAGACGAACGCAATCTGAAGATCAATTCAAGTCAGATGTAAACTCTATGACTAATGGAGAAAGCAGAACTGGTTACCAGACTCCTTTATCAGCAAGAGAGCGGTATCATTACCGCAATTTAGGCCACATTTCTGAAAATGGGAATGCATCAACTTGGAATGCTTTTGATTCACGGAACTATAGGAGTTCCGAAAGAATAGTGCGTAAAGAAAGACCGATGCTTAAAAAGGCAGCAAAAAGCAAGCACTTTAGTAAGTTAGCTGACCAAAATAAAGCCCTAAATAGAAGCCTAACACAGCTCAACCTCGAAGGGGCAATTTCAAGTCATGCGATTAAGGCGATTAAGAGGTCAGTCTCGATTACGAATTGCTCGGTTTTCACGATTGATAACGACCAAACAAACGGCTGTTTGACGATTCCTTATGGAGATAACGTTAACGGACCAAACGTGATAAAAGATAACAATCGATTGCAGAAAAGAGCATCTGCTTCTATTACAATGAGTGACGGAGAACCCAAGTTTACGAGTGGTTTTGAAGTTGGATATAGAACTCATCCAAACGGAATGGTATCCAGTACAATATCGTTGGTATGACGAATGCGCGTGAAACTCGCATCAGTCTCGCGTGTGGATAACTCTTGCATGTTAATGATCAAACATGCCCTAGAAAAATGTCTAGAGTAATTGTTTCATAGGGGGAGTTAACAATTCGTAGAAGTAGCTGGAACCAGGAATATCGTAACTTCGTTGCGCGGATGATGTCGATAATCATACCGAACACGACTCCTTGAATATTAAAGAGGCTCATTAATATCAAGGAGGCAAAAATACACAATTAGGAGGCTAGACATGTAGAAAACGCTAGCGAATGTTAAGAACTATATAATGTGAGTGATATGGACCATGGCTGAAAGCTGTTAATCGTTCTGACCAACTAAGAACCTTGTCATAAATGCAATCATCGTTGAGGTTGGGGTTGTTGTTAAAGCCCCAAATAAAAATAACTTCTTTCATATCAATGTTTATAGTCAGAGTTCATCTTTGTAATGAGGACTACTGTTATTCTGCTTTCTCACTCTCCTTCCGACTAAACCCCCTAGCCCAATTTGAAAAATTCCCAGATCCTTTAATGAAATATTACACGTTTTACTAGTTTGTCTCATTCAAATCGCGTCGGCGTTGGGTGAAATTAGCAACCCTGAGACCGGTTGTAGAATTTAGTAAAAAGCAAGGTTATTCATAGAGTAAAGTTTATGAGATTTATACAACGTATGGTCAAGGCACCACATCATTGACCGAAATATCAAACAATTTTGCGAGTGACGAATAGCTGCTGTAAATATTTTTCGTATCTTGAGAAATTTTGATTCTGTCTTCAGTTTGTAATTAATCGAGGGGCGATTCACTCTTGCGAATAGCGTACGAGAATTTACTCAAAAACGAAAGGATTTCTGGGGATTTTCTGATAAAACAATAGGATTTTCACAAAAGGTGTACGAGATTTTCTTAGAGTGATTTGCCCCTCGTAATTAATAATGTATAACCACGCCATGTTAACTGAAAAAACTAGATAGTCAGAATAAATGTATTTCAGCAGTAAAAACCCAGTAAGTGGGATAAAATCACGAAGAGATCATTTGATTTCAAAATGGGGATTACTACTTAAGTCTAGAATTCCAGGCCTTTGAAAATAAACGGTCAATGTCTTCTCCCACTAAACAGTATCCATTTGCAAAAATGGTGGCAAACAGACCCTAAGTGGTTTTAAACTATTCACACTAATAGATTTCCCAATACTCACTTTCCTAAAATTTTTTAAATATGAGCTAATTGAAGGAGAGGTGTCTGATGACAAAATAGTTTGGATTGAAGCGTATCCTGAAATTCCAGATAACCATTGACGTATTAAGTTTGTATCGCTAAGAGAGATTTTGTAACGGCGTGAAGTAGTTCAAATTCACCTCACAACGGTTGTATTGAGATGATCATGATTAATATAATAATGACGATCTTCCATTTGTATTTTCCGTTTCCTTTTCTCGACTTCATTCTAGCTTGCCCATGGCATCAAATGTTATTGTGTTTTGAAAACAGTTTAATATTATTCATAGGTCCTAAGTCACTGGCAATACCCAAGCTACGTGGTTTAGTTGGAGGGGGGGGGGAGGAGTGACGGGTACAGGTAAAGGTGGCGCTAGAAATTCTCCAACGGAGGGGCTTGACCTTCCCACGGAGGGGGGGCTAGGCAATCAGAGAGAAAACATGGAAACCCAGTTGCAAAAAGATGCACAAACATTAAGATTATGACAGGACACGGGTTTAACACACAAGAAAGAGCAGCTACCTAGAGCGGGATTGACGTTTTTTTGTGCGGGAATCACTTTTATAACAAAATATCCCTAAAAAGACAAAAGACATATATCAAGAAAGTTCTTTGTGGATCTTTTCTGTGATTTTTCTATATTCTAAACGTTGTAAACTTTTCTGAGTAATAAAAAAGATGTAATTTAAACATTAAACAGAATAGGGACCGTTTTTACTTAGGTAGGTTAAGTCTTTGCTAGCTTGCAGATTATTGCCCGTGTCGCTATAAACAAGTATACGAGAGTTCCTACCTGAGGCGGCACCTTATATTGATAGTTCGATTGTCGTTTGGCATGCCGAAAGAGAAAGTTGAGTTCCTCGATATGGTGTGTGAATTACTTGGGAGTTACCTGGCTGTACATTTATACTCTGTAATCAGTTACTCCTTCTCTTTCGTAAATTTTTTTTACAAACGGTAGCAAAATCTTGCTCCGAAGAAATTAAAACTTTTTTTCGTATATCTTCCGACGGGTGGGCTAAGCAGCTCCGACAGAGGGGCTTTAGCCCCCATGCCCGCCTCTGGCTCCACCACTGGGTACAGGCCTCCATGACTCCCATGCTTAATGCCCTTGCTAAACATAACATGCCAAGTGTTATCACTGTGTTGGCCTTCAGACGTATTAAAAATCCATTTCAGGTCGAGCTTAAGGGGCCATGTCTTGAGATCTGACAGTGCTTGTTTTTCCAAAATGCATAGGCAGTGGCGGATCCAGACTACCGCCATTACCGCTCGAGCGGTAGTCAGATTATTCAAAAAATTATAGAAACAAGGATCATTTTCATGTTTATCCTACTACTTTAATTAAACCATAATTAATTATTGAAAATATTTGATCGCGCTGCAAACCAAGGCTTTTTCCTAGGAACATGCCTGAAATTTCCACAGAGACAAAAATATTGTTTAATCCTTATCGCTATGGAAATTGCGTGCCAATTGCCGAGCCACATGTTTGCAAATAGAAGGCTAGCATGGGGGATGATGAAATCATGGCTTGCTAGCTAGGGGGGTTGAGTCGGTGTAGAGCGGATTCGAGCTGCACTGAGCGGTAGTCAGCTTGCCTAAACCAATCAAATCGTCAGAAATCACTGCCAACCTGGGGGGATGCATACAAATTTTGTTGACAACCAATGAACAACCGAGTTGACTACCGCTCAGATGGGGGGTTGAGTAGTACTGCCGCTCAACGCGGCTCAAACGTTACAGAAAGATGGGGGGATGCCTACATATTCTGCAAGTGGGCAAACTGTAACTTCAAAGCCGATGTGACCCATTATTCTGTACAATAAACAACTATTCGTAGGAATATATTTTAAAATAATATTAAATTAAAAGTCAGGCCCACAATATTCGCCAAAAGTATGATTCTTTGTTTAACAAAAGTTGCTTTCAATAATTGCAAATTTTATCTAGCTTTTTAAACTTAGTAATTTTCAACAGGTCTGATTTTCATAAGTAATTGTCCGACTAAATGCGAGTTTTAGGCGACACTTCGAAATTCTGCGAAATTAGGCGAAATTCTGCCAAATGTATCTTTTTTTCTAATTCTATGGTGTTCCTCGGCTAAATGCCGTTAAATTTTTTTAGAATATCCATCCTCAGAATATTGAATAAGATTATTTATTTCTTCTCAAGCTTGTTGTAAGGATATATGAAATTTCAGTAAAGCACCGTTTGTCTCTTGAAAATGGTCTACATAAGAAATTATAGAAAGCAATAATCATTTTAGAAAACCGGGTGTGACCAAGAAATGGGTGTGGTCTAAAGGGTGTGGTCAACCCTCTATCTCATTTCGGCGGTAGTCAGATTTTTGGCTAGATCCGCCACTGATAGGTTGTGAGAATCTTTCACCTATTAACCTGAAATTGGACAGAGCCTTTTAAGCATGCAGTGTTAACCGGCCGCAAACTTAACAGCCCTAACTATGCAACGGCAGACCTTTAAGCCTAGACTAAGCATTAGTCTCATTATCCGTGAAGTTTGAGGCTTATCTACGCAAATCTGTCGCGCTTATATGATAAAGAAATGACTAAGCTACAAATGGACTTTGAACTACAAAACTGTAAACAAAGTTCATAAAAAAAATTGCTTCCACTTCTAACATCGTTCAGATTTGAAAAACATGCAGGGAAAAGAGGCCAACTTCAGATCGTAGAGTAGCTATTCCGTTCTGCTGCTGATCAGGGCCGCCGACACGAGGGGAGAGGGCAAATTGTCCCAGTACCTCCAGGTCTTCGTAAGAGCAGGTTAGTCAAACGGCAAAAAGACAATTTTTAGAGCAACATAGAGTTCATTAAATCGGGTCTCAGTTGTGTTATAAATAATTGAAGCGCCTACTGGCAGTAATTAACCTCATGGTCAGAAAACATTTGCTGCCTCCCTTTGCATACGAAAAATCATTATGGAAACAAAAATTTCCAGACAACTCCAGAATTCTTAAGAAGCCCCAAAAAACTATCCTTGACCACGAAACAATAATGTTGAACAAGAAAAGTCTATTGCAAGCTATACAAGAATACATCGCGTGCACTATTGATCAGCTGAAAACGGAAAGTGTAACAACGAATCAATAGGTAGTCATGTGAGATAATGTGTCACGTGAGAGAGTAAATGTAATCTGCTAGAGTATAGATTGTAAAATTACTGGAAACAGCATATCATGGCGACAATGAGAGAGTCAATCTCCTTCAATTTGTCAGAAGACTGAGCTGAGACAGATAATCCTTTGCTTATCGTGAGATGCAACGTGATTGGAAAAATGGATCCTAAATTGAAATCATAGAACGCAAACTTGGTATTATTCAAATGGACGCTAGAAAGGCCAATAATAAAGCGATTATACTCAGGAGGAGCTTTTGCATAAGCAGTGTGTACTTGATCGGATGTTGCCTGACTCTCTGCGCCGATTAGAAATGTTTGTTGGGGAGACGAATAAACAAATGTTTGATAATGAATGATCCACTATGGAAAGGACTTTTAAAAGGATGACAAAAAATTAGCAAAACACAGTACTGATCAGCCTCAGTCTTAATGTTTTGCTATATCATATTTCCTGCAATGTTCTTTCATACTTAATGTCTTATGCTAAGTCATATGCTTTGTCAAATTTCATGTCACATTTTATGTCATATATCATGTCACACGTTTTGTCATGTTATGTCATATGCTATGTCACATGTAATGTCATATGTCAAATATCATGTCATATGGTATGTTTTATGTCGCATGCTACATCATATGTCAGGTTACACGTTATGTCAGGTGTTATTTCACATGAAATGTCATAGGTTATATCACACGTAATGTCATAGGTCATGTCACATGTTAAGTCAAATGTCACGTGTGACGTCATATGTCATGTCACACGTAATGTCATAGGTTATGTCTCAGGTTAAGTCAAATGTCACATGTCATGCCATATGTTTTGTCATGTGCTATGTTATCTGTCATTTCATATCTTATGTCATGTGCTATGTTAGCGGTCATTTCATATCTTATGTCATGTTCTATGTTATATTTCCAGTCAAATTTTATGTCATATGTTTTGTTCTGTTCTTGTTCATACATATTTGAAGATCTTTCGTAACCTTGCGTTGTTATCTGATTTTCATTCTAAAAAGTAGCTCTTTAGCACTATGGAATCTAAGAAATCTTTAAAAAACTTTTACTCACTGATCCGGAGCTTAGTTCTTATAAAAAAATGAGTGCACCATATTTAACAGAACAATATAAAGGGTGGGCGGGCACTTTCAATTAATGACGGATATAAGTCACTTTCAATTAATGACGGATAATCTTGATTTTGGCCCATCCCTTATTTACCAAACGAAGGTCAATCAACAATCAATATGCAGTGATGTAATTTGTGATACAGATAAATGTAAGTCTTTGTTCCGTGCAAAAGACAGCGAGCAAACAAAACCGTCTACTGAGATATGTTGAATGATTCCGATTCTATCTTGACTGATGACCATAAATAACATCTATACATATTCTAGTGGGGGAAAGAGCAGCAATTATCGATTTGTCCGGCAGAATTATGTCCCAATTATGTCTAAATGCCTCTCAGCTAAAGGTATAAAACGTTTGGTTTAGAAAGGCAACCCCAATTGTTGGAAAAATCTGTGGTATTCTTAACAGCCACACATGCTGAGGGACCTAACAGTCGTAAAGAAAAATATTTCAAATTTAAAGCCAAGGTTGGTTCCACAACGGTCTGAGGCTGTTAAGATGATTTGAAACAGTTATATAAAACTAATATCTATTATCGAGAAGCTTGATAAATTTAATGAGCATCCACACAAAGTTAAAGTAACTTCATATCTTCCTGGAGGACCGTGCTTGAATGCTAGTTCGTTTTCTTCAACATTGGATAGACTATGAAACTGTTATTAATCAACTAAAGAAAATCATCAGATGTCGAATGGCGTGATCCCTACTGTCCAATGGAAGAACAACCTGGCAGAACAAAAATATGCCCGTCTACCCATTTTATAGAAACTGATCTTGATCTGGAAAAATTTAAATCGAGAAGCAAGGTTGCCAACTATACTATCAATTTAACTTAAGTAGTGTATCCTTTTGCGAGAAAGAAAAAATTGATGACATGGCATGCCAATAATTAGCTTATTTGTCATGACAACTAAGTAGCGAAATTTTTTAAAGGAAACTGAGATCAACAAACAACGACCTGTTTTTTAGCGTTTCTCTCCTCGTCAAAGCGACTGTTTCAGGTTCTTTATTGTGTTGAATAACAAAGAAAAATCTAAAAGTTTATTAAAAGAAATTCAAAACATGGCTCAATTGATATCAAACAATGTACAATTACCTTGGATAAGTAGGTGCTTTAGAAGCATGACACCCAACGAAGTCAGATTTTGAAATACAGTTCGACAAATACAAAAGATGCAACATTAATACGTAACTATACTGTATCGTGCGAAATATCATTTCAAATTTCAGGAATAAAGTGTTCTTCTAGGCTTGTTCCACATGCATTCTCCGGACACCGCATTCACAACAAAACTTTGCCGTTTGCACCGGGTACTTTGTCCCGCATTCATGGCAAAAGTTCGCAAGTTTTCGCCGTCCACTTGGTGTTCTGTCTTCTTTGCCCGAAACATCCCGTGAAGACGGTCGCACAACACCGACAGCTGTCGGTTTCGTCAGTGGTGGACCGAAATCATCAGTGTCATATTCGCTATTGCGGCGGATTGGTTTTATGGGCTTTTCGTCGAAATCGAAAACATCTCGGTTCGAAGTTTCGCGTTGCCTCCCACTGTGGCGTCCTTTCGAGCTAGCAGAAGAACTATCTGTCTTTCTTTCTGGCAATATTGACGTATCTTCAGTCTTTTTGAAATCTTTAAGCCATGCAGGGGGCTGTTTCCTAAGCAAATGAAAAGCCTGTCAGATGCAGGATGTTTTTGACTATCGAAAGCAGTGTGGATGACATCAATTAAATGTCATGACATCAACAGTAAAGAAATCATCGTCAAGAAACAGGAGATTCGCCTTGAACCGTTGCGGCTCTCCATAAATCGCGATCATTAAAAATATTATGGTCCTAAACATATTCACATTTTCTAACAATCCTAAGCAAACTTTTTGCTTTCATTTTGAGACGACTATGAAACCTTTATGAACAGTACATTTCACTCTATTCGTTTAAAATAATACTATTAGAGTTTTCTTACCTACAATTTTGGAATTTTTTTATCGTATTTTACCTCTCACTAAAATAATTAGAACCAAGAGCAAGTGGATTTTAGCAACATACTCTACTTCTACTTTCTCACTTTTTTCATAAATTATAACAAAATCAATGGCATTTCTTTTGTAACAAAAAATGCGAACAGTAATACAATTTCCAAACAATATCATAGGAAATTCTGAAATATCTTCGTTTTTTCCACTGGGACAAAGCAAAATGTCTTTTACAGAGAATTTACATTAATATCTTACATAAATAGCAGCCTACAAAAAGGAAATAGTCTGCAAATTGGAAAATAGATGCTGAAGCACCCAAAAGAACTCAGAAAGTTCAATGGCGTTACAAGAATATTTCTAGATATTTTTCGCAATCGTTCTAAATATCGTTGTTATATATTCTTTTCAACATTCAATTCTTCAGCTGCTTAATGTTTCTTTTCTTTTTTAATTGTCCATGATTTTAATTTTGAGGTTCTAATTTGATTTTGAATTTAAAATTATTTTAAGGTTTACCACTAGAAAAATTCGCAAGGAAGGATCTTCAGAAAAATCTTTTTTAAGGTCAATCACTTAACAAACTCATATATACTGCGGTCTTCCTTTTAAGGTTACGGTAAACGTTTTCTTGATGAAAACATCATTTTTTCGATTTTTTCACATTCAAGTAGCCGAACTTTCAAGGCACACAATGATACCAAATTTGAAACAAACAGAAATTTTGAAAGTGGAAAAAATCCCATGTAAACGAAGGTCTCCATAATTTCTTTATCAAAACTTTTAGTTGAGGCCTGAAAATCTCTTGACCTGTTAAGCCGATTATCGTTGCTTTGCGGTTGTGGTCGCATGTCTCATTTACAATATCGCATGGCACATCCATATATCCAATGTACGGCCGTGTCTATTTAAACAAGCTTATTGATCTTAAATCTTCAAGTGACTTGACCCGGATTACACTGTGGTTTACGAGTGTATCTTGCAAGTGCGATAAGTAAAATCCCGTTTTCTCCGGACTCGAAATTCCTCTACATGCAGGTACGAAAAAGCTATTATGTACCCAAGGAACCAATCGAATGGCTCGAAAATTTGCACACGGCCAGGGCAGACGTTGGGCAAACAAAGTGTGTCTCAAAATTTTTTTATTTTCTCTGGTCCGTCTTTTATACCCAAATACAGCTGCGGGAGGGTGGAAAAATTATTTGCCAATTTTTGACAGGGTATAGTTTCATAAAGAGGAGGAATTTAAAAAATCTGAGACACACTTTGGTAGCTTAGGACCTGCACTTCCTGCTGGTCTAAGTCAGATTTTGTTACCTCAAACGCAAGGGTACATAATAGCTTTTGAAGGTGGTACACTTTTTGACCAGTAAATTCGCATGGAAAATAACATTTAACATTATTTGCCAATAATTGTTATCTGGCTAGATACGCCATAATCTTGTGCATCGAATGATATATAGTTTATCCAGATTTCTTGAGCCGTTTGGCTTTTAGGAAGGAAAAACCAATTTTCGTGTTCAAAACGTTTACCGTAACCTTAATTCACTACCATCGTTGTCAAAGTTGTGCAACATCCCTACTTAGTGCTTATAGCTGAGTTTCATCCTCCTATCACTCCTTCAAATAACAGTGGAACCTTGAGGTCGAGGAGATTTAACAAAAGTTTTATTTAGGGGGCTGGTACCTTTTTGGAGTCATGGGAATAACGTTTTAGGCAAATACTGCAGTCGAAAAATTTAACACTCCAATGCACACTTAAAAACTTCGTATTTTGGTATTTTTTCACTACCAGAAATGTGGTAGAGTTTTGGCTCATCAAAATGAGCTTGTAATCTTTAAAATGCGTACAAAGAGTACCTTTGGTCACGAATTTTCAACAAAGAAGTAATTTTACATATTAAGGCCGATATGGCCAAGTACAACTTCAATAGACATATAAGAAAGGGAGAATCACTGAAATAAACAGAAGATCAAGACAAACTGAAACCGGAAGTTGAAGTCTACAAAAATGAGTTTGCATCTGCAAAGTTGCTTACCCTGAACCAACACGATGCGCATCGGAATCAGAAGAACTGCCACTGGACGCTCGATAATTCTCTTTGTATTGTCCCTGCTGTTGTTTCTGCCGTGCTTGGTACTGCTCATTGTAATTATAATTCTTCTCAACAGCCCTTGTAGAACCAAACTCATTCTGACGCTGTGGAGGCGGAGAGGCGGCAGATTGCCTCCGTAGTACACGAGAATCCGTCTGCTCAGGAGCATTTTTCCGACGCAGTGTTGGCGATGGTGCAGGTGAGCGCTTCGCTATTCCGCCCGAAGACGGTGTTTGTGTCGAGCCTAAAAAAAGTTTCTCGGATGAAACAATTCGTGGCCGGCTTTTTGCGCGTTAAAAGCTTACACAACAGGGTTAAAAACAGGGTTATAGTAAACACGGTATGCTCTGTCGCAAAACAGTCAGTGGGGAAGCAACTAAAGGCTCCTACGCATTTCCTTGGATACTGTGCTGAAGTAGAGCTCTGGGCCTAGCTCGATGATCGACAGTAGCCTCGTAGGCCAAGTCTCGCTTAGGCCAATGCCGAGTCATGGCTCAGAGAGAGTATATGACCTGGTGGCCTTCGTAAAAATGTCTAACAGTTTGGCTACAATGGTAGGCGATTAAATGGAGTTACTTCACGGGAACACTTTATTATTGTTAACAACAAGGCAGACAAATCTCAAATAAACCAATTACGATCTGTGCTGGGTCATCCAAACAAATTGTTGCTGGGAAAACATCTTTTCCAAGTAGCGCAGAAGATTAAATAATAAAACAGCCAGTTAAGATTGCATAGCGAGAGGTTAGCTAAGCTGTGTTTGGTGGTAACTCAAATGGAAATCTGTCCAATTGGAATCCATGACACGACAGTTGCTTATCGAAAATTTTTATTGAAACACGTTCAGTGATTGTTTGCGTTCTATGTAAAAAGTTTCATCAGTTTGAAGTTAAGGTTTAAGAACATCGATACATTCTAATAATAGCTATGTTTTCCTTTTCAACTAAAAATTTCCGAAAAGTAAATAGTTGTAAAAAAGCCTCTGTAACAAATATTTTTTGGAGAATGGTCTATGGAGCAGATTTTTCGAACGGATAGAGAAGCAAACCTTTGGCTGGTAAAGGCCTCTGTTTGGGTGTGCCTCCATCTGATGCTAATGATGATGAGCTGCCTTTCTTTGATCCAGGTAAAGGAGGCTTATACTGCAAAATAAAAGCGGTATAAATGAGCATTGGCAAAACATGACAGGCATTCGGGCAGAGTGCATCAAAACACGTGATTTTCTAGCGATCTGTGTAAAATTTAAAAGGACTTCACTATTCTAACGTAAAATAGCCTCTCACCTGAGTTCTCTTTGTGAGTTTTGACTTGGAATTTCCACTATTCTTTGGCAATCGTGCATTCTGCTCTTTGCAAAAGGGTATATGCCGTTCTGCTGCGTATTCATTGAAATTTCGGGTACAGTAAGGACATTCAACGTAACCTGGATCCACCGTAGGAGCTACAGCTGGACCTTCGCCCCGTGCTGCCTTCAAGGTTGCAATCAGGTTCTCATGCTTTGCTCTCCAGTTCGATTTATCCTGAAAAGAAGTATAACGTTTTAAATACACTCAAATGAGCAATAGCCGGGCTGTTGCAACGTGGGGCGTCACATCAGCTCCTACTTTTAAGAAAGTTTGTCGGCAAAATGCTTCTATAGTCGGCAAATCCAGCAAAATCTCGACTTCAACGAAGATTTACTTCCAGCTAAAAATCTAAAGAGAACCTGTCACGCCTAACTTGCCCGCAAATTTTCTTACCTTAAACTCACCAAGACCTGACAGATACAGTGAAATCTCGACATAACGAGCCCCAGACATAAGGAATTTCCCGGAAAAACGAACACAATTCCTTGGATTCTGCTCAAAAAAATCATTACAAATTTTCTCGGTATGACGAACCCCGGATATAACAAACTCGTTACCAGTCCAAATTTTCAATTTTAGATACAAATTTCTGTATTTCCAGGAAAAAAAATTTCAAAGGAATACAAAAGGAGGCTAACTTAACTATAAGAGCTGCTAAGAATTTGAGTCTAAAATTGTTAGTCAGATGAAATCATTGCATGTTTACATGAAAATTCTATCCCACTTCTCAGCTTATGGTTTTTTTATCCCATCCAACAGCTTCCCCGGATATCACAAAACGTCATTTTTTCATTATGGAATGCGAAAACATGTGGATAGATTACAGTTTCGTCCCACCAGCCAGAATTGTGTTTTTACAGACTGGATACCCCGGGAACATTCCATTTCCCTGGCAAATTAGCCTGAGTATTCTGTTGATATACTAAGCTGGGATTGGTAAAAGAGTGAGCTATCTGTTGCCAGGGCCGGTCCCCTGAGGGGTGTGTGTGTGTGTGGGGAGGGGGGGGTTTAACACCCCCAAGAATAGGCATTTGTGCTTTAGTCGGCAAAATCGGGATTTTGGTCAGTAAAATTGGGATTTTGACGGGTAGATAATCTTTTTTAAATTTTCAGACGAAAAATTTTCCTTCATCCATTTTTCCGTTGATCCAGAAGAGGATTATTAGGAACATCACAGAAGAACATTAATCTCAAGAAATTTGACAAATATGTCATTAAACTTGATTCTTAGCCCCACCCCCTCCTCAGTCTCAATTTTGTGGCCCCGTCTCTGAAAACTGCAAAGCACAATGCTCCAGGATCGTCTACAATCTCTTACACTAATTTCGTGCGAGAAATACTTTACACAGATCTTATCTTTTATCAAGAAGTGGGTCCAGTTGAAGAACAGAAGAGTTCGATTCAGTGTTACTAAAGGTTGAGTAAACTACGTGGCCACAAAAGATTACTTTAGAACTTTTATAAAACTAATAGTTTTACAGCTGAAGTTGCTTTGTAATAGCTGAAATTTAAATATTAACAATGCTAAAAATTCTGATTGCATTAACGCAGTGTAATGCTGCCAAAATGTACTCGGTAGATAAAAACTTGCACCCCCCCCCCCCAACAAAAATTCCTGAAACCGGGCCTGCCTGTTGCTAGCATTTCTGTTTTATTGTCAGCATGCTACTGTCTGAAAACTAGTGTCAGTGACAGACTAAAGGATACGAGGGGGTAGAATTGGTCACAGTATCTTTCTAATACTGTCAAACTAAAAAAAAATCCAAAAACCCCATTTACTCAAAGTTTATTCTGCTCTTGCAGGTGTTTATTATAATATATGAAGAACAACAACTGTAACAACAATTTAAGTTGAAGACTAAACTAAACATACTGAAACACTACCTGCTTGCTGAACTTGAATAATGTGAGAAAGTCTCAATTTAGATCTAAAGTAAATAGAGCACCTTAATTATTCATGAATGGGCATTGACTTACAGTCAGCTACAACCTAAAATTTTACTTAAGAGGTGGATTTAGGCATTAAAGATTAACAACTTCTTAGTAGTGAAAAGGTTGATTGGAGAATCTCTCTTCATACCATCAACAACAAGATACAAGGATTCATGCAGTGGCATAGCAAAGTCACCTTGGGCCCTTGGGAATAAAACTGAAATGGGACCCCTACCTAATGTCTGCAAGAAGGTCCAATCCAGTGGTGTTCTGAGCAGAGTCATATAGAACAATACTTTAGGGCCACTTTTGATTGGGGCCCTTAGATATCTAACTAAGGTTTCCTAAACTGTATTACCCCACTGGATCCATGACAAGACAAAATAATATTTCCTTTGAAAAGTTTCACAACATTTTTTATAATAATCATGTATGGTGTGACGAATGAATAAGAACTTTGATTTACAGCAAAGCTAGTCATATCAAAATAAAATTAGGTTAATTTGGTTGAAAAAAGGAGCTTTGAAAAACAGGTCTGCAGGATTCAGACAAAATAAAATTAGACCCTTGAGGTGGTATGTTGTATTATAGCTCTTGGATAGAAGTATCTTAAAAAGGGATATGGCATTGGACAGTAACCTGTATGACCCAAAAGACTATGGTAGAGGACATATTAAAAAACAAGAAGAAAAGAAAAAGTGAGTCTTAAAAAATTGCATGTTTTCAAGAAGACTGTTTGCTATTTTCAATCTTTATAAGACACCACCAGATTCATTTTATGCTTTCTGTACATGCTTTCAATTAACTACCTAAAACTGAGGTTGCCTTTTGATATCATGCAATTTTCTGTGTTTCTTCCATGAAGTTAACAGTTGGGCTTTTTTCCAAGCAGATATCTGTTTGTTTATTATTTCATTTTTCCACAGAAACATTATTTGACTTCAGCCTGAACTACTTTCTAATAAATAACTTTCTTTGAGATTGCTATTAAATTGCCAGCTACCCTAGAATATGCTTTTGATAGCAGTTGATTAGTTTGAAGAAATAATATATCATGTGAAAGTATACTCCCAGGTGCAATCCCAGAATGAGGGCAAATAAAAACACCTTATGAATAAAGTTGTGACTCTTAGTCTATTCTGCATTTCCAAAGAATTAGTATCTTCTAAAATAATTGCAACATATAATAAAATTATGATCAGGTATATGTGTTGGAAAGAAGATCTAAAGGGTTTCATCCCTCCTACCTTTGAAGATGATGATATCTGTTTCTAGGAGAAGAAAGGGAGTGGTATCACAGGTTCATAAAACAAGGTAATGCAAAAGATCCCAGTCGCTTGAGTGGCCTAACCCTTCCAAAAAATATTTTCAACGGAGAACTGGGCACATCTCTGCATTTCTTCAGAAATTTGTTTCTCCAAAATTTATTCAGCATTCATAGGATAGGGGACTATCCCAAAGCAACAAAAAGAGAGTATCACTTACTTACCTTTGTTTTTGATGGTGGAGGGCTGGGTTTCCTTTTGACAGTTGCAGCTTCTGTCCCCTGCAAACGCATTTTACTTGAATCAAACACTCTTCGTTGTTTTTGACTGTTGCATACTTTCTCGTGCCTTTGCTAGTAAATCAAAAGAGAAAGAGGTTTCAATAAAGTATTAGTTAACTTTAACATGGAGCAAGACAACCATTGAATCTCTTTGCGGTATGAAGCCGAATCTACACTGACGCTTGTTTTTTAGCGTTCGCTGAAACGTTTGTACAAAAATCAGCTCATTCTATCTCCACTGATTTTGATCCAATTTCAGGATGCACAGATTCTTAGGACAAAGATGTTGTCTCAGGCTGTCTTAACCATTCTTGAATGTAAGAAAACAAGAAATTCAGTTATATTTACTGAAGGGGAAATCAAGCTTTTAAAAAAAGCATGTAAAGATTGGGTGCGCAAATTACATAAAGACAGCGACCAGAAAGATGAATACCAATTAAATTGGCATTTGAAAAATTATGTCTGCTTGTGGAAAAGAATTATTACCTAATCTACCCAGTAAAGTACGTAACTGCAAGTCAGTTTCACTGCTACTAAGTTCCAGTTGCTCTGAGAATGTCATATTGCAAAGGCCTATTATGAAAATCATGTAATTCTTTTGTCCTATGTTTACCTCGAATAATATCGCTTGATGATAATAGTTCAACTATCATCAAGCAAATTTTTCAATACACAGACGCTTTTCTCTCAAAATTGTTCTTTCTGTGCATGTGTTTTTGTGAATTTTTCAGACAAATGCTGCAAAAAAGCATCAGTGGAGATTGGCCTTGAAGTTGATCAGTCAGTTTAATTTGTTTTCCCCTAACTAATAAAAAGCTTAAGATAAACAAACTTATATGCAAAAACTTACCAATGTCTCAGGATTAAATGTTCTGCCACAATTTGAGCATGGATGTAAAGTTGATGGTGTTCTTATGTCTCTGAATGCTAATTGAATAAAGAAAGTGGAATTTTTGATGCATTTAGCAAAAAACATAAAGAATATACTGAAGAGAAATTTAAATGTCAGATTTGTGAGATAAAAAAATCCGTGATTTAGAACCAAGAAAATATGTATCACCCATCATTTTCACATTGCTATGCAGTTCATGACTGCAGCTTCATGTTCATGAAATGAAACCCTTTTTAAATATAAAAACATCATTGAATGGACCAGCTCTTACAGTTGCCTCAAAGTTAAGTATGTGCTTCTTTTCACTAAGATTTTGTCTGTTATGCTTCTTTTCATTTTTTTACTATATATTAAAACTTGTTGTCTGTCAAATCAGCTAATTTAAAAACAATTTTTAAACCTTTTAATTGCATCATCTATAAAGAGAATAATAATGCTTGCTGCTTGTAAAATGTTATGATTGTTTACAACTTACTTGGCCTTCTAGCTGAAGGGGGTGTATCCATTAAAAACTTTCTGCTTTTGTTCAACTATGGGAGCCAAGATGGCCATCTCACATTTTTGTTGCCTATAAGATGCCTGATTCTGAGATTTCGAGTTTTTCTATATTAGTCCCCAATTTTTATACCATTAGGTGCTGCTGCCTATTTATATCAAACCTTGAAAATTTGCTTTCTGTTTTGGGCATTTCAAATTGACAAAAAACAGGCAAAATATGCATGCTTTTCAGCCCTTTGATTTCAGAAATTGTCCGTCATAATGCAATACTATCTTCAATCTCTCCGTTACTACACTATCTAGCAATACAATGGACTTATCGATCACCAGTCTCACTAATAAATGAAGGCTGAATTATAAATTTTACAGGATTAAAGCTGAAAATCATTTGTAAACAAAGACTAAAAAGGTTCTGTAAAACATTATTGCATTGATCTAGAATTAAAAACAAGATACAGGTTATATCTTTGCAAAAAAATATAGCCATATTCATAATTATTATGCATTTGCAAGACTTAAGGTTAGCTCAAAATATAACTGAAATTTTCTGTCGCCAATGTATTTTTATGCTGACATAGCAACGGGTTTAAGGAATGCGTATTTTCTGAACTGCAAAAACTTACCCTCATACTCGGCCATCTTGATGTCAAATTGGCAAGAGAACCATATAAATATCAATATTCCAGGAGGAGGAGGCAGGTCACTTAATTACTTGGCTTGCTAAAAGCAGATGTTTTGACTGCGCTGCAAAACACCAGGATGTGGCCTAAACTATTAAATCATGACAAGAGTAAAGATTAAAACTTTTTAAAATATAAAACTTTATCCGATAACTTGCAGACGAATCATCCAAAACTTTGAGATACGGCGAAGCAACAAAGCAAATAGCCTCTTCCGTTTTTCTTTTACAAATCAAACAGAAGAGAGTTCAAATACCCGCCATTTCTGTATTCGAATGATGACAGTTTCCACAGCAAACTGGTGACCACCTGTCAGCCTCGTTCCCAACATAAAATCACCAAGGTTACAAAGTTTGGCGAATTTTTGGGGATTTTTATAACGCTAGCCCCCAGTAAAGGTGCTAGAAATCATTGTTTAGGGGCAAGGGGAATATGCAGTGAATATGCACTGTTCTCCAAGAGGTTTTGTCGAGGATTATAGAACCTTATAAACGCCATCGCAATTTATCATTTATCCATCCTTTGGTCGAAAAGAATTTCTCCATCCCCCGTGTGTTAAGTAAATTATTCTAACTGTATGTTTGCTGTGCTACGAGAGTTTGTTTGCTATCCAATGGCTTTATTGATTCAAAAATCTACTAAGATATTTTTGAAAGAAGTTTTTTAATCTTAGCTATATTAGTTTCATAAGGGGTTTCTTCGGTTTTTAGCGGACGTTATAAAGGCATAGCACTTGTGCAATCCAAATCGTTTTGGCCTGAGAATTGTTCACAATATCAAAAGGACAACATTCTTTGTTGGTAGAGAGTGCATTGAAAGGTGCTAGCTATACTTCCAGTTACATGTCTTGCATAAAACTATCAAGCATGTTTTTCTCCGGATACAGAGTACTTAAAATGGGTCAGTTTTTTACTCAAAAGATTGCAAAGTGCTTTATGGGTATTTTAAAAAGTTTACTTGAGCGACTTGTGAGAAAAAACAGCTGATGGAAAAGTTAGATCTGTAAAATGTTCCTAGACATAAAGAGAAAGGTGAAGTTATATATAGTGACCTTTGAAACTTCGCAACTTTGTGAGAAAATGGCAAAACAACAAGCTCTGTAATTACAACTTTTGATATTAACAGGATTATTAAACCTAATGAGCTTCTTCATCTGTTGCTTTGAATTTGAAGGTAAACCAAGGTAGGAAAAAGAAAATTTTTTGTTATAATTTACTTTGCTTAAATGGAAAGAAAGTCAAACCAATTTCGTGCTGAAAATATAAAATTCTTACAATCTTTGGAAAGCGAAAACAGCTTTTACTTGAAAACCACGGAGATCACGGAGATACATAAAAAAATGATTTAAAAACAATTATGTCAGTTTTTATCGAGAAAAATCTTATCTGTCTTCTTTTCTAGCATTTTAGTCGGAGAAATATTCCAGTTAAATCAACAAACGAAAATTAGTCAAAATTTTAATGAAGATTATTTTATCAAGAAAAATTGATTTCGGAAAAATGAAAAAAATTTTTAACTGATACATTTTATAGAAAAAAATACCTACATTTTTAATATATACAAGTTTTGTATTTCAAAGTAACATAAAAGTTACAAAAAGTAAAAATAGTGCTATATAAATTTATAAATTATTTACAATTTTTAAAAAGATTAAATACTACACAAAATCTTTCAGTCCCTCCAGCTAAATATGGATTTGCTGTTACTAGATATCTAAAAAGAAAAAAAAGAAATTTATTAAAATCTAATGAAAAATGACTACTATTCCAATCAATACATAGTTTCAAAGTGAATGCATGAAGTTAATCATTAAATATATGTTTTAGGGCGAGGTTACCCAATTTTCAAAATAAAAGGGGAAATGCCATTAAAAAGTCGAGTCTTTACTTCGGTAATTATAGAAGTTGCATTCGGCAAATTATAAAACGTGGTAAAATCTCTGAATGGTTATGTACAAAAATGTTTCCTTTTTCTTCTCGATCGCCGAAAATATCAAAGAGGAAAAAAGCTCAAGCAATTAAGCAAATAACTACAGGAATGTCAGAAGCATGCCAAAATTGGAAAGACAAACGTAGGCAGGGGGGGGGGGAAATGTCACAGAAAAATGACACTTTTCGAGAGGCTACTTTTTAGAAAAATGCCTGTTATCAAAAGCCGGTAGCACGTGCCCCTGCAGCAGCCTCGGTTCCGACGTCCTTGAATGACTATCACGCAATCACATGAATGAAAAGTGTCATACCTTAATTTGTGGACGTCCATCATTTTGACGTCCAAATTCCTTGTCAAATTTCCTTCTCTTTTTATAATTCCTGATAAGCGTAACAAATGCCGACAGGCCAGCGAATAAAATAAGTGTTATTATCGCTGCCATTGCACCGACACCAGCAGAAAGTGGGCTGCCATTTGCAATTGAGAATGCAATCGTATGGATTTCTAAAAGGAAATTCAAACACATTTAGTACAATCAACATTGGCAAATCTTTTCAAGTATGGTCAAAACCAAAGTTATCCTGCCAATGAAAGAAGTCTAAACGTTTCTCATTGAAAATGCTGACAATACGTCTCCAAAAAGTTTGTTTATATACTTTATTGCAAGCAAGATGATGACACATTTAGCAGGCACTGATTGTAACATGGCCATGAAGATAATAAGTACTTAAAAGTCCCGCAAAATATGGAACTTTTTAGGTCTGCATGTATTTGTAAACAATCAAATATATACATTCTATGACATAAAACTCTCAAGACATTCTGTGACTTTCATTATTTCTTTCCCAGAAGGCGTGATGTTATTCTAATCTCATGCATCCATAATTATATTACGGGGTTTAACCACGTGTCAAAATTATATCAAAGTGTTTTTACAGGGTTTGAGCAAATACAATTTAAACCACGTCTATATGTTTTTTAAAGGGATAAAAGTTTCGGAATCGAACTTACTTTCACATGTGATATTATCTTGTTTCAGTTTATATCCTTTGAAGCAATAGCATTGGTAGGATCCTTGAGTATTGTTGCAAAGCTGACTGCAAGGGTTTTGTTTATTCTCGCATTCGTTGATATCTGAAAAGAAATATAATATAAAAACAATATTCAGCTGGTTCAATAGATATCTAGTTCACAAAACTTGAGGATGAGATAACTCCAATTCAAAAAAATATATTTGAAATGGCACTTGGATGGAGTTTACAATACGATCAATTGTGAGAGATAAAAATATTGACCAGTGGTTTTTTCTGCCAGCATACCCTTTTGGAAAATGTATCTTAACAGTTGCCAATTTCGAATTAAAAAGATATCAGAACAGTCAAAAACTACATTTCAAATTTAGCAAAACTACAGAATCTTTAAGAACACTTTGAACTCTTATTTATCAACAAGCAAGTATGCAATGACACATATATTATGAATGTTTTAAATACCTGTACAATTTCTTCTGTTTGTCTGAAGCCTATACCCATCTCTGCAGCCACAAAGGTAACTTCCAGGCGTGTTATAGCAATACTGGGTACAAATTCCAGGATATCGAGTGCATTCGTTCTCATCTAGTAAACAAATCAACGTGAAAGCATTTCTCAAGAAGAACCAAGAAAAATCTGATCAATTATATTTCATACTCATTGCTAGATTTAATTAAGTTACATTAGCATTTTATCCTCAAAATAATATATTCTAAAGTTCATCTTATTTTCTGTAAATGGGTTAAGAACAGGAACGTACTTAAACGTACCTTGGCAAGTGTATGAGTCACTTTGGAGAGTGTATCCTTGATAACAGCTGCAGTAAAAGCTTCCAATTGTGTTATGGCAAAGATGTTCACAACGATAGGTTTTGTTTTTACATTCATCAATGTCTGAAATGAATAATCATAGGAATGGTCATGTAGACAGCATGGCTCAAAATAACGAATCAAATCAATCATATTGTCTCCATTTTTGCAATGAATAAACAGCTGTTTTAATACACGATAAATTTGTAAATGGCTTTGAGAAGAGCAAACATTTAGTAAACTAAAGCTTTTCGTCTGACACTCTTCAGCGTTTAAAACGTCAAAACATAGATCGAAAACTCTACGCTAGGAAATATATATACCCAGTTGTGGATTGAAATAGGCCAATCAGAAACATGAGCACATGACTGTATAGGTTGACCAATCAGTGCCGCTTGTCTATTGAGTGTCAGAGGAAAGCTTTAGTTTACTAAATATTTGCTTTTTCCAAAACCATTTACAAGTTTTGTACCACCAAACGATTCTTTACACGATAAATTCTAGAATGTTATGCAATACAGAACAAATTAAGTTTCCGTGGTTTATTTTCTTGATAAAATCATATTGCTTCAAAAGTGCTTGAAATGAAAAGCATTCAAAACAGTTGAAATTGTCAAGAACAAGAAAAAACCAGTTCTGTTCACCTAACCATATTTCAAAACTTAAGTTATTATAAAATATGCACATAAGAAATTGTTAGTGACATTATGAATAATAACTTTTTTCTTACCAGCAACTTTTAATATTGCATTCACTGTATCAGTTCCAGCATTGTTGGATGCAATGCATCGATAGACGCCAGCATCGCTCATTTTTGCATTTTGTATTAACAAACTGCCACCAGGTAACACGATCATGCGTGGATTGCCAGTCAGTGGCACTGCTTCATTCATGCCAAACGACCACACGAATTTCGGGGCTGGGTAGCCATGGGCAGCACAGTTCAAGATGACATTGTGTCCCTGTATCACTTCTGTGTCATTTGGTCCGCTTACTATCATAGCAGGAACTGAAAAAAGAAAGGGCTTTAATTAAAGAGATGAAGTAGAAATAAAAGATAAAGTATATTGTCCTGATACTTTTGGGTTTTTTCTTTGCCTTATGAAGAAACCTCTACAAGCCAATAATTTCTGCAACATTTCTGCAAAACCAAAATGCAGGAGAAATGTCACAAATGCATAAATAATACAGTACTTGCAATTTTAAAATTATGGTCATGCTATGTGATTTTCTGATATAAAGGTACTTTCTTTTTACTTTTTAGATACAAAACTCCTCGATCAATGAACTGATAGTTTCCCAATCATATCAGAACTGCATATCAAGTCAAACAATTATTTTGTAAATAAACATTGATAAGTCTGAAAATATTATCTATGTTACTAATTTTGGGCTTAACAACCACGAATAGAAATGATTTTATTCAATACGTACTTAAAAATCTCGGCACTCTCTCGATTTTATTTTTCTTCATCAAAGATGCTGTGTCAGCTGAAAAAGAAAAAGTTGATACTAATTTCAACAATTGAACCAATGCTGCTATTTGAGTTAATACAGATTAAGATCATTTAAGAGAATAAATGCGTTCAATTGGTAACTTGAATATTAAATAAAGCAACTGAAGACCAGTGAAGCATTTAAAAGCAAAATTTAGCATCTTCTGTTGAACAGCTTTAGGATTATTGGAGCTGATATCACAATATGGTTGAAGCCAAATGCAGGGTAATTAAACAGAGATGGGATAGAGAAATATCAATTTATCAACCCTCTTGGAGGAATATTGATGAAAATGCGAAAAAATCGAGCCAAATCGCCAGCTGTTTTACTTAAAATACAATATGGCTTTACAAAAAGGGAATAAGAAACCAGAAATCAGGAATGTAATCTAGCGTTGGCTATGGTTGGAATTAAAACTGCTTCTACAGTGACCATACGACCACAAAAAGCGTCATGACTGAACTTTTGCGGAAAGCGGAATAGACTACTGCTAAAAATAGACTAGCATATCATTGCGTAACTAAACTGTCAAATATAGAATGACTGAGAGCATATTACTGTTTCATCTTGCGTTTTTTATATGATGGAATGAAGTTTCATGGAAAGACCCTCTGACGCAGGTAGCTGCGCTTACATAACAGGCTTTCTAGACAATTGACAAGAAGCTATTGAAACAATGTCACACTGTAATTGAGATATTGTTACAAGGCCAGACATGTAACTGAATGCATATACCAAATTGATTTCAAACCAGTTATAGTGCTGTTACAATGACGTCATTACGTAGTCAGGCCAAACTGTTCTAGCCAAAAGCCAATTAAAATCTAGACAAAAGCATTTCGTTTGAGTTTGCGACAAACTAATAATAATTTCATTTAGAACAGCAAGCAGTGGTAACTCACATTGATCAGCGCATGTCATTTGATCATCATTGAGTTTATAGCCTGTACCGCATAGGCATCGATAACTTCCCGGTGTGTTAACGCAAGTTTGGTCACAACCGTGGATGCCCATTTCACATTCATCGATGTCTGTGAAGGACAAAGAGTAATTCAACTGTTAGCAAACAAAGAAGCAGCGTCCTAAGCAGTTACATTCATCGATGTCTGTGAAAGGCAAAGAGTAATTCAACTGTTAGCAAACAGAGAAGCAGCGTCCTAAGCAGTGGTTAAAAGAGTTTTCTTCATGCACAAAATCAAATATATTTAAATGATGTGGTATAAACAGTACACTGAAGGCTATAGGTATAAAACCGTGCATATGAGACGTCTGCTTCAATTTTACCAGTTACATTTTGATAATTTCTTGAAATCTATGAAATATATAGATGCAGCAGAAACAAAATTGTTTATCATTCCTCCGGAAAATTCCTATAAGTCCCAAAAACTTTCCAAAAAAATAAAATGAAACTCGATGGGGTTTGGTTATGACTCGATAACCTTTCTTGCTTTCATCCCCCCTTTCCACGATTGTTGATCGTGTGACCAACTATGAGATGCAAAGAGCAGCAAAAGCGGAAGAAATAAGATATTCAAAACCTTATGGTAAAAATTAGGGGTACGTTTTTGTGTTTATCCGCGAAAATCAATCAATTCAGGGCAAAAGTTGGAAAAACGTTTCCTGAAGACTGCATAGCTTACTTCAATAACGCTGAAAGCCAACTCTTGTGGGTACTGGTGGGTACCCAACTCTTGTGGGTACTGGTGGGTACCCAACTCTTGTGGGTACTGGTGGGTACCCAACTCTTTTGTGGGTACTGGTGGGTACCCAACTCTTGTGGGTACTTAAAATCTTTACGTTATAGCATGTGACAGTCTGCTAGTGTATGTGATTAATTTTATGATAGCTCTCCATTTTATTGTTCATTTGTCATATGACTGAAAATGCACACAAACAATTTTTGGGAAGTTCCGTTACGAGAATAAGAGAATAAGTTACGAGTATAACTCTCAATTACCATCACAAGTTCTGTTCATAATGCTTCGTATATATCCTGTTCGACATTCACATCTGTATTCCCCATGGTCGAACACACAAATCTGGTCACAATAATGAGCTCTTGCATCACACTGGTCCTCTCCTGAAATTCATTTCAACTAATTTTAGTTCTATTCAATTCACAGAACGTAAACAACGTAAACATTAGTGTAATCAAAATGGTGTGAAAAGTTCGGTTATAATTCCGGAATCATATAAACGAAGATGTTCCAACAGAATGCCAAAAAGGCTTATCAACATTTAATGAAACCTTGATTGGCCTAGATCTGACTATTTGTCATCACAATCATTCATGTGTATTTGATAATGGCAAAAGCCTAGGGCCGGACTCTTTTCATAGCTCAGTAATGATTTGTTTAAGATAAATTCATTTATTCTACATCCGCAGACTAACATTTTGACTCAAAGAGCTTGTAAAATATATTTTTTTATATGATGCCTGAAAGAAGGTTGCTTAAGCTTACCAAGACAATTTCTGCCATCTGCTGCCAAACGATGCCCTTTATGGCACATGCATCTGTGCCCGCCATGCAGCAATGTTATGCAGAAATGCTCGCAGCCAAATTCTTCTGCAGGACAACTCTCGTAGTCACCTTGAAAGAGCAGGAAATGAGAAATTGTGTTTTAATTTTGATTTGGATAAGACAAAAATGACAACTAAATTATAAGTTAAACTATTTCAAAAGAATCACCCGATAATAAGGTGGAATATACTACAAGGCAAAAAATTCCTCAGGAAGTTTCCTTACTTAGGTAATATCGCTCAATGATCTAAGCTTATTAAACTGATGTAAAATTGTTGCTTCGTTCCAAAGAAAATATAACAGTTCTATTCAAGATAGATTGTTGCTTTTGAGTTAAAATTTTCATTGAAAACTCTCAATGAGAAAAGGCCTGCACAGAGTAAGATATTTTTCAAAACAAATTAAACGTACTAGGAGATCCAGAGCTGAGAGCATCAATTAAATCGATGTCTAGCTTCGACAATGGAACAGGATGAATCTTTGTGATTTCTGCTTCCTTTAACGTCACGTCGACGAGTTTGCTCTTGCCATGGCCTCGTTTTGCACTCGAACCCGGACGCCTTTTCTTGTGTTTGCTCACCCGCTGCATTTTCATATACTCAGTCAACATGGGCAGCTCACCAGACCCTTCACCTGACCCAGAACCAGACCCGCTGGTCTCAGAATCCATCTGCTGTAGCATTCTCATCAAGTATGGGTGCCGTAATAGCTGCTTGTAGCGATCCGCCATTTTCTTGTCTTCGACCATTTCCTCTGAAAGTGTGGGTTTTGGCCTGTGTTTATCATGCACATTCGTGTTTGTTTTCAGCTCTTTTCCTTTAGCGTGTTTCCAATGCTTACTGTGAGTTTTATGATCATGGCTGTGAGTTGTTTTGTGCTTATGTGTACCTTGCTTGTCGTGTGTTTCGTGTGCTTTTGTTGGTTTGTTCTTGTGCTTCTTAGACTTCGAATGCTCGCTCTTCTCACCTTTCGAGGAAACTGACGTTTCATTTGTTGGTTGCACATCTGTCAAAAAGAAGAGCACTCAAGTACAAAAACAGATCTGCTCGATTCATTCATATCTGACGTACGTAAATCTCATTCCATGACAGTTGAATGATCAAGATAAATTGATAAAATCAAAAAAAAGAGGTTTTCTTTATGCCTCTGCTGATTATAAAACAGTTTGTTCCATTAGCAATCAGAGCATGAAACAAGAGAAGGTGGACATAAAGTGAATATTCTTTAACCTAGACGTCCTTGGCGCAAACTAACAGAAACATCTTGCTTTGTGAAATATATTAACCTCTGTCAGTTACAGCTTAAGTATGTTTTTAATATCCACATTTGTTTGGATAACAAATTTTACGAAACTTCAAATATGAGCGTTGACAGTCAATGGAATAATCCAAAAATACATTCTGAACGCGAAACAATGATAACATTAACAATAACAACAACAACATCAGCAACAACAACAACAAAAGCAACATCGACAAACCTGGTTTTTGCGTTGTTTCCTGGGTAGCGTTTTTGTGCTTTGCTGACTCTGAAAAACATGAAGTCAAATGAGAAGGTGTCAGTACGATAGAATGGATGCAATGAAGCATTGGTAGCCCTAAATTACGAAAGAGAACGACGTGAATCAACGTTACTCGTCGAAAATCAATGCGAATAAAATTCTTTTCGTGTTCCTAAGTACTAAACGTCAGGAGTTAGTATTTTGCTTGGAAAATCAATATGGGGTGGAAATATTGAAATGAAGTGGATAAAATCGTAGTTTGACTGTCAAGGGCATTAAATGGTCGCTAATGTATTAATACCTGTGAAGTTTCTTGAGCGGCTTACAAATGACATGACAGGATTCAAGAAGAAGTTTGGTGCAGTAAAAGTCTTGCATAACTCAGAGTTATAACAGCGGACAGAATAACAGGTTTTGTCAATCATATAGGCCAAATGACAATCCTTATCCTTGCAACAATACTCCGAACAAGTTTCCATGTCATCAACATCTCCATGGTCACGGAAGATTCCAGCTTTCATTCCACCCATAAGCCTTTTGTTTCGCAGCGTCTCCCCTTTCTCGCAGTAGCCAAAGTCAAGACCGTGCGATGTCTCTGGTTTAGGTTCTTCAGGGAAGTGCGGAGGTGCATTGGTGGTGTTTCGTGTTTGATGGTTCGGAGGCTTTTCTGGCTTTGTGGCATTGGCTGACTTTGCTTCTCCGTTAAGCACGTGATCTGCTCCTTTTCCTTCTTTATGAACTGTATCTGCCTGCTTTAAAACAAGGCCTGTAACGGCCTCTTGGGCAGACCTAAAGAGACCTTTGCCGTCTCGCACTATGTAGCCCACTGATGTTTTGCTATCACTCATGGTAGATTTACACAGTTCTTTATCTAGGCACTTCACTGCATAACAAGTGCCGCGTTCTAAATAGGCAACAGTACATTCTTCTTCATCGCAACAAGCTTTCATGCAATCTTTCATGTCATCAACGTGCCCGATGGTACGATAGGTACCCGAGTAAAGCCCACCTACTAGTCTTACTCCATCCAATACGAAGTCGATTGAGCACCAAGATTTCACATGACTGTTCATTGGTATATCCACAGTATCTATATCAAGCTTCACTTTGGGCGTTGTTCGATTTGAAGGTTTTATGGTCTTTGATGGTTTTGTTGTTGCTGCTGTTGTTTTCGATTTAGTAGGCCTTGCTGTTGATGTTGTTGGTGTTGTTGGTGGTTTTGGAGGCGCTGGCGTTGTTGGGTGCTCATAGTCATAAGAGATGTCTACGAAAAGGACGCGACATGTAAAAAGACAGTTGCATTTCAATACCAGTTATATCGCAAAAAAACCGCGACAGATTACATAAATGTTGATTATGTATCATTGTAAATAAAAAATATTGAAACTTGAAATATTGAAAGTGACGTAGAGCAATTGTATCCTTCTATGGAAGAGCTCAACTAACTAGTGTATCAATTCATAGAATATGGAGTGATTCATGGGCCGAACAGAATAAGATTTTTTGAACAGGCAAAAACTGAATATGCTTAAAACATGTCAGTGCCTGTTGTAAACGTTTGCAAATCACTTAACAAGCTTATAACTAACGACATAAAAAGCTAATAGCAGAAAAATAACAGCTATGATCAAAGTTATAAACCAAAGACGTATTAATGAATGCTTTTATCTCATCGATCATATGTTATTCGATTATGGCCTTGTCTTGGAGAGTACTCTTTTCAACAGTTATTTTCTGCAGTTAGACTTGAGCTTATGACGTTATACGAAACAAAAAGCACCAAAGGGACAACATTTGACAAGAAAATGTTCTTTGAAGAAGATCTAAAAGGTCCCGCAACCTTGACTTACCCTTTACGCCAGGACGCTTCTTGTACGAGAGTTTAAGGCTGAAGTTCGGTAGCTCCGCGTGTCGGGGTTTGCATAATGATTGGTTCTTACATGACACCAAGAAGCATGCTCCCTTCATCATGATTGCTATGTCACAACTCGAATCATTGCAGCAGAGCCCTTGACACAAGTCCATTCGGTGAATAAGACCTTTATGTGTGAAGTCGCCTGCGCGAAGGCCACCAATCATAGTAGTGTGGTTGAGTACAGGCCCGAAGATGCAAGTTGGAGGAGTTGGTTTCATTGTTGTAGTGTACCAAGCAGCGTCTGGATGTAGCAGCTGGGATTCAAAATCGTTGATTTCTTGTAACGACTCCGGAGGTCGTTTCTTTTTCTTCGTAGTTTTTGGCGTTCGCTTTGTCGTTGGCTTGGTGCGACGGGTTGTTTGCGGAACTGGCGTTGTCTTGATAGTGGCTGGAAATAAATGAACATGTTAAGCTCAATAACAATGGCTTGCCTCCGCCTTCGAAAAAATCTAATAGAATCGAACGTGGAAGAAAGATAATGCAAAAAAGTTTATTGGTAAATCTAGGCCCAGTCACAGACGGAACATAGGCATGTCTCTTATATAGAGGTTAGTCCAATATTTTGTAACACGCAAGGCACAGAAAACTAGTATAACAAAGGACTTTGGGTTACGAAAACTTGTTACACCGAGTACACTGAAAGAAATAGGCAAATTGGTCAAAGCATGAGAGACAAAAGTTATGGCATTTGATAATAAGCAAAATAACAAGTTTTGTTTTGGTTGAAATTGATGAAAAGGCAATAGAAGTCACTTTAAACCTTAGCCAGTGGAAGAAAAAATGGTACAATCTAGATCATTTTGCTTTACTTGAACATTTTTTGACTAGGCTAGAAAGAGCACAAATGATAAACTTCAACAATATTTTACGTGTACTCACGTTTTGTGTGACTGGGCCGTACAACTAGGCCAACGGTTGGCGCCAAAGCTGACAATCCTTTTTGTGTGACGGCACATAAGTCCCTGCTGTAACACTCAACAAGGTAGCATCTTCCTGATACCATGTAAGCCAAATCGCATGTCTTGAAAAGGCAACACATTTCCATGCATTGCAGGATGTTCGTGACAGGCCCTCGATCAAGGAAGTTGCCTGCATTTAGGCCACCTTTTAAGTCAGAACTCGTATGCACTTTGCCTAGTTGACAAATATCAGCTAATTTTGGGGATGGTGTCTTGGGCTTTGCTGTTGATATTCCTAAAGAATTTCCTAGAGTAGGTGGCCTATGTATATGAACTGGGACCACAGTAGGAGGCATCTTTGGCTCTTCAGGAACAACGGGTTTCTTTTCAAGCACCTCTTTAAAGTGTCTTACGTAGTCTTGTATTTCGAGGCGGTCAAGCGCTCTTGAGTACATATAAATGTCATCAATATAGCCGAGCAATGCACGACCGTCCGTATGCGTTCCAAAGCCGGCTTTCGCACCCCAGTCCATTGATAATTCTCCATGTCCAACATCGACAGTCTTCAATTCGCCGTTTACAAAAATCTTCGCCTCGCCAAGATTCGCATCGTACGTTGCAGCAACATGCGTCCATTGGTCTCGTCTTACGATCGACTCTGTTATCACCGAGAAAACCTGCTCGGCATTTTCGTCGCGATGAAACCAACGAACTTTTCCGTCGATGATTTCTAAATGATATTGCCCACTATGATGGTCAGATATACTTCCGACCGTGTCAAACAACGAATGCACGCCATCTGTTTGCAAGAGCTTTACCCAAATTGCTATCGTGATTGCTGCTCGAGGCTTTGGCGTGAAATGCTCGCCATCCAACAGAACATCACCGCCATCGAGGACAACACCATTTCCACGAATACCTCCACCGGGCGATATGTTAGCACCTTAAAGCGAAGATTCCAGAAAATACTATGCCTGCCTTTTTCTATCTCTATCATGAATTACTCATTTAGATGTATACAATGTTCCAGATATGAACAGTAGAAAATAAATCTTGCACAATCAGATACTAAAAATTCGATGCAGGATGGACAATACTTACGAGGAAAAACGCACAAATTGAACAACAGGAGCTATACTAGGCACCAGATTTACAACATACAGAGTACGCTTTGGTGTATAGGGCAGGGTCAAGTTACAACTCTGAGTTTAATGCTTTCTCCGATCATCATAAACATAAAATGAATTTAAGATTCAGTATGCAAAAGCAAATCAATAAACTGAAATTAAAGACAATTACCCGTTGTCAAAGAAGCATCATTTCCAAATTTAGAATCGTCTATTATCCTGTTCTCTTCAATTTTATCAAATGACAAATGAAGTACAAGCGTTGGATCACTTCTGGTAATTGTCGGTGAAAAAGTCGGCGTTGGCCTTTTGGGCGGCTGTGTCAACACTGGTCTTTCAGTTGGCCGTCCGTGTAAACTTGGGGCTTTGGTTGGTTTGGTCGGAACTTGGAGAAGAGAACAAATGTATTTAGAAAGATACAAAGAATGGCAAGCTTGATAGATGCATCGATACATTTTATTAGTCAAAGACAAAAATATCTTTAAAATTAATCATCATTCTTAAAGACTCATTGCTAACAATGAGCCATTGCGCTGCGCAAGCATCCCATAATGCATTTTCAGACAGCTGAAATCAATTCTGGTTAATCCGTAGAAGTTTACTGTCATTGTTTGGATCGTCGCCAGGACAACTTGGCACGCTCGCAAAGGCTCATTGTTAGCAATGAGTCTTTACCATTTCTGTTTCTCCATAGATAGTATCGAGATATTTCACAACAGAAGGAAACAGAATAAGAATATTATGCACATTTATCTACCATCAATGCGTTCATCTGTGAAAATTTTATCCGGAAATAAACGATTAAATTCAAAGGATGCATAAGTGAATAATCCTAGCATAGCACAGAGATACCAAAATTTTGACCAATGGTTCTAGCTTACAAAAAAATACATTCAGAGTTGTATATTTATCAAACAAGTTCTCTTGGATGTTTGATGAGAATTATTCCAAAAGTATTCTATTGAATATCCCTTACCAACACCATCGAAACCCTCTCTTGAAACATAAGCAATTTGCGCATGCCCGTCTGGTATCGTCTGGCAATCAGCTAAACTATAACAATGAACGGTAAAGCATTTGCGGCTGAGAACCATGGCTAAGTCACATGATTTGTCGTCGCAGCAATGCTTGACGCATTCGCGAAGATTGTGAACGACGCCCATGTCAGTGAATTTCCCGGATGTCCATCCTCCGCGCAGCGCCACACTGAAATATACCATGCTTTGCAAACACGTGTGCTTCGCTTGGGTTGTTGGTGTTGTAGATGGTTTTGTAGTTGGTGTTGTTGTTAGCGCGACAAGTGGGGATTCCGTAGGATAGCTCGCTAGAATGAAAAAATGATTTTTTGTTAAAGTTATAAACCTTACCAAGAGATTGGAATAGACTTTTCATTACATCTTCAAGCTTCTTTTTTCAGAACTGAAATAATTTCTGTATAATTTCAGTTAACCTTTATCTATTTAAAAAATCATCTGCATACTTCAACGACACAATACTTTATTTGCAAAAAAGAATTAGAAGGTGAAATTTTGTGCCAAAATATCGACGTCTATTGAAATGAAGCTCTTCTTACCTGGATCGTAGATCGTATCACCATTTCTTGTTACAAATCCTATTGTTGTATGTGCCTTAACAGCTCTTATTGGCTGGCAAAGCGATGGGAAATGACAAATAACTGTGTAGCAAGTGCTTTTGTCCATGTAGGCAAGGTCACATCTTGGGGTGAGACAACACTGTTCAATGCACTCTTTCATGTCTTCAACGTGACCGTATCTTGTAAAAAGACCGCTATTGCGACCGCCTTTCAAATCAGCACTGTAAAAGACTGCATTTTTAGAGCATTTTTCATGTTCCTCTTCTTTTTTCTGGTTCCCAGCAGCCGCAGGGTCGATATCACCATTGTTATTCACCACCATACCCGTGTCTAGGCTTGAATGCCGGTGAGCATTGGTTTCTGTCAGTCGCTCTTTCATCTCGACCAACTGCTCTTCTGGTATAAGCCCGTTGTATGCACCCTTCTCCATTGGTATAGCGTAGTCTGGAAGAGATCGAAATTTTACTCACTATTTGACGAATAATCAATGCTAGACGACATCAGATATAATACTTACAATCTGCGACCAAAATAATATACAGCCTCCAAACCCTATATAGGACGCCTAAGGCCGTTAGCATTAGTCGAATACCTCTCCTGATAGCTAAACTACTCGGTACGTAGCGACAAGTCAAAAAACAGCAGCAAAAACATCTTCGTAATTTTAGGGGACCGATACATACCTGGTCCTATGTTACAGAGCTCCGTCAAGTCTTTGATATCGTTTTGTGCCAAGGCCTTGTTCATCAGATAGAACTCATCGACCAGCCCAGGCAAACTGCCTCCTGCTCCAATTGCCACTTTCCCTTGCCAGTTTGTTGACAAAGGACCTGTTCCTGATTCGCTTTTAATCAACTGAGAATCTACGTAGAGTTTTGCACGTCCCACACGTGCGCTATAAGTCGCGGCTATGTGCGTCCACAAGTCCTGTGGTACAGTGGCACTTTGTATCGTTAGTAAGTCGAATATATAGTTGCCTTTATCGTCTGTATGGGACCAGTGGAGTTTTCCTTGATAAAAAACAAATTTAATGAGTAAATCGATAAGAAAACCAACTCAAAAAGTATTTCTTGCTCTAGTACATTATGGGGAGGAACAAACTAAGGAATAATTAATATTTTTCAAGATTTGCTTTGAAGCAATAAAGATTGGCTTACCTTTTATTAAAAACTGTATCAATTTTCTTGTGTGTCAAAGTCAATATGCTTTGGTTAGAAAAAACAACCATAATTTTTTAACTCAAATATTGTGGAAAGAAGAACTTCGCAAAACATTGCAAGCCTTCCATGCCCTCGTTTTGAAAGGATAACTTCTAAATGCCCAAAGGAGTGTGCCAGTCATAGCCTTGCAAATATTACGTATGTGTATAAATAGAAGTAGCCTCAATAAAGCCGAACGGGCCTGTGAAATTATCTTGATTATGGTATTCTGTCTCTTGCAAGTGTGGCATTCACTCGATATTGAACTGCGCATATACTCAAACAAAAAAGTGAGTTAATCCACTATTAACATACCATTTTTGACCTCCAAGGTAAAACTTGCACCTCTACCACTTAATGTCTGCTTGACATTGAAAAAGGATAAATTATCGTCATCTCGATTAAGCTTCACCCACATTGCAACTGTAATCGCGTGGCTGGGTTTATTATGAAACGATTGTCCATTCATAAGTACCTCCCCGCCTGCCATGGCAACAGAAGCACCGCATTTGGCATCCTGCTTGTTCACATGAGCGCCATTGACTAGCAATGCATGATTTCCAGCGGTAGAATCATCCTTAACCTCGTTCAGGCTGGAAGACTCGAATCCATAATGAGCAACTATACCATCATCTATAAAAGCAGATATGAGTGTTGCTACAAATCACTTTCTAAACAAGGAGAAACAATACCGTATAATAAGTAAGGGAAAGGAATTTAAAGAGAGGGCGTATAACATAACGAATTGAACGAATATGATGTTGCAATGTATAAATAGGGAACCAGTCATAATGAAACTAGCTTTGTTACAAGGCATTATAGAAAATCATATCCTTGGTTCAAACTCCATGCAGTGGAATGGATTTCATAGCTTTTTCTAAACGATCAAAATTCATATTCGTTAACTCTTCCCAATCTTCGATCAATATTCTGACAAAGATGCGTCTCTAAGGAACAAAATAATGGGGTTGATAAAAGATAAAGTTAGGTGAATAACTTGAAACTTAGGCCCTCCTTTTTCTCTTGAATTGAATGTTGAGAAGCATCGCTCAAATTAAAAGAACAGCATGAAATGTTTCCTAGATTAAACACTAAGCCTATGCAATGTTCAAACCATATCTGCAAAATAAGGCAAAGATAAAGTTGTGGAGCTATGAAGAGCAAATATGCGCAAACATATTGCAGAAATAGGCAGTCATATTCTTAAAATATACGCAATGGGTACCTACCTTCACAAAAACCAAATGATTCCAACATGATAATAATAAGGAAGAAGTAATTAAACATATCCTTTGATAATCATAGTGGGAGAGAGGGATAATAACCACTACAATCCAGTCACATGATTGTTTTCGAAATCTTCTGTTCCGCATGAAAATGTACAGCAAATTGCCGTGTGTCTTAGAAATGCTCTCTTTGTGATTAAATGTCTCTTGTTGTTGCCCTTAAAGCTCTCTTGTTGATTAAACGGTTCATCGATATAGACAACTTCATTTCCCATTGCTCATTCACACTCTACTTTGAAGCTATCGCATTTTCGCATATCAGATCCATGTCTCTTGTTCACTAACAAATTTTGAAATTACGATCTCTTCAAGCAACAATTTGCGACATCTGCATCTAATTTGTTCGTCTACGACACGTTCCTTTCAATTTTACAAAACCATTAGGAACATTGACCGTAAAATCGATCGTTTCGCCACGAAAACAGTCGCTCATGTTGCGAGGCCATTCGCAAATATAACTATAAACTAACTTAGTTTACGCTCGTGTCAATGAGGGTCATGCATCGTTAGTCCGCCACCTGTTACAGCGCATCAAGCAGTATGTGAGTGGCCGCGTCTTTGCTTTAGATGCATTTGATTTGCCTTGATTAGCAATCGCTGCAGCATTAGACGCCTTTTAACAACACCTCCACGCGCATAAACAACATTTTTAAAAGACAGATGGTACGCTAATCGATTTACAACGCTAACATCGAAATAACAAGCTTTTTCGGTATATAAACGAGCAGAGCAATGCAGTCTAAATGATCAGCTCCATTTTTTTACTTTCCATCACTCAAGCCATTGATCAGAACTTTGCCTCGTTTCTACCTCCAACCTCGGTACAATACCTGGTAGCATAGTAATGCAAGGATCGCTTAAAACGATCTCTTACAATGCTATGCTACCAGGAATTGGAATTGGTCTCTTCATTTCACCAACCGCACATACCTATACATTCGTTTTTTTTGCAGCAACCTTTCGATCGATCTTTGAACCTGTTCTTGTGCAGTGTCTCTACGCCTTCAAGTCACTTCTAGCAGATTTAAGAAAACCCTGCTAGTTTTAATGATCCAAACATGAAGATAGGAGGGATGGGAGTACCTCTTGTTTCTTTACCTTTGGTTGTTTACATTGAATTACTTGGCATGCACACACTTACCTCGCATATACAAAGCATATATCTAACTAGAAAAAGAAAAACTAACAGGAATAAAACATACCTGGGTTTCCCGGAATATCATTCTTTGGCTTGGCGACTCCATCAGCAGCATTTATGCCCCAGTAACGACGTCTATTGTTTATTGCAGAGCTAATGTCACCCTTTTCATGTTCATTGTTGTCACCCACTACATCAACACCCCAATATTGACGATGCGGCTTCGGAACCCGCGATTTCTTCATCATGAGAGTGCCTGGACCCATGCCTTTTACTGCAGCTGCCAGCTCTTTCTTGAAGGTTGCGATCTCACCCAAGTCACTGGCCGATGGCACTTCTGAGTCCACAGGCATATCAGGAGACTCAGCTATTCCCATATTTTGAAGCTTTCGTTTCCAGGCCGCATCAATACCTTGTGACGCTTTAGTCGGATATGACAAGATTGTTGATGCACCTAAACTACCTAAATCACCAATCTGACTTTGAGACGAGTTTGACGCTACAAAATGTTCATCACCAAGGATTCCTACCTCTCCTTTCTTTTTTTCACTTTTAACTATTTTTAAAGTCTTATTTTGCACACTTGCTACACCCTGAGCTGTTTGTTTCTTTGCATCTCTGTTGCTTTTGAAATCGTGCAGGGCTTTAAGGTCATCTAGAGATGGAAGTTCTTTAGTCTTTGATCGTGGTTTTGTATTCTCTTTCTTCTGCTTTTTAATCTGACTGATTGGTTTAACACGACCTGTGGTTGGTTTTAATGAAAATGAAAATCCGTCCATCATTTCACTGTTAGGTGTTATGTCCTTGCTACTTTCAGAAGCCAGCTCTTTCAAGTTTGACCCAATACTCTCGCTATCAGAGACACCTTTCGTAGTTATTTCAATTTTTTCAGAAGAGGCACTGTCACTACTTTGTTTCTCAGCAGAACTAGCATCTGGCTTCTCCAGATTTTGTCCATTGATCAATGCTGTTGATAAACCAACATAAGAAGTCAAAAAACGAACGAATTCACTTGAATGTACAGCGGTTCTTTCTGCGATCACAACAAAAAAAAGGTCAAACTGATCATGTTTTTAGAGAACAACATACAGTTCTTCAAGTAGATTTAACTACATCTTATAAACAAAACAGGCAAAGGCCATTCTTTTTAATAGGAAATTTATTCCTTTTTAATTCTCTTAATTTTATCTCTTTATTTTTTTCAGCCACTCCTTTCTTTATTTGCACCCATTCCCAAACTTACATTTTGCCTTTTTCCTCTTATCATAGCTTCAGTCTCACTAAGAACCAAGTCTAGATGCATGCATTAGGGTTTTCTTCTCTACCTAATATATCAAAACAAACAAAGATCCATTGCAACATCTAATCATAACTAACCTGCAATCATACCAAAGCCATCGTCACGTGACAAAGAACTGCTCTGATTTGCTGGCACTGCGCTTTCCAGATCAGGCATATGATTTACTGTTGTAGGCCCCACGTGTAGCTCTGGTTCAGATACGTTCGACAGACCTGTACTGGGTAGTCCTCCGCTATGTTTGATGCTGGAACTCCTCTCAATTGCATTCTGCTTTTTCGCAATATCGTTTGATTTTACCTTTCTACGCATATGCGGTATTTTCTGTCTTGTTTCTCCCTTTTCATCTTGACCAAATTCTGCCTCCATCTCACCAAGTTTAAGTGCAAGTTTAGATGCAGCTGTCTCTTTGTAAACAGGTTTCGTTGCTTTCGCTGTTGTTGTTAACTTATCACGTAATTGCTCGACTTCTTTACTAAGGTTAGCAACTCTTTGCTTTAATTCTCGTTCCCGTGCTGATTCAAGCTCTAGTCTCATTTTCAGTGTTGGTATTGTATCTTTACGAACCGGTTTGGCAGTGGCCATGGTTTCGTTGGCTGCAAAAGTTCATAATTGCAAGTAAATTACTAAATGAGCTAGAAGTGAAAATTCCAAAACACTATAGTTAACAAAACACTATATATCCATCAATGAATATCAAGTGAAATTTTCATCCCATTCACCAATAAAATGACAATTCCTTGCTCTGTTAAAAACCAAAATTTCTCATACACCTTAATTATCAAATTTATCTGTCAAAATACTCAATAAATTGTACCTTCTTTGTGTCCCAGGAAGAACTCATTCTTTTCTTCATGTTTCGTCGAAATTGTGGTGCCGTGACCCAAGAGATGCTTTGGCGTTGACTTGGAAGTTGGTTTGGCATGTTTTGTTCCTTTGCTGGGAGCTTTGTGTTTACTCGAAGGCAGTTCATGTTTGGTTGGAAGTTTGGGTGAAGGGTGTTTACTCGGCATTTTGTTTTTAGAGGGCTTATGTGTAGTTGTATGTGTTGTTGGTCTTTTTTGAATTGAATTGCCAGTTGGCCTCCTGTTACGAATCAGCATCGGTTTTGTAGGGTGTTCTTGAAATAACGGTAGAGCTGTTGTCAGTGGCCTAATTTCCAGATTTTGATCCATTTTGCGTCTCTTGTCATGAGCTCCAGGATAAGTTTCAACGTTTATTGATAAAATAATAGGTGTTTGGGGAGATCCAGAAATTTTGCGTTCTCGCAACGGGTTTGTTGGTCTTTTCGTTGGATGCCTCTTGCTTGGGGCCTTCTTTGTTTGAGCTTTTGTTGGGAGCACCTTCTTAGCACTTGGTTTATCAACAAATGGTGCTCTTGTTGGAGTACTATGTTTCCTTGAAAAGGTTTCGTCACCGAGTACACCAACTTTGCTATTTCCAACATCAGTATTGACTAGATTCTTCGACAGCATGTCGTTAAATATATCGTCCTCCAATTCTTTTTTCAACTGCCATGGAAAGACCGTTCTTTGGGGTCTAGGTTTCCGTTTGATAACAACATAAGGGTAGTCGGATGCACTTTCATCCTCGTGTACGGCAGAAACAACGTGCTTCTCTTTAGGATCATCGATAAAAAGGTAGTTTTCTTGATCTATAGGTACGTCATCATGAACAGGTTGACTGACTACAAGCTTTGGGCGTTTGAAGATTAACCCTAGAGGTGTTTTCTGAACATGAGGCTCCACTACCTCATACTGCTCCTCATCATCTTTATTACTCTTCAAAACCACACTTCGGTCATCCCCGCTTTCGGGTAACACGTCGGTGGCACCGTCAATGCTGTCCGATGAATCTCCTGTCAGCCGGTCAATCTCGCGATAAAAGTTCAGCTCATCATAGTCATCTTTAGGCATGATAACGACTGGTTTTCGATGTTTCAGCTTTTTGTGATCAAAGGCTGTGTCTTTAAGAACATGGCCAGCTGTTCGCACAACAACTAAAGGTTCGTCTTTTAAATGTTTATGGTGATTTATGAGCTCTGTAAAATGAGATTTGTGGGGTATAATGAAATCATAATCGTCATTTTTATCAATCAAGTCATGGAATGCTTCATCTTCGTGCTGGTTCTTCCACAAATCCCTTTCTCTGCCATCCTCAGCATTAGCTTCACCTTGGGCGTGCTTTCTGTGAAACCTCACACCATGCCGCATGTTGTATTTCCCTCTCCTTGGCTGACTCTCAGTATCGTCATTGTTACCCAATTCTAAATCGTTCGCTTTCACGTGGTTCTCTCTGTTCGATTCATCATCGTGAACAACTATAGGAGACTCGTTATCAAAATAATCCTCATTTTTCCTGACCTCTTCACGTTCATCCCCTATATCATCTACAAACGGGCGGTTTTCTCTATATTCGTGCATAAGATCTTTATCAGCCTCATTGGCTACTACAAAACTCTCATGTCGAGAGCTACCCCTGGTGGAGTGTCGATGTTTTCCGGTAGCAACAGGTTTTTCATATCTTTCCACTGGGATAGTTATCCTTGCTTCTTCTTCTTTATGTCTACCCTCCCCTTTTCGACTTAAATATTCTTGCTTAGGACTTATGTGGCCTTTTGGTCTAATCATCTCCTCATATTGATCGTCATTATCCTCTCTATTCACCTCTGCTGATTCCTGTGCTTTCGATTTCTCTTCTAATGACACTCTACTACCTGGTACTCTAGCCTCTCTGTGGTTGGCACCTATGTCATCAAGATTGTTGTCGTGATCATCATATTCAATTTCATCTGAAACATGGGGTAGTTTTAGTGTTTCGGTCAGGGATGCCTGGCTGTCTATGTTCATGACATCACTAGTGGCGCCTAATGAGCCGAAATCATTTTCAAAAGGTGAATCTTCGAGGGTTCGGTACCTTGGTATCTTCTTGCGTCGAGACACGACACTATCATAAGGCCTTTCCCTGCTTCGTGACTTTAGACTGCTACGAACAAAGCCAGCACTATCCCCTATATCTCCAATATGGGATTTGGCCTCATTAGCCATTGCATCATCCACTTCACTTGAAAGTTTATGATTATTACTGAAGTCAATATCCATCAAATCCTGATGACCAGCAGGCTGTAAATGTCCAGTTGCAATAATCTTCTTTTTAGGAGGACTTCGACCTTTAGTGCCTAAACTCAATTCCTCGTTAAAACGCTTTATATCCCTGTCCGAATTCCAAACACGTGTTCTTCCTGTGTTTTCATGAGCTTCCGTGTCTTCATGCTCAAGTTCCCGTAAAGCTGTTTTTGTCCCTTGAATTGGAACTTCAAGCTGTTTCTCAGCCACATATTTCTTCATATCCTCAGCATCTATAATTTCTTTGCCATTTGACATTTCATCTTCCTTGTATTCAATAGCATTTCTGACAATTCATCATCGTTACCTGCAGACAACTGTTTCAATGGACGGGTTCGTCTCGTTAAGAATCTTTCCAGCACTTCTGGTTGTGGTATGCTGGTTTTCTTGTACAGTTTCTGAATTCGCTTTTTTCCTTTGGTCTTCACGATACCTCTAACCAAAGCCACCCTTGGAGAATACCACGAGGGTTTCATGTGTTCTATTATGCAGTCATCAGCATCATGGCAAGCTATGCTGTAACAATGTGTCTTAAGCAAAAAAGCAACATTGCATTTCGTATCTTCACAGCATTTAACCAGACATTCCTTTTCATTACCAACCGTGCCATGTCTTGTTATCTCACCAGCATTTAGGCCACTTTTCATTATCCCCGTCACGAAGACATTTCGCGTACATTTCTTGTCAACATTCTTTTTCCCAACTGCATTTGCCTTCTCCTTGATGTTGTTTTGCTCTTTATCATTTCCGTCTAAAAGCTCATTGCTCATACTTTGACCCTCAAACGATCCGTCAGCATACATGTAGGCAATTATTGTCTGGTATTCCAATGTCTTTACTTCGGTTGTCACGCAGGCTTCCCTTGTCTCACATGTCACCGCATAGCAGGTACTATCCAACAACAGAGCTGCATCACATTGATGGTCAGATATACAACAAAGCTCAACGCACGTCAGCAGACCGTTAACACTTCCTAGCTCGTGAAACTGTTTCCCCTTGGCACCATTCGTGAAAAGTACCTTCCTTCGTACAGTACTTGGACTACAGTCATGCTTTTTCCGGGTTTCACTGGACACTATGTATGTGTTTCCTGCGCCTACATGAGACACAAATGAGGATGCTTCTTCATTCTTTCCACCTTCTAAATCTTCTTTTTGAATAGCACTACGTCCGTATCCTCTTTCCTCTTGATTGTTGCCAACACTTCCGATTTTCGATACTTCATCTAGTCCGTTTTGAAAATGCCTGATCGATGAATCCTCAGTTTTACTTGGCTCTACATCATTCCTGTATTCAGTGAGTGGTTTCTTTGAAATCCAAGTTCCGGCTTCCTCGTTTCCTGCATCATCGCTACCGGCTGTTTTCTTAATTGCATCTTTGGGACTCTTGTTCCTAAAACTTTCCTTTCTAGCAACTCCATTTTCCCCATCTGGCTCGTTGGTAGACCACGTAATGTCCTCTTTCTTCGGCTCCTGTTCCAAAATTTTATCCTCAGGACCAAGAATCATCTCTTTACTTATAGGTGGTATTGCAGATTCTGTCGGTTCTTGTGCTACTTTCATCAAATTCTCTTCATGTTTCTCTTCATTCCTTGTATCAATGTTATCAGAAGCTGACGTTTCCTTTGGTGGATTTTCTGGCTGCACCTTAACAACTTCGAAAGATATATCATTTTCGGTCCCACTCTTAACGGTTTCAGGTATTCCTTCAGCGACATTTGCTGCATCCTCTATGGCATCAAACTCAGCTGCAAAGTCGTTGACGTTCTCGTCGTTTTCTTTCAAATTACCAAACAAAAGAGACACATCTTTAAATGAAGTATTATTGACAGATTGGTGGTCACTTAGATTCATGACTTTAGTAGGCAGTGGAGCAGCAAAACTAGAAGACGTCGCATTGTCAACCGAGTTGCCTGCTTGTGTTGGAATGCTCTGCCATTCTTCAATGAAAGATTCGTTCTTAGATTCAATTTGGCTTCGGGATTGGTCTCTGATCATGAGACCTCTAGTGGTATACATACTAGTACCTGACATTTGTCGATCAGTTGTATGGTGATTAGGAGAGTCATCCTGAGTGTTTGTCACTTCCGTTGTTGGCTGATAGTTGTTTCCAGTAGACTGTACAGTTGGAGGTAAGACTTCATCGCCAAGATCCTCAACATCTGCATTTCGCCAATTAGTTACCTTTGGTGTAGTACTTCTGTTAGAAATGAGCACAGTTTCATTAAGCCGGTTGTCATGTATGTTTTTACCATGATTCAGATTTATGTCATGTCTATACATTTCTGGAGCGGATGTTGTTCTGTTTACATTGGTTCGTTTGGTGATTGGCTCTGCAAACGTGTGAGGCTTCTCAGCAGCATTCAAGGCTCTTGGCATTGTTTGGTTAGCTCTATGAATAAATACTAACCTTGTAGAAGGCAGTGTAAAGTCGTGATCGGCGAGTTCACACGCTTCTTTGTTCGGACAATTTACTGTATAGCAAATGTCCTTAAGCATAAATGCTACGTCACAGCCTGGAGTGTCACAGCACAGTCGGGTGCACGCCTTTGCAGGGACTCTGCCCTGGTTCGTGTTATAGCCCGGCTCTAGGCCGTGTCGTAGCGTAACATTGTAAGAGATCGGGCTATACGAACACAGAGGCAGGTTCCTTCTAGGCAGCACCCCTTTAGTTGTTTCCACTTCAGGACTTCCTCCTGTACTAGGAATCACATCAGTCTGGTCAGCCGAAAAGGATGATATGGAGCTGTCTGTGTCGTTAAGCCACCGTGGGTCTTGAGACCCTTTTACGTCATCTGATGCAGTCGTCGACTGAGCTGAATGTCGGCTGATAGCACCAGTTGATATTGTCTGATTAACTACTTTTCTAACTATTTCCTGACCTGTTGATTTCTCGCTAAAACTAAGCTTCCACTGGCTGTTACCCTGCGTTTCAATCATAGTTTGTTCTACTTGCTTTTCAAATAAGCTACGGCTAGGTTGCCACTTCGTTCTTTCACCAAAAATCATTGACGAGAGATGATTCGGAGCTGATGACTGTAAGCTATTGATTTCGTCAGTGCTAGCTGAGATAAAATTGTTAGGTAGTTGCAAAGAACTTGTTTGCTCTCTACGCGAAAGTACTTGAAATTTGACTGGGTTTTGTGGCAGTACCATCACAGAGTTTACTGGAGACAATTTCCTTCTTTGCATGAACGCAAGTTGGGGTTGATGTTTTGATGGTCGTGCAGGGACGGTGCGGCATGACACAGAGTCTTTGCAGTGCACAAGAACGCACTGGCTACCAAGAAGAAAAGCAGCATCACAGGAGACATTATCACAACAAGCTGATATACACTCTTTCATGTCTTGCACGCTTCCAACTCGCTTAAATGATCCAGCAATGAATCCACTTTCGAAGGTCAGGTTCGTAAAAATATCGGTATGTTTGCAGTCGTGTTTTGGTATGAGAGCGTTGATTTCAGCTTCAATGTCCAGCTGGTCGTCAACGAGTGCTACCGAAGCAAGAATTGTTGATGACGGAGGCTCATTTGAATGGTGAAGGGTGCTGGAGGTTCCTGGGTGTCGAACATCATGCATCGTCAAAGAAGCAAAATGGCTAATAGTATACGATTGGCTCCTGCGGTTTATTTCACTCTTTTGAACAACTTTGCGCTCTGTCCAACTTGGGGTCGGGGTTGAATCAACATTGTTAGATAGATTTGTTGATGAATTGTCTGGTGGAAGGATAGTTGTAGAATGCGTTGGTGTTGAGGAGCGACTGATAAAAGGATGGAATGAGGAAGTATCTTTTATAATCAAATTTTGTAGCTGTGAAGTTTTGCGAGGCAAATGGCCGTTGGAATTTATTAAAGATGATGATATTGGCATCACAGAAAACGATAAGGGTATAGCATTTGTTGCTAAAGGCGTATTGACTAGGGGAGTGCTGGTTGGTTCTTTAGAAATGACTGAAAACGACAGAGACCGCCAGTCAACAGCACTCGTTCTTGGCAACTTGTAGCCGGGTGTTGGTGAATACTGACTTCTAAAATGATGCTCGGTTCCTTTAAGCTCCTCAGAATAGCTTGATTCGGCTTCGTCGATGATGTCAAGTAGAATACGATCGTCACTGTCACTGGTCGTGTTGCCATCGTCAGGGTTGCTCGTTTCCGAAAACAGCGGATTCAATACTTTCTCATCATGTTGTTGTCGTTGCCGTTCGCTGCTTGTCTTCGTCACATTCTGAATCGCAGATTTTATCACTTCTATCAAGGACTTCATGTTTTCTCTATCACTTTCACGATCAGGTTTGATCTTTTCAAGCTTCTTATTCAACTCACCTATGGCTTTCGTTACATTAAACTTGGAAATCTCCTTTCGTAGCACTTTATTCAGTTCCTCGAAAGGTGCTTTAGTTGGTTTAACTCCGTTTCTAGGAAGATTCTTTTGAAATTCGTTTGTATAGTTTAAAAGCTGTTCAACATGGGCAATTAGACGACTCATTTTGTCTGTTCCTACTTTTTCTGCTAAGTTGTCTCTGTCGTTTGAGACTGGTCTCTCAGTTGTTAAGACAGGGTTGTCAACTGATTTTGTCACTGAAATCTCTCTATGCTTCTCCTTTGACATCGATAGCGTCTTTTGCATCCTTTCAGCTGTTGCTGTTGCCAGTGAATGTTGAGAATACCTAGAGAATGATGCTGAAACCTTGCTACCGCTTGATGTAAATGGGTTGCTTCGCAACTGGGGTACTCCTTTCTCAATTACTAGGTCTTCATGTGTTGGTTGGTTGTGGCTGTGAAGTGGTGGCGTCGGAATGTCAGTACGCCTGTTTGCTTTATCATTGAGATTCTGTGCAGTTGCAGTATCAGTGCTCATAGGACGTCTGGACTCAAAGAGAGAAGGTGAAGGCGTGATATCGTAGCTTGAGAGAGAAGAGATGATGGATGATGCTGCAGGTAAAATCCCTTCTGTTGTAAATGTGTCGTGTTCTAATATTCTTGCTGTATGATAAGGTGGGATTTCAACTGCATCCAGACTTTTGTGTTCCATATGCATCCTATTGTGATATTCACGCTCTGCTAAAGCATTTTCAATTTTGAATTCGCTTACAAATGCTTTCTTTTCCTGCAACTTGCTAGAAATCTCGTGTAACACACCGAGGATTTCCTTATTCATTATTGACTGAGAGCCATTTTCGGGGAATCCCAAGAAATCACGGGTGTCAGCAGAATCGTTTTTGACAGCTCTTTGAAATATCTCTGATCTTTTTGTGGCATTAGAAAGATTGTGAAGCAGTGTCTTTTGGCTTTTCGTTAAATCCTTCAGTGCAGTCAATACTTGTTTCATTACTGAAGTGGACTGTCTAAGTGCCGATGTAGGTTTATTTGTTCTCACGTCTGCGTGTAGGTTTTCAACTAGACGAATGAGTTGTTCGAATTTCATGGCCTGCTCACTTTTGACGTTTACAAGTGACGATGTAGTGGATTGTAAGACGAGCATCGATTCCAAGGACAGAGTTGGAGAAATGGCTGAAGAAAATCGTCCCATATTCCTTGTAGAACTGACATGGACTGCTCTTGGCGTTTGTGTGGATTTGATCTGCTCTCTGTTTTCGCTAATCGGGGAATTTAATTCATGGATACCGATCTTTGTTGCTCCACGGATGGGCAAGGAGCTGGCATCATTCTTATGTTCCATTGAATGATTCAACAATGTGTTTGGTCTAGAAATATCTGAGACCACAGCCGTTCCCAATGTTGATCTTACAGTACCGGGTATCTTATTAACTGGAACGTCATTAAGTTGCTTTTGGGACGGTGTTGGTGGCATTTTTTGCTGCTTCAATGCCTCTGACAACAACAATTCATTACGTCTTTTTGTATCAATCTCCTTCAATTCATGCTTTCTTTGTTCCACTAATGCTGCACGTACAAAACTTCCAAATACGTTTACCTGATTTGCGCTCCGTGGTACATAGGCTAAACTTGGGTGAACATCAAGTCCTTTTGTCGACGTCTGCGCGCAGCTTTCTGGGTATCTACAAGTAACTAAGAAGCAATGGCTTTTCACAAAGAAAGCAACATTGCAAGAACGATCGGAACAGCATTTTGCTAGGCAACTATCAATTGTTTTTGCCGAGCCTCCATCAACGAATTCGCCAGCTTTCCATCCAAGTGTGAGTATTGATCGTTCTAAAACACGTGCCTTAACGCAGTCTTTCGGTGGGACCATTTTCGTTGCCTTTTCCAATATTTTTGAGAAATCTTTGTCAGTATTCTGTCGAAACTTACTTATGGTGGATATATTTCCAGATTTCAGGGACGAACTTCCCAAAGAAGCTTGCTGTCTATATTCAAAGTTGGTGGATTCATTCAATGCTGTTGCGTTTATCTTACCAGTGATCTGATCCAACAAATCTTTAAAGCTGTGCTTTGCATAAAATTCGGCAATAAGCTCTTTTTGCTTTCTAGTCGGTATCTGGGAGTTGTACTGCATATTATTGGGCATGTTCGCAGTAGATTTCATCGAGTAAATACTCTTGCTATACGGTAACACACTGGAGATACTGTCCGCAGTTTGTGCAAATCCCCTTGAACTCACAGATGCCTGGAACATGTCTAAATATCTTTTAGGGACTGCTGTTTCACTTGATTTAGCAGCAGTAACTTTCCGTGGCTGTACATTCTGAAATAAGTAGCCGTGGTCCATTTTTTCTGGCTTGAAGAACATGTTATCGATTGCTATTTCTTGCGCATGTGAAATTTCCGTTTCTTTGCTGCCATGTTTGTTCGCGAATGTGGGGGGTTTTAATGTCATTATGGGAGAGAAAGATGTTGATATGGTTTCTTTTATGACTGTGTTGAGTTTGAGATTATTACCGACCGTCATTGCACGAGCTGCTTCGAGGTGCAGTCTTTCAACTGCTGATCCTTTACTCGACTTCAGCTGCTCTGTGTTTTCTGCTTTCGTAAGAACAGAGATGGCATCAATCGCTTTTACTACATTGATGCTATTAACAGAGCGATACACAACACCAGCAGATGGACCAAGCTGCAATTTATGGCCAAGTTCCACTGCACCGTGCTCTCTATGCTGTTTAATGCTACTTTCTAATATGTCATCACCAATGTCTCCGAAGGCTGGCATGGTAGAAGTTCGTTGTTTTACCATGATGGGGCCCGCTCTAGAGATTGTTTGCAGTGGACTGGGCAGCAGTGGACTGGGCAAAAGCTTTTTGAATAGCAAAAGCCTCGATTCTGGATACTGTTTTGTTGATTCAAACTTTCTGTTTTTGTTGCTTGGCGACAATGGCAAATCAAGAATGCTGTTCAAAGATGGTGTTGGCTGAAGTGCAGACTTTGGCTTTTCAGAAAATAGTAAGGCCGAAGTTGCTTGAGCTGGCAATTCTGATGACATTGGGACAGATTTCGGAAAATTATCTGTAACATCGTGTGACATTGATCTGCTTGACGCGGAAGCACTAATAGACACACTGGGGACGATCGAAAAATGCTGTGTGGCATTGATGGTTGTGATTGAGATTTCTATAGGTGTAGATGTAGTGCTAGGATTAGTGAAAGAGTGGGATGCTATCGGTGACTGATCAACCTTTTCAGACACAAACGGGCTTGACAAAATTTGTGTAAGTTCTTTTCCTACAGTTGTCTGCTTACTGTGTTTCTCTGATGAAAGTGTCTGGAGGTCTCGAGGTTGGTTTTGTCTTGACGATCTAGTAATTGTAGAAGCTGGCAAAGAAACAGTGCTATTTAGAAAGCTAGCTTCAGTTTTGCTTTCAGCCACAGATGATGAAACTGGATTGCCTGCTCTCTTCTCAAATGCAGCCTCGATAGTCTTGTTGTTTGGGATTCGCATAAACACGAGCCTCGGTTTGAAAAAAGATATTTTTGGCTTTGCTGGTTGACATAGAGCGCTATCGTAACAATGCACGGTATAGCAGTGCACCATAAGCAAAGCCACGTGACACTCTGGTAAACTGCAACACAACTCCATGCATTGCTTCATGTGAGCTATGTCGCCATGGCGCTCAAAATGGCCCGATTTCCAGCCACCTGACAAAACTGTATCGTATTGAATTTCGCTGTGGTTGCACTTTGTCATGTCAGGCTGTAATTTTGATCGAGTCTGTGAGTTGGATTTTGCCAGTTTCTTTACCATTAGACCAAATTTCAAGTCGGACCCTAATGTTTCTGCGTGAAATACAGCACCAGTTGACGTTTCAGAATTGTCATTATGAGATGGTTTTGCATGTTGAGAGCTTGGAGAGGATACAATCTTATTTCTCTTGGTAGGTTTCCCTTCATAATGAAAGTGTTTCAAAGGGCGGAACACTGCATCTGTCGACGTTTCCGATGGTTTTCGCATTTCTGATTTTCCTTTCGTTGTTGGAAAATGGTCTTTACCCCCTTTCGAACGGTCATCACTGCCGGGTCTTGCAGTCGTTGATTTTGCTGGAGATCTGAAAACACCAGTAGTATTTGAACTTGGCCTACTAGGAATGTTAAACTTCTTAGTTATTTCATGCTGTCGCTGAGTAGTATCACCTTTAAGTGTGGGCCTCGTATTCATTCTGGTTTCTGAATTGCTCTTATCCGCCTCACTTTTGCGGGAATCTGTCTCGTTGTCATGGGAATCTGTCTCATCTTCACGGGAAATTGACAATCTCTTCTTTTCCCTTTTAATGAACACCAATGAAGTCTTTAAACTTTTGTTAAGTGTTCTTACTTTGCCGCACAACCATCGGTTTGTGCATCTCACATTGAAGCAACTTCCCTGCAACATAAGAGCAACTGTGCATGTTTTAGTGCTGCAGCACTTTCGAATGCATCCTGACAAAGTCTTCACTTCGCTGTGATGTGAGAAGAGACCAGCACTGAAGCCACCTCTAAGAGAATACCCTTTGTAAAGGCTGAGCTGACCTTGACACTCTTTTGACAGCTCTTTCATCTGACTTGACTTGGTAGCTGATTTATTTCTTGAAGTTTCGCTGTTATATTTCTCAGACGGTGTTGTATTGGTTTGAAAATATCCAAAAGAGATTGTGGGGACTATCGAAGGATTTGATGCAGTGGAAACTAGAACATTGGATGGCACAATACTGATAATCAAGTCTTTTTCTAGTGACTTCGTGTAATGTAGGTTAACGTCTGCAATGGAACTTTGTATTACACCTCCCAAAACTTTATCATTCTTCACTGAAGTATGGGCAATATACGGATTAGCATCGCTCATAGAGGGGGTTCTCGTAAACGATCTAGTTGAAGAGAGATCTTCCATGATATCGGTTTTTCTTTTGGAACGTGAAGATGATACATTAACAATATAATGCTTTGATACAGCTTGAGATTTGCGCACTAAGGTGTCTACTGTAGGAGTACCTGTTGATGTCAAAGCATTAGCAGCGATTGCGTCATGTGTAGAAAGCTTAGAGACTATTCGGTTCAATGTTTTGACAGTTTCGCTTCTTTTGTTATCAGCAGAAGCAATATAGTAACCTTCTCGAGCATTGTTAGAATTTTTTTGGCTTCCAATTTTTTCAATAAGACTGGTCAGATAATTAAGTCTTTTGATTAATCCATCATACTTCACATCTGTTGCATTGCTTTGTGTCGAGACAATACGTTTGATTTGTTCCTCATCTGTTTTATCAGACTTCTTCGTAACTTCGCTATCGACAAGCCCTTCGAGCTTATTGATAAGAATCGTAACATTTTCAAAGGATTTTGCTGCAGCTGTTGTGTTTACAACTAAATCTTCAACCTTGTTTACCATAGCTCCTATAACATGATCGGTAGAAGTTATGTCACCTGACGTATCATGATCGCCTGGGCTTTGAATAGCAGAAGTAGTCAATTGCACTGCTTGATCTGGCGGTTTTATGATAGAGGCCGTTGATCGGATGGAGTCTCGAAGGAAGCTCAAAGGACCCAAATAGATGCTTGGTGTTATTACAGCCGGGGTTGAAGATTGTGAAGATATGCTGCTTACCTTTAATGTCTGAGAAGATGAAATGTGGTTGTGTGTATGAGCTGAGTCGAAACCTAACTGTGTGTTTGCTTGTAAACCGATCATAGGACTTTGAGGAGCAGATGATGTTGATGGCAGTGACTCTTTAGGTGGGAGTAGATATGTTGAAGATGCTCGTCTTAAAATGTTGTCTTTCTTTTCTAAAGGTTGTTTAATCTCAGATAATAAAGACATCTCTGACTTCAGGCTTAAAGATGGCACGAGAGAGGTAACTGGTGGCGTGGGTGTAGAGCTGGTTGAAACCTGTATCATGGTGGAACTTCTTGGGACATACTTTCCAGCAATCGTTAGATCTTGACTTCCAGGCATCCTGTAGCTGTCTGTTGTCGAATACATTTGTATTTTTGAAGTAGCAAAAATTCCAGAAGAATAGCTGTTTGAGGCTGGAGTAGACATAGCTTTGTCAATATCAAGTGATGAAACAGCATTTGTAGGAGACAGAGAAAGTGCTGGTGTAGGCTGGATGGAAAACAAACTGGAAGCCGCAGTTGTCTGAGTCGGTTTTGTTGTTGATGCTGACAAAATTGGCACAACAGTTTGTATTTGGCTGCTTTCTGCCTTATACATAACGCTGCTTTGAATGCTGGGTATTGCAATCACGATGGCAATTTCTCTTCCTGAATAGCAGTTGATTCTAGCAGGTGCGATGTAACAGCTGAAAGTTGGCTGCTAGCTGGCCAGTTGGAACTGCTACTTTGGATGGCTGTCGACTTCTCAGAGGGCCAGAAAGGAGTAGTAATAAGTAGATTATATGCGTTTGACAGAGAACTCTCAATAGCTTTAAAAATAGAGAGCCGTTCATTGGTGACGGTTGACTTTGAACTGCGTTCATTGCTTGACAATGTCATTGATACATACTCACGAGGCATGAGAACCATCAAAGGTCCAGTCTCATTGACAAGCAGTTCAGATTCTGTTTCATTCGATACGAGGGTGGTGTCATTTGTTGGGACTTCTTCCTGTACATCTCCGTCATCAGATGTCATTCCATCGTCAAGAGAGGATTCGACGTTTATGCTCAGTTTCAGATCGTCAGTTTCGTTTGTTTGGGGCTTTTGGCGACGCGTTCTGTATGAAGGAGATGCTGCATGGTTGGTAGTTGGGATAGAAAGATAGCTTCTACGGAGCACAAAAGGAAACGAGCTTACTGGAATTGTTCCATTGGCCTTCTGATTATCAAGCATGGTTGCTGGTATAAGTTGCTTTGGCAAAGCAATTGCAGTCGTACTGGTTGTAGTGGAACTAAAGCTGCTCTCAGCTTGAATCACATCAATGTCTGTAAGTGGTTTTCTCATTTGACTAGTTGTCTTCGGTAGCTGCTTGTTTCGGTGACCAGGAGTTTCTGATGATATTGTTGATCCTGATTCTGAAATTCATAACACAAAAGTTTGAATAGTTGGCCATTTAACATACAGCAGATTATGAGTGTGTTGTACATAACGACATTTAAGTCACATCTTTGAGTAAATATTATTTTGGTTATCCAGCGTTTATGATTCCAACATGAGCCCATCAAAATATGTAGAATGCTGTGAGAATTTTAGAAAATACGCATAAAAGTAACTTCATTCAAATTTGAATAAAAACAATGCCTGAAACTCACCAGATGTCGATTTCATGCTTTCACGAATTACTGCCAATCTTGTAAAATATTTGTCGTTCTTCACTTTGACTACTGTACAATGCTTCTTGTTCTTGCACAAAACATTAAAGCAGTACTGGTCAACCATCAGAGCTATATTACAATGTTCGTTTTGACAACAGTCGTGTACACAGTCTCTGTCTCTAGTTTTCTTACCCCGATAGATGTATTTTCCAGAACGATGACCACCTTTTATTGTCGTTTGATACAAAATCTTTGCCTTTATACAAATCTGCAAATTTGATTGTTGTTTTCTTGGAGGTGGGTTTTCAGTGTGATAAAGATGGACTGAGGGCGGAGGACTGAGTTGCCCCCTTTTCACTGTGTCTGAGCTTCCTATAATGGCTCGTAATTCATTTGCATTAGGTTCCACCCACGGGGGGATGATCCTGTTCCTACTGTGCAGATATGCAATCCTTGTCCTGTATAAGACGCCATGATAGGCTTTGACGTGCTGGCAACCTTCTCTCCCGTAACAATACACTAGGTAACACTGGTTGGTTACCATAAAAACCAAGTCACAAAACTGCGCATTACAACACAATTCAACGCAGTCAGTAAGCGTCCCTACCTCACCTTTGTATGTGAAATGTCCAGCATCATAGCCTCCTTTTAAGGTAAAGCCCTCATATACAACAGATTCTTGACAAATTATGGCTTTCCGTGGCAGAGCATTCTTCATCAGTGTTGAGGTGATTTTCCCGTTTTTGTCAGTTGAAATAGTAATACTTCTCCGAACGTACGCTACAGTCATTAGGTAGTGCCCAGCACGTTTCATTGGCACTACTTTACACAATTTTGCTGTATAGCACTTGACAGTATAGCAATGACCTGCTACCAACAGGGCTACGTGACAGTCATCTGAAGTACAGCATCGCTGTATGCACTGATCGAGATTCAAGCCACCTCCTTGCGAGGTGAAGATTCCTGCTCGTGGTCCACCATACAATGTGGCACCGGATCTTACTGATGTAATTATACATGTCAACCGTCCTTCTGCGTTAACTTTTGGTTTCCTATTGCTTAAACCCGATGTTAGAATTCTCTTCACAGTTTTGATTTCTTTTGTGCTGTTTCTTCCCCTATTTGATTCATCAGTTTGAGCAAGTTTCACTGAAATTGTTCTGTTCACTCTTGAAACTCTTTCAAGCTCTTGATTGCGAATAGAACCCTTTTGAGTTTCTGCTAAATTTTCAAGTACTGTTTCTCCTGTTATTTTCCTTACCTTCTCTGATAATTCTTTGGCTCGTATTTTCTTTACAGCATTATAAATCGTCTTAGCAATGTCCCCACTAACGAACTTCGAGCGACTGTGTTTCATTACATATTTCAGCTCTGGAAGAACATCTTTGAGATGTAAATGGACTTTAGAAAGCAATTTACTTAGCTTGAATACAACCTTTTGGATATCTGTAGTCGAAGTGTTTGCAAGTGCTACGTGCAAGGTCGGTCGATTCGATTCTTTTGAAGTTTGGTACAACTTTCTTATTAGTGCTGACTGAGTCGGAGTTAAGGCTGCCAATTTTGATGTATTCTCGGTTTTTGAATTCAAGTAGTCTGTCAAATAGGAATAGTCTGTATTACTATTGCTATGATTGGACAATTTCACTAATGGGCTTTGTAGTGGGATACCAAAAAAGGGCTTCTGGAACAATGGTGATTGTGTTGTTTGATTCGCTGATTGGTTGAAATAATGAGACACTGATGCATTGGTGTGCAAATATTTTGACAGATTTTGAAGCATGTGTAGGTTTTCAGGACGATACCCTTTACCAGCAGAAATATCGGAATTTTTCGTTGCTAGCACAGAGATAGGTTCTCTTTTCACGTATTCTCTTTTAGCAGTTGGCTGTGGTTTTTCAAGTCTATTTAACAATGAATGGAACAGATTGAGAAGTTTCTGCGAATGTTTTACGGAAGTAGACATATGCTTTTTAGCAGAAATCTCGTGAGCTGACAAAGGTCTAAGGAACATTGTTGGGACATAGGTTGAACTGGCTTCCGGTGGTGTTTTATAAACACGTGACAATGACCTCAATTCCGGATTTCTGATTTTCGCCAACAAATGAGGATGCTTTGTTGATGCGCTTGACTTCACTAGTTCACACCCTTTCACGGAGAAGCACTCAATTAGAAAGCAAAAGTCCCGGTAAAACATTGCAAAATTGCATCTTCTATTTTTGCAGCATTGCTTATGGCAGTGCACCGGATCCTTAACGAAAAGAATCGGGAAATAATTTCCCGCTTCAGCACCATCGCGTAGAACTTTATCGGTGTAAATCCCTAGTAGGTCACAATGTTTTCCATCTGTTGGCTTCCTGTGAAATGAATGTTTCAAGCTGAGAGATACCTCATTGGGATCCCCGAAACTTTTCTTGGCACCAGTTGCAGAATGGACCAGTTTAGGTTTTTGAACCGGACTTAAAGTGGTGTGTACCAAGCTTGCTGGCAAATAATCATCAGTAACATGATTGGGATTTTTGTTTGTCCCCTCAGTTACAAAATGTGTTTCTGACGACTCTTTTGGCGAAATTAGTAATGTTGCAGATTGATTTTGAGCGAATTTAATTTCTGCAGTGCTTGGGTGATTTTCATTCGAAAGCGTTGTATCCGGTTTCATGCTTGGGTGAGAGACATTTTCGAGAGAAATCGTTTCATTTCTGGAAATGGGAGAATTTTCAAAACTGGTAGCACTTTGCTCGGGGTTTCTTGCACTTTGATCATTATTATTGCTCATGTCATTAATGTACAGCTTTTTAATTCCAAAATATTCTGTCAGTTTTTTAGAGACAGCGCCGTTCGTTTTAGTATAATTGGTTTCTCGTTCTCCTTGAGAATGATGCAGTCTTTGCTGATTTCTACTTGAATGCATGAATCTTCCAGGGTTGTAATAGACCTTAATCGTATCTGGCCAAGTTGTTGCTGCGGTGTGGGACTCGGTATAATTCCTGTTGTGATTTCTGCTGTGATCTCTGCTATGATTATGATGTTTATGGTGGCGGCGCAGCCCTGGCTTGTAATAAACTCTAAATGTCATATCAGGATGCAGCTCTTTACGATTAACAACATTCAAGAACTGCTCAGTACTGTTTATGGGTGCAGATTGGTTCACTCTGTGACTAGGATCTGGTAGCAGCCTCTTGGTACCGTTCTCCGTTTTTATTCTGGAATGATTGAAGTGGTTGGTAAGCTGCAATGGTAATGTTTCTTTATGGACAGTTTTGTTGTCATTACGGTTTAACCTGTGAAATTCTGGTCCAGCATTCATCAGGGAGCCATTATTATCACTGGCATTTATTTTAGGTAACGTGGCTGATCTATAAGCATCAACTTCAGTTTTGTTCAACTCAGACAGTGCGTCAACTTCAGTCCTATTCAGCTCAGTAACTCGATTAGTTACGTTTGGCATCATTTCGGTTGCTTCTTTTAGGTAATATTTCCCCGGATGAATAATGGTCTCATTGGCATGAACACCTACACCGACGTTATAAACTACTTCACTGCTTTTCTGTGTAACATTTTCTATTTGACCTACTATCGAAGCAATTTTCTGTCCCATAGCAGATTTGTTTGCAAACGAACTGTTGTGCTCTGTCAAAGAGGCATTAAACACAAAGTGCTGACGATCATCGTCTATACCATGTGTTTTAGTTGTTCCACCATGAGAAACACTTAGTTGTTCTACGATTTCACTTGAATTCACAGAAATCTCTGTTGGTGTATTTGAACTTTTCGTTGGCATGATTTTATCAAAAAGATGCTGTTCATAGGTAGAATGATGCTCGTATTTCGATTTGAAACTTGGCACTAAGGGCTTTTGCTCTATTTTTACTATGTCTGGACTGTTGGTCTCTGTTTTCACTTTCTCTACCGGAATGTTGCTCTCTGTTCTTACTTTCTTTACCGGGCGGTGGCTTTCTTTTCCTATTTTCTCTACCGGATTTTTGTTCCCTGTTTCCACTCGTTTTTCTCCCGGAATGTCATGCTCTGTATTTACTTTTTCTACCGGACTCTTGTTCTCAGTTTTCTTTTTGTCTACCGGACTCTTCCACTTAGTTTTCCCTTTTTCTACCGGAATCTTGTCTACCGGACTTTTGCTTTCTGTTTTCACTGTGTCTACTGAACTGAGCGTTGATGTACCATATTCACTTACATTAAGGTTCCCATTGCTATTCCGTACAACATTGGTTTTGTGATCGTTAACATTTCCAGATCGAGAAACATCTGGTTTAGTTTCAAAGCTGACATTGTTTGAAGCTGGTGGTCGATATTCAAAACCTATTCTAGCTTTTGCTGCTTCAGAATCTTTTTGACTAGCATTTGACATTTTCATGTTTTTATCAGTAACATTGTTAGACACATGGTTGTTCCAAAAGGCAAAAGATGAATCTGTCACATTCACCTTCTCTTGCAAACTCTTTGAAGAGCCTTTGTGTTTCATTTTCACCCCAATATCATGTATTTTGCCACTCGCATTTTGTGCCAAATTTCTATACAGTAGCCAATAAGGACTCTGGCCGGGCATTCCTTTCCAAAACAATCGCTTGTATGCAAAAGGATTTGGGCTCCCCTTTGCGCGTGCGTTTGTGTTCTCATTTGCGTTTGTGTTCTCATTTGCGTTTGTGTTTGCAATTGCGTTTGGGTTGCTGGTGATGGGATTAGTTGGGTGGCTGTAGTTTCTCCATGGATACAAATAATTAGGCCAATAAGGTTTCTCTTGATAACGGTTAGTGTGCTGCGAAGTCACATGTTTATTACTGCCTATCGTACGAGAAGCAGCATTGATGGCCATAGCAACCGGCTTACCTTTTTTCTCTTTGGTACGTGTTTCTTGCATTGCGAGAGTATTGTGAAATTTGACAGTACTTCTCATTCTCGAGCTATTTTCGAATCGTTTGTTGCTGGATTTGGAAACTTTCGTTAGCAATTCTTCAAATCTTTGCCTAGAGGTTGTTTGGTAGAGTGGTTGGTCTAAACTAACCTTTCTCGAATAATTTGACGATTTGTGCATTGGGGCAGTATAATTCATCGATTCAGGCAAATGCAGAGATGCATTTCCTGCATTTCTTGATAAGCCAACTGAATTAAAGCTCCTTTGTGGTTGATAAGTACCATGTATTTCTGGCCGACTAGCAGACATTTGTTGTTGGGCTGTGTAATTATTAAGAATGGTTGTGTTGTTACCACCATTCTGTCGAGGTAGAGATGACTGAACTTTGCTTAAAGATGAACTATTAAACGTAACCAGACCGGGTGCATTTGAAGCCAGACCGGGTTCATTTGCAGCCAGACCAGTTGCATTTGTGACCAGACCGGGTGCATTTGAAGTCAGACCGGGTGCATTTGCAGCCAGACCAGTTGCATTTGCAGCTAGACCAGTTGCATTTGTGACCAGACCGGGTGCATTTGAAGCCAGACCGGGTGCATTTGCAGCCAGAACAGTAGCATTTGTGGCCAGACTGGGTGCATTTGTCGCCAGACCGGGTGCATTGGTGGTCAGACCGGGTGCATTTGTGACATTTGGAGATGAAGATGTGCGATTATTGTTTTCACTAAAAATGCTATAATTCGCATCGTGAACATAACGAGGTTTTGGCAGTGAAGACGGTGTCAGGTAAATATTTGCTGGCTTAATTTCCTTCCTTATGCTGTTTGCTTGTGAGTGATACAGCCTGGGAATACTATTCAGTCTCTCTGGATACATCCGCGACCCAGTGGTAGAAGCCTCAATTATAGTGCTGCTGGCAGTAATCTTGGGCCTAGCATCCGATATCGTAGGAGTCAAATTTGTTGGCATAAATGTCGGGGTATTGGTGAAAATTTCTGTAGCAGATGTGGATCCTAATACATGCGTAGGTAAAGCTTGCTCAAGTTTTGTTATCTCAGAGTCTATTAAAGGGTGCCTTACATTTTTAGGAACCGAAGCTTCTTTCGTTATAGCGCTTGGTTTGAGCGATGGACTAGAGAGTGACTGGGTGATTTGCTTTGTCCCGGACAGTGTAATTGCTGTTGCATTATTCGATTGCTGAAGGCTTTCTTTTACAACGACGAGTTTTTCTGTGGTACCCATCAATCTATTTGCTGTTTTCCTTCCACTAGATTTCAAAGGCCTATCAAAAGATTTCATTAAGGCAGCGAATTCTCTTGACGTTTTGCGACTTTTTGATGTAGGGTATGATTTGATCAACACACTTTGAGAGTTTACAATTGGCGACACTTGCCTCGATGTGTTTCTTTGATTCTTGATTGTCAAAATTTTTGCTTTAGACTTTCTTGTATTATCATCAAGCGCAGTTTGATTCTGAAGAATTTCTTCAACATGGCTTGTGTCTTTGCGTGTCTCAGACGACTCTTCGCGGTTTTCCATTAGACTTACTGCAGCTTTAGCATCATCTGTTGAAAGCCCATCTAGCGGTATCAAGTCGACTTCCTCACCAATACTTGCATAAACATTTTCTAGAGTTTTACTGTCAGCCACTTCCGAATTCTTTCGATGAGAATCAGACACGTTCATTCCCGTCACATTTGATTGACTCTTGGTACCGTTTGTTGCGTTGTCCTTAGCTGTCAAGGTCTGATTCTTTGAAACAAATGAAGCAATTTCTGAGGTCTGGTTCTTGGCATTATCAATGCTTGGTGCCTTATTTTCGAAACCGATGATCTCTGTTCGCCTTGTTCCCACAACTGAGCCCTTGAGATCATTCCCTAGATACCTGGTTCTGTTCTTTGCACTTGAAACATGGGATGTGGTGGACATTGTCGTGGCGTCATTCTTGGAATCATGAAATGGTTCGTATGTTGACCTGTTTTTTGTTGCATCGTATGCGGACGCCGATTGGACTTTATTCTTAATTGTTTTTAACCGTGGTTCCGACTTCAAATTGTCATCCTTCCAACTTGTTTCGTTTCTTTTCTCAACAGCTGATTGTTGAGTGCGCCCTTTCCCTCGAAATCCTTTCAAATGTTTCAGATTATTCAGCAGAGGCTCTGGAATTTCCTTTATTTGATGTCTATTAACAGACGTTTCACTTACCATTTCCTTTTCAACTTCCTTAGCACTATTTGCATATCTGCCCTCATTAGCCTTGTTAATGGCGCCGGATGTTTGTTTCATATCTAGAATGCTATTAAATGAAATTGGTTTTGCCGTGGTCTTTGATCGCATAAACGTGCCTAAAAGATGCGACAAAGCAGATGAAGTCCTTGCGTTACTCAACTGATGAGCTGTAGGGATGTTTATTATTGACAATGATGATGATGATGATGGCTCAAATAGATTCTTTTGTGTCAATGTTGGATAATTATGCGCCTGAACTCCATGCCTGGCTGTATAAGCCTTCTTCTTTGGAGCCTTTCTTAGCTTTTACCTGATGCAGTTGTTGGTTTCTTTGATACGACTGCTCTCTCTGTTGTTTTGAGCGCCAAAACTGGTGATGTTGTTGCAGCACGTGGAGTTGTTGCTGCTCCATATGAGATTTTTGTAAGTGCACTTGGTGTTGTTGTTATTGCAGAAAGGGTTGTTGCTGCTGCTGTTTGGACAGTTGTTACAGGAGTTTGGGTTGTTGTTGTTGTTGTTGCTGTTGTTGTTGTAGGTGAAGTCGTTTTTGCAGTATGCAAGGTTGTTTTTGCTGCGTGTGTCGTTTTTGTTGGCATCACTTGACTAAAACGACGAGCTGGTGTTGCTTGTGTAGTTTCAAATCGTTGTTTGCTTCGTCCAACCTTGTGTCGTCGATTATGTGTTTTTGTCATTTGAAGTCTTTCTTTTGGCGTTGTGTTATTGAATTCAACTGTTACTTTACTCGTCTGCTTTACATGGCTAGCTGATCTTGTGATATTTGTTCCTGCTGGTAATGCTAATGGTTTCGTGTCATATTGATTTCTTGGTTGCTTTGTTTTCTGATGTTTTGATGTTGCACTAAGAGCATTGACTGATTGCTTCGCTATGTCACTCATTTGAGGCTGACTGACCCAACGATCTTCATATATTCTGAGACCTGTGCTTGAATCTTTGCTTTTGCGTGACGTTCCCGTTTGCTTTCCTGACATCGATGAGGTCTTCCTTGACAAGTTTGTCGTTGCTACTGTTCTATATGTTGCTTTTGGTGTTGTCAATGGCTTTCGTTTGCTGCTGGTCCATGATGATGATGTTTTTGATGACAAAGTAGCATTGACCATGCTGTTTTTATCGACTGAGTCTTGATGAAGGGAACTTTTCCCCTTCAATGCCTTGCTTTGTGCTATTGCATCTTTAAGCAGCAGAGATGCATTGCTGATAACTGAACGATTTTTCAATTTGCTCTGGTCATTTTGATTCGACTTTCTAGAAATGGCGGAATGTCTAAGGCCGGAATTCGATACATTTGTTTGACCAAATGGCAAACTATTTCTAAAAGAGTTGTTAATCGCTAAATAGCGTGTACTGTCTTCTACAGTTGACTTATTAAGACCTCTATGTTTGTGGCTCAAGACAGTTTCGTGGCCTTTTTTAAATAATGGCTTTATTGTATTTTGATACCTGCCAATATCATTCTTCTGTGCAATGATATGGTCTTTACTAGACTTTTTCTTTCCAGTGTTTTGGTCCTTGCTATGGCTACTTTTCTTAAATTTGAAACGCAGACCTCCTCGGTAAACATGGACAGCCTCGGTTTTTCTATGGCCTTTATTAGGGATGAACTGACAATGAAACTCTGACTTGCAAGTGATCGTAAAGCATTCCATTTTGACAAGTAACGCTAAATTACAGGTATCTGATGCACAGCAATACTTTATGCATCTATCCATACTTGCAACTATTCCATGCAGTACAATTTCCCCAGAATGCAGCGCATATCTTGGTATAACATTTCGGTGCATATGTCCATGGCTGCATAATGCTGTTTTATGGTATGTAGGAGAGGCATTTTGAATTGCTGCCATCAAGTGGGCTTTGTAGCTATCATCATTGGCAACCCTAGTGTTAGTATTTATTCGATTTTGTGAATCGTTAGCCTGATTTATTCTACTCCCATCAGCAATCAGAATAGTTGAGACATTTACCGATTTGCTGGTTTCAACACCTTTATATTTGCTATCAGGTGATGCGACATCCATATGTCTGTCATTATTTTCAGTATTATGTCTAGCGGTGTGATTCGAATAACTTAGGTCATCAACATTAGTTTCCTGCTTCAACAACGGGCCTTGAGCTTTAAATGACCCTGTTATCTCATGGAGTAAATCATCTTGTTCACCGTAGTGTTGTCCGCTCTGTAGTTCTTTGCCTTTCGTCATTGCTGCTTTTCCAATCTCTACTAACCGATTAGCAAGTCTTGATCTTATATCATCTGAATGTAGCTTAAAAAAGGCATTGAAAAGCTTGGTTTTTTTCTCATCATTTTGATCAACACAAGGTTTTGTGCCATTGCTAAGACACTCTGCTATTTTTAAGGAAGTCTTGCCAAAGGTCATCAAATGGCTAACCATCCTCTGTGCTTTGTTGTCATTAGGTTTTGGCAGCCAAGAATCATTTTGATATACTAAGAGCTTTGTAGCTTCCTTTATTATTTTGGTATTCTCTTTTGATTCTTCATCCTTATGAAGTTTGTTTATTTTATAAGACGGTATTCTCTTTGGTTCACTTGATAGCACGGTAGACCTGTCCTGCAGGTCTTTCGTCACCAGAGGCTTACTCTTTTGCTTAGATACGTATTTCTTGTGCCCTTCTGATGTGCGTTGGTGGTGTTTAGTTACATGACGGTGTAGACTACTATTACCGTTTCTAAAAAAATCATGTGTGTTTGACATCCTTCCCATCTGAGAAACTTTCCCCGCAGCTGAGCTTACAGTTGAGGAAGGTGGACCGATCTGGTCTCTTGTTTTGCTGGGTGGCAGAGGGGTGTTGTCTGCATGCAGCAAAACATTGTAAGAGACCACCCTTTCACCTTCCTTGTGTTGTGAAACATTTCTGTGATGGGTATTATCAGTTCTCGTCTTAACAGTAAAGTTTGTCATTTTGTTTTCTTGTTTTTTCGTCACTTGGTCTGTCGAACAGAGATTAAAATTCGATTACATCAATTATAATCAAATTATACTACATCGAGATACAGAGATAGAGAGAGAATGAACAAGACTGAAGCACTTTCAAAAAGGTCACATGTTCTTATAACGAGATTAGATAGGTGTCTCTTCAGGCTTACTTGAACTGGTAACCTCTCTGTTCAAACAAAACTTTGAAGCTGCCTTCAGAGCAACCTAAGCTAGATTTAATAGGGTAAAATTGGCCAGGTGTGTTCTTTGCAACAACCAAAATATTCACAGTAGAGTACCTAGTCAAACAAACCACTAAATCGTTACTCTAAAAAAGCAACTCACAGTTTGCTTTCGTTTGTATTGTACCTTGGCTACTGTTCGAGTTAGTCTTTTCTCCACCGTCAGTGGTAGCATTTCTTGACAGTTGGCTTTGGCTGGCTTTGGAATCAGATTCTGTTGTATTTTTTGCACCTATGAATAAATAAAAAAATTATCGATATTTGTCAATTGAAAAAATCAAATCTTCCTTGAACAAGAGAAATGTGTGGTTTTACTTGCAAAGGGTTGTACTCAAAGATAATATGCAATAACGTAGTAGAAAAGATAATATGCAATCACCAAGAGCCAAAAGAAGGTAGCAATATAAGCACTTTCTTTGGAAGATGCAGCAAATCATAGAATTGTCATTCGAAATCTCTTTTTAAATATTTTAATGTAATCTTACTTTTCAATATATTAGGTGCATAGAGAGCAGCATAAAAGGTATTCAGTAGATGTTGATTTAGCTGAAATATTCAGATCTTAAAGCTAAAACGTTTTTGAGAGAAGATTTTGCAAGGTGTTGCCTAGACAAAGTTAAATTTCTCGTAATAATTCATAGAGTTTAGTCACAATCCACAAGACTTTGCTTGTGGACCCAAGTTTAGTCGTCACAACATCTCATTTTACCCTAACAGTTAAACATTCTAAAATATTTTTTGATCAGCATTACCTTTGCCGTTAGCTTTAACGCTGCCTGTTGGCAATGGGATTTTACTTTTTTTAATCTGCTTCACTACTTCAAAGTCGATTTCATCCCCAACATCACCATAATTACCAGAAGCACCGTTCTGATCAACAAATGCCCCTAAACTATCTGTTCCGAACTCTGGCAGTAGATTATTTGGTTCCTCCCAGTCACGTTCCTCATACTTGCTAAACTCATGGTCTGAGGCGGGGACTGTCGTTTGGAAGGCGGTCGGGTTTGTCAGCATAATATTTTCACTGTCTTGATCGATAAGATCACGTGGCAAGCTCTCTTGGTCTTGGTATGCTGTAGTTGGGGAAGAAGGCATTCGCTTGGTGCTCAGCATCAGGTCTTCTGCAGCATTTGACCAAACGAAGTCATCTTGTGGCACTTGCGTCCCAGTCCCAGCATTCGCAAGCTCGTCAACAATCCAGTCTCGACTGTCAACCTGATCATCTTCAGATTCGCTGCCTATCAAGGGGCCAGCCATTGCCTGATTTAGTCTCTGACTTGCAACACTTTCCCCATCACTAAAGCTATCATACCCACTCTGGTACCTCTGGAATAGCGTGTTGGCTAGATTTGTCTTCTGCACAGCGTCGTTATCACTCAAACGCTCTTGATCTTCCAAGTCTTTTGTTTTCTTACCTGTTGGTGATAAGCCAATTTTCTCTAAATCTTGGAGTAGAATCTGTCTGGGTTTTGATTCGTCGCTTTCGACCTCGTTGGCATTTGTAGCCGCACCAAGATCAGATTCTTCAAAAACTGTCGCAAGGTTCTGATCAGTTTCAGACAAGTCTGAATCTTCTTTAGGCTCTCCAGCTGCCAGCACTTGGCTACCTTCACTTGAGTTTGCATTTGCTAGGTCCTGAAGAAGAATCTTTGGCAATTCGCTGGCATTATTATAAGCTGAGCTGGACAATACGTTGCTTTCAACGGGCTCAGATGACCATATTGTAGGGACCATATTCCTTCTCGTACCCCTTTCGTCACCTTAAATCAAATATATGCTTTCTTTTAAACATCACGACATGATGTTTATAAATGGGGTAAACCTAATTAGGTATCTAGCATAAATACCAGTCTCTAACTCAAAACACAAATTTTGCCTCATGAAGTTTCTCTACGAGTAAATTGCGTTCAAGTTAAACTTTTCACGCACAAGAGAAAAACTTGAATTGTTTCAAAACTACAGGCTTACTACCAAAATAGCAAAGGCTAGTTAACTATGAAATATTCGACGGTATTCTCCTTTGGAAAACCATTACCTTGTGAAATATCATGATCAGCATTAGTGATACTGGTTGTGGAAGCTGGTAAAGGTGATGTCGTTGTTTGAAGTAGTTGGTTGACCTGTGAAGGTGTTGTTATGTTACGGGTGGGCTGTTCAGTTGGAGCAATGCTGCCTTCTGCAGGCAGACTCGAATGCATATCAAACGTCTTCGACGTCGGAGCATCATGTCTCTGCGTAGATACATCAGCATGTTCAGCTTTGGAAGCATTTCCTGTGCGAAAACGAAGAATTTCCTTAATCTTAAGAGAAAATATTAAGTAAAGATTATAAAACAGTATGAAGTTTAGGCGCAATGTCCTTCCCTAATACACTATGCCTCCTAACGAAATGCATTGAAGAAGCTTTGCAATGTTAGCTATGTTATCTATGGTTTGTAGTACGCTAACCCAAAAATAAAAAGCGTGATTTAATCTAAGATGTACCAGTTAGACCTGTACAAGTTATGAAACATTTTTATTTAGCCTCGTTTGGGTAAAAATACCGCGTGGATAGAATTAGTGTAGAAAAATGGTAGAAGGGTTCGAAAACGTTTCAGTTTGTGTATTGTGTATGTGTATCAAAACAAAGTGAGCTTGCATATCGGAACAAATCGGCACAAGAGGAAGTATTTTACATGTGCTGCAATTTAGCTTTTGAAAATTTCTCAAGACTTTCAATTTTTTCAAATTTTTACTATACTCAGCGCTATCTTAAAGTCTTTGTTCTGGAAGGTTTTCGAAAACAAACGGCAATACAAAGCTATGTTAAAGAAAATGAAAAATAATAAAAAAATCAAGATCTTTTTTAGAGTATCTAGATGTTACATTCATTTAGTGGAAAAAGAATGCTTCTCAGTTATATTCTTTTAATGATAAAATTACGAATAAAAAACTTTCAAGAAACTGTAACAAATTGGAAGAATAAATAACAAACTTAAAAATCTATGAAAATATTCACTAGCACCCCAGGATAGCTTAATCCTTCATTCCTCAAGCACTCTTCCTCAGTCAGAGACTATGAATATTTTTATGACTCTTACAATGCATAGCTTACGATTCAAAGTACCTTTCGAGAGATGAGCTTTCACATCAGTATGAGTGATATAAACCAATTTTATAGGCTCAGAGAGACCACTCGCATCCACCCATAAACACGATTTCTCATCTTTGCAATCCACAGAGTAGCAACTGCTCCCTTTCATGTACGCTACATCACATCCATGTCGTCGACAACAAGCAGATTTGCACTGCTCAAGTGTTTTAGCGTGCTCGTGGTGGGTGAATTTACCAGAAAGTGTCCCGAACTGCAGATCTGCTTGAAGCAAAGCCAGAGATTCTTTGCATGCAGCTGCATCATTGTCGCCTGATCTTTTCGAACGAAATCCGTCTAGAAAAATAACAAATTATTGATTTTGAAGACCTAAATGCCATGGTTAAAATATTTTAGATGTGGATGTCTCAGTAGCAAAGAAAATGGCTGACAAAGCTGTGTCTACCAGATCGATTTAGCATTTGGCAAAGAATTTTGAGGTTATCAAAAACAAATCTACCTCGCAAATTGGCACAATTAAAAAAATGGCATACAGCAAAGTCCATTTCTGGCCTCCTTTACAAAAATGTCTTTCATTCTCGCGTAAGGGTTGTAGTTTTGAAAAGTGCTCATCACAACCAACTAAAAACAAGTAAGGCTAGGTAACAAATCTCTGAGTGCAGTTTTGAAGGGTTGACAGACCAAGACGTCTGATGAATAGTCAAGTGGACAAGCAGGTGAAGCGCAACGCTAATAGTAGGATATTGATAGTTGAAACCTAATTTTACCAAATACATATGCAAACTATAATTGATACTAAGCAATCAAAAAGTAGAAAGTAAAAAAGTCACTGTTATATTATTGCACCGTTTCGCTTGTCTAATGTAAAAGGAGAAATCAAAATCAGGATGCAAGAGCGAAACATGTGCAATAATAAAACTTCCAAAAATGGACCGAAATCATTTCAAAAGCAGTAGATAAACTCTTTTGTTTTATTGCAAAACAAAAACATTGTTGTATTGCAAAAATATCGTTGTGTTGCAAAAACAAAGATTGCTGAGTGGTGAAAACAAAACATTGCTGAATGGCGAAAAAAACAAAACATCGTTATGTTGCAAAACAGAACATCGCAGAGTTGCAAAAACAAAACACTGTTGTGTTGCAAAAACAAAACACCGTTTTGTTGCAAAACAAAACATCGCAGAGCTGCAAAAACGAACATCGTTGCGTTGCAAAGAAATTGTTTTGTTGCTGTTTAGTCACTTGCTGTTTAGCATAGTTTTACTGCTGCTCAATTTACTAACGATAATCATTGCATTGGTAAGGTATTTATCATACAGTTGAACATTGTTTCTTAGCTACAATGTTTTTCATGCACAGTGCACGCAAACGCATAAATTTAACACTGTTTGCAATGTTCCACTCTTAATAGCAACAGGACTTAAGCAATCAGATATTGATTTTGATGAATATGCTGATAAAAAAAGACAAAATAAACGGGCTCAAATATAAAACTTCAAAGAACGGTGCAATTTTTTTGATGCCATGTTATAACACCAGCATCGAAGCAAAAAATGCAAGAAATATTTTAAATTAAACATGCGAAGGAAATTTTAAATGAGAATGAAATAGAATAAAACTGCCTGCATCCGGGCTGCAGTGCAACGTACCTCAAGGAGCAGCACAAGATAAGCTAGGCTTAAGGCAGCAATGGCTCTTCACTAGCTACTTACCCAGCAGTGCGAGCAGCGTCTGCACAAAACTTAACTGCCACTGGTTTGATGGGAGCTGGGCAATTTAAAATGCTTCTCCTAATGATTACCTATACATTGACCATAATCAAATCAGCCGGTTGGAATGCAACCAAAGTTCAAGGCAATTTACTGTGATCTTGTCTACCTGACGATGCTGGCTGATTATAAACTGAATTGAGCAAACTGTAAACAAAGATTTCAGGACAGGTTTCCCGTTAATTTTTCAGGGGGAAAAAGATGGTTTATTCGAAGATACAAAAGAGGATGTGTTTGACACTCTATACCGTAAATTGTGAGAAAAATTGCTCTTATTTTGATAAAGATATTGAAGGGCAAAAAAATTTTGAACTCACACACAAGTCTTCATTCACAAGCACAATTTACAACCGTCATTCAAATCGCTTAATACTGAAATCTGCTTCAAGGCTCCGAAATGAAAGATTTTTTTGAAAAAAAAAAGCGCAGATCTTAAAATTTTCCAGAAGTTGGAAATCGGCTGGAAGAAGGAACATTGAAAAGGTAAAACTTTAAAGAAAAAGATCAATTGGTCAAAATCAATTCTTTACAACCCCCCTCCCCCCCGTGAAAAATTTATCCTTAAAAATAAAACATGATGATGGAACCGTAAACCATAAATAAGAAGATTTTTAGTTTGAAATTTGTTATGTGCTAGCAGGAATTGTTTTGAACGTTTTATCCTCTTGTCCTTTGTTTCTACTTACAATGATAAATCCTTAGTAGAAATACTGCCATGAGGTGAAGCTGCTGGCAAGGGGAATCAGTTTCGAGTTGTTTATCACTTATCAATCTCGTATCTATGGTTAATCAATGACCAATCAATGACTAATCCAACAAGATTTGGTCAGATGGCAGCTATCTGCCGGGGAGCAGAACAAGTTTAGGCCCAATGAACCAAGTGATTGTACAGCTAACAGGGCTGATAACCTAGCTGGTCAGAAGGTCGCGGCTTCAGCACGAAGATACCGATCAACGATATCCCTTCTAGAAGCATGTTAGATCATATTATGTTATGAACATAAACTGATAAGGCAAAATGATTGTAGATGCCATATCATGCAATTTACCGCTAATTAAAGCACTGCTGCAACCATAGTTGAAATTATATCAACTATGCTACGACTTATCTTAAGTACTGCAAGAAGAATTCTGAGCACCAGAAAATGCCAAATGGCATTTTATTTTGATACGCGATGATAATAAAGCGACTCTTGCTTAAAAAACTAAAAGTTCTTCCATGCAGCATTATTGCTTCGGATGTACAAGCTTAAATGCAATATAATTTTTGAAAATGGCGAACAAAGCTGATTCGTTTTAAGAAATGTAGGAAGAAATGGGTGGTGCATCGTTCAGGTCCTTTGCTCAACTTTATATGCAACAGGAACGCACCTAATAAGGATTACATAATTGACAAGTTAGAATATACTTTGTGATCCCTTCTTTATGATCTATATTGGATAATAAATAATTTTCTCACGTTGCAAGCGGAATTTATTGTGCAAGAAGGCAAAATATAAAAAAGCAAAGATGTTTATTGAATAAGACTTAATTGTAAAGGAAAAAGTAGGGAAAAGGAGAAGCTGGAGACGGCCACTGTCACCTTGTAACAATCTCAAAGGCAAATATTCTCTTTAGACAGTGAATAAACGTGTCTTCTGGATTTTATTGGGGCAGGGGTTTTTTTTCCATAGGGCTGAAAAATTATAATAATTTATAGGACAAGACTTGAAATCTCAGACTTCGAAATGTTCAATACAATTAGCGGGAAAATGACTATGGGCGGTGGACGACATGATAGCACGGAGTATCTTTATATTGCAAGAAAAAAAGCAGTTCATTTCCCCAATAGGCCATTTTCCAGATCTAAAGAAAAAACCGGGTGCAAGAAACTCAAATTGGAAGTAAGGCTACTAAGATATTAGTGGTCTATTGTCTGCCAATTTTAACAAAGTCTAGTTATTATGTCAGACAATTTAATCACCAATTATAATGAATTACGTTTCGCAATAGGAGCAAATTTCTTTTGTTTGGAGAATATTTGGTCGGTCTGAGGCTAATATGGTTCAATTGGTGGTAGGCCAGTTTCGATTCGTTCATTGACGCTCCATTGGCTACCCGCAGTCAAGTTAGCGTAACCACGACCGCCGTAACTAGCAGACAAAGCAAAGTATCGCTTGTGATTTCATCGAAATGGTCCCATAACTTGACCGCGTTTAGTTTGCGACCTATTAAGGTTAACAGCCTACGTCACACTAAACTTTGGGTCTGATGTGCGTAAGTGTGAAAATAATAAATTATTATCGAAAATTAGCTGGAAGCCCCAGACTGAAAGCCTGCAAAAAGTCAACACAGATCTTTTCTCACTGCCTTTTTATGGCTTTTAACGACAGGACTATTACTTTAGCCCACAAAATGCCGAAACTTAGCACCATTGTGCAAAGGGAGAGGGAATGGATTTGAGTGCTTAAAGTCTGTTGAGTGCAAACAATTATTAATGGTAGCTATCTAGCGTGATCAATAGAATAAATTCATAAATTGTGAACAAAAAGGAAGCAAAAATGAAGAGTCCAAAAGCGACTCTTTCATGAAAGCCTGAAATATTGTTTGCTTCTTTTCAATTTTTGTGGTTTTAAACCTGTTTGCTGTAGTAACGAAAACAATGCAACGTAAAAATTCGGTTCCAGGCAAATTCTGTAATGTAGACCTTTGCAGCGTTTGGAGTAAAGTTTTAGTGTTAGCATAGCTAATAATACACAGTCAATTGCTTCTCTTTTTGAAGATTGTAATTCCTCGGCTTTATGATTGCGTACAGTTCGCTACACAGCTAATTTGATCTTACTATCTATTCAGGAATGATTGTTTTATTGGAACTTTCTCGAAATTCTTTAAATCACGATAACCAAAACTTTGTTTGTTTGAAATAAGGAACAACAGCTTCCTTTCAGAAAAATTTCGTTGAAATGAATTTAGAGGCTAGATATTTGCTTTCGGTATACAGAAAATTTATAGTCCTAGACCTCTATAGAAAATCTTAAATAAAAATCACCAAAGAAACAAAGAAATACTATAAAAATTAACGCTGCATGGCAGCACTATGGAGCCCGAGTAGGAGCTTCGGATCGAAACAGTATATCATAAGCAAAATGGGGGACAGTTAGGTGCTTAGTAAAACAGACCAAAGATTCCACCCATATTGGTCGCGAGCCGGGTAAAATAGAGAAGAGCGTAAATAGAGAAATATTTCCGGTCAGAGGTAAAATAGAGAAATCGGATTAACCGCTGTTTTATCCTATTGTCAACACTCAATTACCGAATAATTGTCACCTTTGTGTTGACTAATAGTTTAAATATAGGCTCTCGGGATAAAATGGAGAAGCGGGTCGGCTCTCACGGGTAAAATAGAGAAATGAAGCGCAGTAGGTTCACTGAGCACAATTTCATGGCTTTAATCCGTAAAATTCTTAGGAGATCCTCCCGTTTTATCAAGATGACAAGTTTTATTAGATTTTAAATCAAAACCCGGGCCGTAAAGTATGTAAGAAAACGTACTTTTGTAAAGTATGTAAGAAAATGATTTCAAAAAAGAATATCAAAAGGCACATGAAAACGATTCATAATACAGAATTTTTATTCACAGCTGTTTGCTGTGACAGAGAGAAAGGGCTGTATATGGTTAAAAGGTCACAACATGGTGGAATAGGGTTCCCTGTACATGTTTTAAAGAAAATAAATTCTATTGATGGTGTAGCTGTAGATTGTGAAGTTGATAGTTGTAGAGATGAAATGTCTATTGCTGCAAGATCGGGCATGAAGGGAAGGGAATGTCAGCATCTACTTTTGGTTAACAACGCTTTGTTTCCAGAGTCTTTGCAACTTGATGTAGAATTCTTGCGTAATTTAGGGAACCAACAAGGAAAAAATGTTCTTAAGGCCAACACAATTGAGTCATGCATTGATAAACAATTAAATGCAACTTTTCTATTCAGGTCAGCAATCAATATGGTTGGAAAATGTCCGCATTTCACACAATTAAATTCGTACGTTCTGTCACTGAGGGCTTCAAAATGAGCATATGCAGTAAATACTTTTTGGAAATCAATCTTTATTTTCCAGAGCCCTTGCAAAATGTTGCAAATTGTGCCAATAGCAACATGGTTTACTGTCGACTCCCTTAAAAAGGCACAAACATCGAGGCCTAAGAAAAATATATCATCAAAGTTGTGGACACCATCTTCGTACTCCTGATAACGGTAGAACAGATTGCAGTTTCTGCACAACTTAAAAAATGTTTCAACACCTTCAATAAACCCTTCCATTGTCAAAATTTTGGCTCGATGGCTAATTCGATGTGGTCCGTCCAGATTACTGCCACAACGATAACAATCATTTTCTTTTGGCTTATACACAATCAGCAATTTCTCTTTCTTAATAGCCTTTGCATCATTTGGTAAAGGAAATGGAACTTTTTTGAATCTTTTCATATAATCAACCATTTTCAAAA